>CAUJGJ010000026.1:17500-28000 GCA_963170055.1 Halisarca cf. caerulea
ATCACACGTTGAGATCAGAAGTTGACAACATGCATGCACACATGCACGCATGCCCACACACAAACATGCCCACACACACACACATACACACACACACACACACACACACACACACACACACACACACACACACACACACTCACACACAAACATGCACGCACACACACACACACACACACACACACACACACACACACACACACACACACACACACACACAATACCACCCACCCACACATACACACACACACACACATGCATGCGCACACATATACTGTACATCACAAACATTAATGCGCACCTTCCCCTGCCCCTTCATTCTGTGAAGATGGCAGTCCAACAATGGCAATGTTGATTGCTGGAGGTGGAGGTGGGGCTTTAGCCATGCTTCATCAGCCCTGGAGGGAAGAGTTAAGTGAAACATGGTGAAACCTCCGTAATCCCACACTTCTATAATTGAGCATTCTCTCCAATCCAACTCTACAATATACGTATGTTACTTTCTCTCCAATCCAACTCTACAATATACGTATGTTACTTTCTCTCCAATCCAACTCTACAATATACGTATGTTACTTTCTCTCCAATCCAACTCTACAATATAACATTAGCTCTAATCCAACCATCTTATGAGGCAGGTATAGTCACCATACTAACATATGCTAAGAGCCACTCCATAACCTGACAACCTCCTAATCAGACGCCTTGTTCAAGTTACATTGAGTGTTGGATTAGAGAGGTTTCACTGTGTAGTCTTCTCATTCAGTGGAAATGGTGCTTTAGAAATGGTCACTGCACATTTCCACGCACAACAACAATGCTTTTCCACCCTATGTTTTAGAGAATGTCGAGTCGATCATCTATTCATGTGTGTGTGCGCGCGCGCGTGTGTGTGTGCGCGCACGTGTGTGTGTGTGTGTGTGTGTGCACATGTGTGTGTGTGTGTGTGTGTGTGTGTGTGTGTGTGTGTGTGTGTGTGTGTGTGTGTGTGTGTGTGTGTGTGTGTGTGTGTGTGTGTGTGTGTGTGTGTGTATGTACATGGGAAGTGTGAAGGTGTGAAAAAGTGTAGCTAATCAGAATAGCCCAAGTCATTGTGATAAATTGAAATGCTATTCCAGCTTCACACACATACCAACCTATCCATTTATACATGTATTAACCCTTAGGGTATTAGTATTAACTGCTCCAGTAACAAACAGATTCTCCAAAACTAATGATATTTTACACCAGTGTTTGCACTTGTATGGGCTCTTTCTCAAGCACAAGTATGGCTTCACAAGACAGCTGCAACCATCCTGTAAATGGCGGGGAACAATGCTATTCCAGGATACATACGTATCTCATGACTCCTACCACCTCTAAAGTACACCTCAATCATGCACCCCTAGTTGGCAATCCCTTGCATTGACATGTGTACACTCAAACCTTCCAACATGCACAATGACACCTTCATATACAGCAGGGTTTCATATCTGGGGGGGGGGGGGCTGGCTGGGGGGCTGGGTATGGTTCTCCCCCTAAGCAGAAAGGTCCCCCCCCCCCCCCTCCCCCAAATAGAAATATGCAGGCTTAATTTTTGTGAAGGAGCACTGTCATGAATTGATCATAAATCCATTTATAAAGGGTAGAATTTGCCAAAAATGCTTATATTATTAATAGCTTGTATTAATCAATCTTGAATCCATTGGTATGTATGATTTTTTAGCAGTTACATAGTCAATGAATACATGTGTCAAAATTTAGGAGTTCTAATGTAAATTGCAGGTGGTTTAGCTTTGTTCCAAACAGCATGGCATAAGCATTCGTGCAAGGATTTATTCATGTATAGGTACTTACGCATGCTTGCACATGTTCAGGGTTTCTTTTAGAGGAAAGGGGGCACAGGGGGTATCTTTCCCTTGAAATTCTATCCTAGCTATAACGCACATGCACAGTTGCAACAGACCAATCTGTGGACTGTATTCAGAAACAGCTTGAGTAGCGTAAAACAGCCTCATTTATCACCTTCTGAGGCATGTAAACTAAAAATTTTCCTGGGGGAGCATACCCCTAGACCCCCATACCTTAGACCACTATCATTCCACATGCATATATGACCGCCGATACGTACATCACTATACTTTGCCATTGCCTTATCTTCATCATTATCCTGAAAGAAAACCTGATATGAATGCTGCATGCATGAGTGTGGGGTTTAATATCGTTGAATACACAACATCATGCTTGTGCCGCGCCACGCCACGCATGTGTGTATAGGTTCCCCCCAAAAAATTTGACCCCAGATAAAACCCTGTACAGGACAGCTAACTGTGGTCGTAGTAGGCTTACTATGGAGGATCCTACTTATGTGAACAGCCTGATGTAGTGAACACCCTGATGTAGTGAACACCCCGATGTAGTGAACACCCCGATGTAGTGAACACCCTGATGTAGTGAACACCCCGATGTAGTGAACACCCCGATGTAGTGAACACCCTGATGTAGTGAACACCCCGATGTAGTGAACACCCCAATGTAGTGAACACCCCGATGTAGTGAACACCATGATGTAGTGAACACCCTGATGTAGTGAGCACCCCGATGTAGTGAGCACCCCGATGTAGTGAACACCCCGATGTAGTGAACACCCCGATGTAGTGAACACCCCGATGTAGTGAACACCCCGATGTAGTGAACACCCCGATGTAGTGAACACCCCGATGTAGTGAACACCCTGATGTAGTGAACACCCTGATGTAGTGAACACCCTGATGTAGTGAACACCCTGATGTAGTGAACACCCTGGTGTAGTGATCACCCTGACGTAGTGAACACCCTAGTGTAGTGAACACCCTGATGTGGTGAACACCCTGATGTAGCAAACCTTTTCAGTGGTCCTGAAGTAGTTCATTACAGAGAGGTTTGCCTGTATGTACAGTACATACAGACGTATTGCACCCTCCGAGCTGGAGTGAGCCCCAAATAACCTAACCAGCACTTAAACACTTCTACTGCTTCTCTGAAACCAGAAGACATAAAACACACAAACACACATCAGAAAATACATGGTTTTGACAAGGAGCAAGGAGCCACCTGGACAGTGCACACTGCATATATGGGTTTGTGGTCATCATACACATACACAGTCCACAATGAACACATGCTATGCAAAGACACGCATGAGTACACTTGAGGGTAAGACAGTTAAAGACACATGCACATATACCAACATACGTACATATGTACAAACATACATATATACGTATTATGTGCATGTATGTAAGTATGTATTTATATACTGTATATACGTACGTACGTACGTATGTATGCATAGGACTGTGTACTGTAGATTAGCATAGATGTAGTGAGGAGTGTGTGCTAGTCTGTGTACTGTACGTGACGTAGGGACAGAGTGAGGAGTGTGTACTAGTCTGTGTACTGTACGTGAGGTGGGGACAGAGCGAGGAGCGTGTACTAGTCTGTGTACTGTCGTGAGGTAGGGACAGAGTGAGGAGTATGTATACTAGTCTGTGTACTGTACATGAGGTAGGGACAGAGTGAGGAGTGTGTACTAGTCTGTGTACTGTACATGAGGTAGGGACAGAGTGAGGAGTGTGTACTAGTCTGTGTACTGTACATGAGGTAGGGACAGAGTGAGGAGTGTGTACTAGTCTGTGTACGGTACATGAGGTAGGGACAGAGTGAGGAGTGTGTATTAGTCTGTGTACTGTACATGAGGCAGGGACAGAGCGAGGAGCGTGTACTAGTCTGTGTACTGTACATGAGGTAGGGACAGAGTGAGGAGTGTGTACTAGTCTGTGTACTGTACATGAGGTAGGGACAGAGTGAGGAGTGTGTATTAGTCTGTGTACTGTACATGAGGTAGGGACAGAGTGAGGAGTGTGTACTAGTCATACGCAGGGACAGAAGGAGGAGTACTTACAATCCACCTAAACCAGATACTTACTAAGCAAGTTCCACCGTATTCAAACGTACACACACCTACGTACGAAAAAACTATGTACGTAGGTACGTACGTACGTAGATATGGATGTGAGCAAAAATGGCAAATTTTGAACTGGGTACCGTTGCTACTGAATGCGAAATCCCCAAACATATTGATTTGCATTGCAAACGCATTTCAATTGTGCACTAGTCAATGCACTGAACACGGAGTAGGATCAGTCTATGAGTGAACTGCATGTACAGTACATGTACATTTACAGACACCAACACATACACATACAGCACATGCGTACATACCTCCAGCCCAAAATGAAAATGGCTTCGTGAACAAAGCAATCACTTATCCCAACCTTAAACATATACGTACGTATGTATACACACACACTGTATGTATGCACGTATACACACAATGGCATACATATGTACGTACGTACGTACGTACGTCCACACATGCACATTAACAAACACCTACACACATACAGTACACACACTTTTAACAAACACCTACGTACACACAATGCAGTACACACAATACATACCACTGACCCAATATGAAAATGACTCCTTGAACAAAGGAATCACTTATCCAAACATTCAACATACATACGTACATACACACATACTGTATGTCCATCTGCACATAATGGCATACATACACAATTTCTCTTCAAAGTGCGTGTTTGTGTGTGTTTGTGTGTGTGTGTGTGTGTGTGTGTGTGTGTGTGTGTGTGTGTGTGTATGTGTGTGTGTGCACGCACATGTGTGCCTGTATGTGTGTGCATGTGTGCGCACGTGCATGTACATACATACGTACGTACGTATGTGTGCCTATGTGCATGCAAGTGTACACATGTGTGTGTGTGTGTGTGTGTGTGTGTGAGTGTGTGTGTGTGTGTGTGTGTGTGTGTGTGTGTGTGTGTGTGAGTGTGTGTGTGTGTGTGTGTGTGTGTGTGTGTGTGTGTGTGTGTGTGTGTGCATGCTTCACTACATGCCTGTATTGCAAATCAAACAAAATTAACCCAAACACCTAAACAAGTATGTATGCTTAATCAGATGGCAAGCAAGAAATGGGGCATGAATTTCATGATTCCGGATAAACAGCTGCACAGCTTTGCCATGTACCCTGGGACATTTGTCTATCCACCACTCATTTGTCACATGGACGTCTTAGGCTCCGTGTCCCTGCACAGACAGTTTTAACACTCCAGTCAGTTTCCCGGACGTCTGGGATTGTAGTTACTGGCTAAGGCTCTCCCAGATAAAATAAGCTCACCTAAACTAATAAACATGAACCTACGTAGTAATAGCCCATGCTGAATCGTCCCCCACCCCACCCCCCACAGGCAGTACTGGACAAGAGCAGATCAATGTTTCACCACAAACCTATCCTCCGTTCTTACATCGATTTTTGACAGAATACAAACGTCTCACTATGTCCCATACAACTTAAACAAACACACACTGATAACCCATGTACAATACACAGACTAGTACACACTCCTCACTCTGTCCCTACCTCATGTACAGTACACAGACTAGTACACACTCCTCACTCTGTCCCTACCTCATGTACAGTACACAGACTAGTACACACTCCTTACTCTGTCCCTACCTCATGTACAGTACACAGACTAGTACACACTCCTCACTCTGTCCCTACCTCATGTACAGTACACAGACTAGTACACAGTCCTCACTCTAACCCCACCTCATGTACAGTACACAGACTAATACGCACATACTCCTCACTACGTACGTACGTATATCCCTACCTCATACAAACGCTCACTAGCAATAACTACGTATATACAAACATACATACATCCATACATCCGTACATTTGTATCCTGGTGAGGGGGCGAATTATGGGCGGATCAAAGGAAAAAGTGTGCTGACATTTGTGATGTAGCACAGGTCACTGATACACGCACACTTCCTAATTGATGTCAATTGATGTCAATTGATAGAGTAAGTGGCTAAAACTGATCAACTCTAGATGAGACTGTACACACCACCAGTCAAGAGTGAATGGTTGCCAGGATACAAATTAGTTATATCCTGTCCAGGTGTGCTGCAGCAGAAAATACAGAGCTGATGACCTCAGGCTTTGCCCTCAGTCAGTCAGCACTGTATTTCTGCTGTAGCACACCTGGACAGGATATAACTAATACATGGAATACATACACACATAAGATATTGAGAATAGGCTAGTACATACGAACGTACATGAAGAATATATGCATGTAAATATCATAAATCTGGGGTTTTCTCTGCAAATGACTCACAACCACAAACACTACCGCTCACATAGGCAAGCACACCATAGGCTGAAACACTACGTATGTGTACCAACGTACGTACGTACGTACAAACATGCACACTAAAAACATACTTGGGATTCAAAATTAGGAATATTTTCATACAAACACTCTGTGGGAATTCACCATTTGTGCTAACAGGACACAAACATAGGTTGAGGAATTTGAAAATTGCACATACATACGTATGTACACACTCTGTCAGTGATTGGGAAAATTGTTGCTAATCCTATTTCTTTGGTCATGTTTTCTACAGTAATTGTCATTGCAGTGTCTATTCACAAACAAGAGTCAAAAAAGGAATGAAACAGTTTATGCCTAAACCAAATACATACATATGTATGTATGTATGTATGTATGTATGCACACAGTGTTAGAAGTAAGGAGCAAGTGGTGGATGGACATATGTTCTAGCATTAACATTTTGGGGTAGACAATTTCAGCTTTGCTTGGACATATTTTTGGAAAAGTACGCATGTGCCACAGTAGATGTGCCACAGCAGATGTGCCACAGCAGATGTGCCACAGTAGATGTGCCACAGTAGATGTGCCACAGTAGATGTACCACAGTAGATGTGCATCAACATACAATGAAAGCATAAGTAGACATCCTCAGTACAAATGACTCAGTAACATTACTGTGTTTGTGTGTGTGTGTGTGTGTGTGTGTGTGTGTGTGTGTGTGCGTGCGTGTGTGTGTGTGTGTGTGTGTGTGTGTGTGTGTGTGTGTGTGTGTGTGTGTGCATGTTACGTAGATGAACATGTGGTACTCAGCCAAATGTCCGACCAAAACAATTTTGGGTTGGACAAAATTCCAAAATGATCAGACAATATCTGAATGCTGATCCTTATTTCTAACCCTGTGTGTGTGCACAAAAAACTTTCTGTATCGCTGTTGAGATCATTATGTGAATGTACTAGGCATGTACCATCAAAACCTGCAGGTTAATAACAGATAAAAACCTTAACTGATGGAAATTGTATTAATACATTCGACCTAATAGATTATCTATGGGAATTTAAATTCAAGAAGACAAAGCAATAATCTTACATACACATCATAGAGAGAAGTAGAGTGGATAGCCTATGGCATAGAATATCTATGCACACACACACACACACACACACACACACACACACACACACACACACACACACACACACAAGTAGAAGTGGGCAATAATCGGAAAATGTGTGTGTGTGTGTGTGTGTGTGTGTGTGTGTGTGTGTGTGAGCGCGCGCTCGCACGTATGAATAGGTGAGGTATTTAGCAAGATTGGCCTGAATGGCGGAATAATTAAGGAAATCTGATATTGAAATTGATGCAGAATTGTACAAAGTAAAGGTTTCAAACAGATGAAACAAACAGCTAATGAAGTGAAAAAAAAACAAGATAGACCAGAATTCGTTCCGTGTATAATTACGGTGGACTGAAACAAAGAAGGCCGACTTAGAACCTAAGTCTAACAAAACCTCTGGAAATAAACAACAGCGGATAAATAAGTTACGTTGAACCTACCAATCTTCCTTTTCTTGTCTCCTATACACAACAAAGAGCCTGGGTCAGCGTTGGGTGCCCTAAAAAAAAACTCAAAAATAAAATCGCTCGCTAGTGACCCGTTTCAGCTGAGATGCGGGAGGGAGGGGTCTTCGTCCTGACGTGCGGGCTGTGACGTCATTGTTTATTGTAATACCTGACGTCACATCACGTGAGTGAAGATGCCAAATTTGGTAGCTGGTGCCGCGCCCAGGCTCCTCCCATCCGCCTGTCCGCTATGTACCACAGGAATAGATTTTTTATACTATTTTATATGGCTTATACAACAATAAGAAAATATTCCATATATGTAAGAAAGATTCCTTTTTGTTTTATTTTATACATATTAATATTTGTTTGTATAGCATATAATAGCTAATTGCTCCTGCCTGGGGAATTCATTAGTAGCGTTCCCGGCGTGGCTATCCATTGTTGGGCGGAGAGACTAGAAGAGAAAGTAGCGTATCAAACAGCACAAAGAGAAATAATGTCTGACGAAGCAGTAACGCAACAGCCACAATCCAGAAGAGCGCAGGTCGTAGCCTATGTTAGAGATTTGGACCCGAACCAAGTTTTAGGTAAACTCGTTCTCTAGACGATGTTCTTTGTGACAGGCTTCTTGTTATTTTCCCTCATCCTTTTTCGTTTTTTCTATGATATTTAACGTCTCGCTAACACACACACACACACACACACACACACACACATACACACACACACACACACACACACACACACACACACACACATAATAGCATGCAGTCTTGGTCACGTGAAAGGATAGCAGTGGGTCTGTTTATCATGTGCTAGTTATAGTACAGTTACATACGTATGAACATATGTGTGTAGCTCTATGTTTTATCTCTAGTTAAACATGTTGTGTTCATGTCTTTTTGACCAAATGGCGTAATGCTAACGCCAATGATTTCACAGTGTGTGTACATACATACGTACATGCCACACCTGGTACCTATGCATGTGCTATTCTGTGATGATGTGTGTGTGTGTTGGTTGCCAACATCTCGACTGGGATGTACATATTACATAGTTTGTGATCAGCATTAACTAGCTCTTTCCCACTAGTCTAGCCACTTAATGTTAAGTGCTGGTTTCCTCTCCCTGAGTGCGTATGCACATTTCCTGGTAAACTTTGCACCGACAATCATTCCTGTATAAAAATGAGGGCAATGTAACTTTTCTTCTTTCGGCTCGTATTTGTTTTATTCAGTTAACAATAAACAGAATCAAATGATAGTTAACATGTGATGTTTTCCTTGCTAAATACATTATTTGAATATATTCTGTTATGAGATTTTCTGTTGTTGCGTCGAATTTTTGATGTGGTTCAGGATCGATTGATAGTGACCCCGTGGCCCCGTTAACCCATGTGCAGACGTGCAGTTTATAAACGTGCACTTTGTATGTGTATTTTGGTCGGCCGTTGACACCATTCGATGATGATAATGAAGTGATGATGATGATGATGAGGATGAAAAGTAGCAGATGAGTACTTTGGTATGTACATACATACATACATGCTACAGTTGATAGTTTCCCCAAGGCATCAAAAATACGTTTGTAACTTTGTGAAACTGTACAATGAGAGGATTGTAAAAGCATGGTTAGAGTAGGTATCTGTGTTAAAAACACCATCCAACCTTGGTAGGCATGTGATTGTAGGCTGTGAGATTAAGAAAACTGACCTTTGTGTTTCTAAGGAACTTGCTATGGTGACCAATACTCTTTCAAGTGATGTCATGTTATTTGTATGTGTTGTTGGAATTTTAGTTGCCCTCCCTGCTAGCAGTGTCTACCCTGTGGTGGGGATTTTTGGAGGGGTAAAAATTTGTGGTTTTCGTGGTTGGTAAAGGAACCACACAATATTTACTCACAAGTTTGTGTTACTGTAAGTTTTTAATATCATTGTGGCATAAATGATGGATTTTTTTACCATGGATATTCCTAATTTTTACCCCTTGAATAATATCCTCTATAATATGGTAACTTTAACACTGACCACACAAACACACACTTGCACACATATGCACGCACACACACACACGCACACGCACACACACACACGCACACATGCGCACACACACATGCACACACACACATGCACACACACACACACACACACACACACACACACACACACACACACACACACACATACACACACACACACACACACACACACACACACACACACATACACACACACGTACACACTCACACACAGAAAACTTCAACTTTACACTATTTATTTATGTGTCAAGCATTATGTTGTGCTTTTTTAATTATATGTGCCTATTAATTTCTGGTAGCTTAAAATATGATCAAATGCTATCTTGATCATATTATGTACATGAGGTATACACAGGGACAGAATGAGGAGTACTTACTATCCAGGAGTATGTACTAAACCAGGTACTTACTATCAGGGTTGGTTTGTGTGCATGAGGTATACACAGGGACAGAATGAGGAATACTTACTCTCCAGGAGTGTGTACTAAACCAGGTACTTACTATCAGGGTTGGTTTATGTACATGAGGTATACACAAGGACAGAATGAGGAGTACTTACTCTCCAGGAGTAATACTGTCCACTGTACCGTACTTGGTTCAGTACATACTGTATGCACTGAACCAAGTACTGTACAGTGCAGAGCTAGAAATAGCTGCCTGCCATCTGCCGTT
>CAUJGJ010000026.1:28200-33200 GCA_963170055.1 Halisarca cf. caerulea
TTCTGAACAAAGCATGAATATGGCTGACCAAAATTGAGTTGGGTCAGCCATTTGGTTGACTACTAAAAGTGAGAGCTGAGTTCCTGTTATTGGCTATTGCAGTCAAGTACCAATTGGTTTGCCAATCTCAAGGTTCAGTGCTAAAGATTCCTTTGTATTATGTATGTACACATGTACATACATCCTACATAATCTATGATGGTCCTGGACCAGCCTGCAGTGGTCTCTATAGACAGGTGGTCCTGGACCAGCCTGCAGTGGTCTCTATAGACAGGTGGTCCTGGACCAGCCTGCAGTGGTCTCTATAGACAGGTGGTCCTGGACCAGCCTGCAGTGGTCTCTATAGACAGGTGGTCCTGGACCAGCCTGCAGTGGTCTCTATAGACAGGTGGTCCTGGACCAGCCTGCAGTGGTCTCTATAGACAGGTGGTCCTGGACCAGCCTGTAGTGGTCTCTATAGACAGGTGGTCCTGGACCAGCCTGTAGTGGTCTCTATAGACAGGTGGTCCTGGACCAGCCTGTAGTGGTCTCTATAGACAGGTGGTCCTGGACCAGCCTGTAGTGGTCCCTATAGACAGGTGGTCCTGGACCAGCCTGTAGTGGTCCCTATAGACAGGTGGTCCTGGACCAGCCTGTAGTGGTCTCTATAGACAGGTGGTCCTGGACCAGCCTGTAGTGGTCTCTATAGACAGGTGGTCCTGGACCAGCCTGTAGTGGTCTCTATAGACAGGTGGTCCTGGACCAGCCTGTAGTGGTCTCTATAGACAGGTGGTCCTGGACCAGCCTGTAGTGGTCTCTATAGACAGGTGGTCCTGGACCAGCCTGCAGTGGTCTCTATAGACAGGTGGTCCTGGACCAGCCTGCAGTGGTCTCTATAGACAGGTGGTCCTGGACCAGCCTGCAGTGGTCTCTATAGACAGGTGGTCCTGGACCAGCCTGTAGTGGTCTCTATAGACAGGTGGTCCTGGACCAGCCTGCAGTGGTCTCTATAGACAGGTGGTCCTGGACCAGCCTGCAGTGGTCTCTATAGACAGGTGGTCCTGGACCAGCCTATAGTGGTCTCTATAGACAAGTGGTCCTGGACCAGCCTGTAGTGGTCTCTATAGACAGGTGGTCCTGGACCAGCCTGTAGTGGTCTCTATCGACAGGTGGTCCTGGACCAGCCTGTAGTGGTCTCTATAGACAGGTGGTCCTGGACCAGCCTGTAGTGGTCTCTATAGACAGGTGGTCCTGGACCAGCCTGTAGTGGTCTCTATAGACAGGTGGTCCTGGACCAGCCTGTAGTGGTCTCTATAGACAGGTGGTCCTGGACCAGCCTGTAGTGGTCTCTATAGACAGGTGGTCCTGGACCAGCCTGTAGTGGTCTCTATAGACAGGTGGTCCTGGACCAGCCTGTAGTGGTCTCTATAGACAGGTGGTCCTGCTGACTGTACTACTCAGTTTCTCTGTACGTATCATCTGCTGCTGTATGCACCCTGGAGGAGCAATTTTTGATATATTATTGCATGTACATACGTATGTACATACGTACATGCGTTTCACATCCTGTATATTCATACATACATATTTACGCTGGTTGGAATAAGTTACCACGTACCTAATACGTAATACGCACGTACGTATGTGCGATTACATAAGTATGTATTTATGTGCGTGTACATACATACATACGTATGTATGTACATGCATGTACGTATGTATGTATGTACACCGTACGTACGTATGTGCTTATATACATAAATGTTGCATGTGTGTATATTCTGTATGTGCGTATGTATGTAGCTATTGTTTTATGAATGTGCACACGTACGTATATTCATAGACCATACACTGGTTGGAATACACCCTTACTATGTACGTAATATGTACAATAACATAATTATTATGTATTTATGTATGTACATGTACGTACATATGTATGTATGTACGTACGTACATACGTATGTGCATGTACGTATATGTAGATGTTGCATGTGTGTATTTTCTGTATGTGCGGGTGTAGAAATTGTTTTGTGACTATGCATAGACTGGAGCGAACAAGACACAGTTGAGCGGTTCTTGAAACCCATCTACATGGACCACTTTGCAAAGTCCTTCATCGAAGCTCGCATCACTGGGCAGGTTCTTGTGGCCTTGGAAGAGAGACATCTTCAGGAGCTAGGAGTCAATGTGGTTGGTGACAGAATACTCATATTGGACTACCTAAAGGTGTGTGTGTGTGTGTGTGTGTGTGTGTGTGTGTGTGTGTGTGTGTGTGTGTGTGTGTGTGTGTATGCATGTGTGCATGCATGTGGACCCACAAATACATATGTACGTACGTGTTTGAGTGAGTGGTAAGAGGGACAAAGGGAGCCATGTCCATACAGTAGTTGCATGTTAATGGCAAGAGAAATGAGGAGTTTAAGCTATGGCTATAGAAGGTACCCACTGGAGTGACATGGATTGCAAATTGCAGCTGTTATGTAAAGTTGAACATTTTCAAAACCTGGCTTTAGAGTCTAGAATTTCTACCCTTCAGAATGTGGTTTACATATGTGAGTCTACCGTATAGCTAGAAATTTTCGCGGACAAAAAATTTCGCAAATCGTTCCACTGTAGGGATTTCGCGAAAATAAATTTCGCGGATGTGATCATTCGCGAAATTTTTTGTCTGCAAAAACTGTAAGATGGTACTAAAGATGCCAACAGCCCATCTGGTTTTGGGAGTACTTTCGAGTCCTCCACGGCAGGGCCACTATGCTTGAAGTACCTCAAAAGAGTCGACATACCCTCCGAGATACAACTCGACGTACGAACAGCTTGCAAGAGGTTTAGCAGGAAATGAATCGAACTAATACTGAACTGAACAATAGGCTTGAAGCGATTGAATTGAATGAAGAACAAACACTGAGGCAAAGCAGCGAACCACCGAACACGTGTGTGAGTCTTGTGCAGCGAAAAATGGCGTCAGCGGAAAGGATCTGGGAGCTGGGTGTATAATTATAATAGCGGAATGTACTGGTGAATTTCGCGAAAAATAATTTTCGCGATTGGAAGACCATTCGCGAAATTCGCGAAAATTTTTGTCCGCGAACATTTTTAGCTATACGGTATTTGACAGCTACATACTTATATACTTACGTATACATATTTAGCAGTGACAAAGAATTGAAGTTGGTAAGGGTAGCATTTTGCAATGAAGCGGCTCTGTAGGCTGCTTTGTGTCAAGTCTCATATGTGAAGGATGTAGGCATTTGTAAGTGTACACTCAGTCCAACTAAACTCCGTCTAGCCCTATACCCGTCTAGCCTCATGTATGTGTGTATAGCCCTATGCTCGTCCCTATACCCGTCTAGCCTCATGTATGTGTGTATAGCCCTATGCTCGTCCCTATACCCGTCTAGCCTCATGTATGTGTGTACAATATAGCCCTATGCTCGTCCCTATACCCGTCTAGCCTCATGTATGTGCGTATAGCCCTATGCTCGTCCCTATACCCGTCTAGCCTCATGTATGTGCGTATAGCCCTATGCTCGTCCCTATACCCGTCTAGCCTCATGTATGTGTGTACAATATAGCCCTATGCTCGTCCCTATACCCGTCTAGCCTCATGTAAGTGTGTATAGCCCTATGCTCGTCCCTATACCCGTCTAGCCTCATGTATGTGCGTATAGCCCTATGCTTGTCCCTATACCCGTCTAGCCTCATGTATGTGTGTATAGCCCTATGCTTGTCCCTATACCCATCTAGCCTCATGTATGTGTAGCCCTATGCTCGTCCCTATACCCGTCTAGCCTCATGTATGTGTAGCCCTATGCTCGTCCAGCCCTATGCCCATCTTGCCGTTTGCCTACCTAGCCCTGTGCCTGTTTGAAGCCCTTTTGCACAGTCCTGTGTCAATCCTACATTCATTTACCATTTTTTATGCACCCTTAGAATAGATATATACATAGGTGTACTGTTCTAAGGTCTATGTTTGTCATATCGGGGAGTTCATTTTACGTATATGGTTTTATCCAGGGTTCATTATAGAGAGGTTAAACTTTACTCCAAATTTTATCTGTGTGTTTGTTTGATATGTTGTTTCGATGTTTTGTATGAAATGTTGCTTGAAATGTTACCAAGTGTATGCCCAACTTTTGTGTACAGTGTGTTTTGTCTAGTGTTCCTTTATGCAACAGAACAAAGAGGGGCTTCTTTCCCGCAATCATGATCCAAAATGGGGTCCCACACTGCACACATTTCCTCAACTACGCATGCGCACTGACATGCTGGTCCCTAATTGCCGCTTGCTTCTACCCACCTAAGTTATGTGCCGCAGGGCTACAGACACATGCACTAAGCATGCTTAACCTGTTTGCACAGCGACAATATTTTTGTAGCTAATGAGAGTTCTGAAATGAGACCAGTGATTTCGGAGGTTATCCAGGTAATGCACACCCACTGACACACCCACTCTACACATCCACTCTACACCACCTCCTGACCAGGTTTACACAGATTCGTTTCTAAACTCAATCAACTCCGTTCATTTCCACTATATCCAGTGTAACCTTTTTTTTTAGATTCTGAAGAAACACAAGAAGGACCTGGATCGCAGTCAAGCCCTCTGGACCAACACCACACCAGTTGCCTCCTGTGCTTACCATGAGAGCTGTGGTAGTTACCTCAAGTACGTTCTGTGTCACTGCTGTGTGTCCATCACCGACTGGAGGGTGACTGGACAAGGAATAAGATGGAGGGTGAACAGGGCATCCATCAACTGCTGTGGAGAGAGTGAGTGGTTGATGATCTTGATTGTTGATGTGTGTGTGTGTGTGTGTGTGTGTGTGTGTGTGTGTGTGTGTGTGTGTGCGTGTGTGCATGTGCATGTGCATGTGCGAGTGTGCATGTGCATGTGCCTGTGCAAGTGCATGCGCATGTGCGTGTGTGTGGGTGGGTGTGTACAGGCATGCATGTTTGTGTGTGTATCGATCTGCCTGTCTGTCTCTCTGTGTGTGTGGTGTGTGGGTTTCTGTCTG
>CAUJGJ010000026.1:40700-43200 GCA_963170055.1 Halisarca cf. caerulea
GAGGAGGATGGACAGCTGAGTTCCCATCCAACAGTTTCCAAATATGGTACGACCATACATGATGGAGCTATCGACTGTGTAGTTCACTGTAACAGTTACAGTGGTTAGTACAGCTGGAATTAAATATCCGAGAATAATGCAGATAATCAAGAAATTCCTGCTTTTCTTTCGATCTGGGGCAGGAAGGAGTTGTGATGCAAGATAGAAGGTCTTTGCAATGTCAATGGATAAAATGGTCATCCAAGCGAATCTTGCAAGATAAAGGTAATGCGTAGCTATGGCGAGAAATTGACAAAAACCTTCCGTGCCCATATTTTCCTCGGGTAATCGCTGGGAAATGACGTAAGACAGGTCCCCGAGAGCAATAAGGAAAATCAAATTTATAACCAGTTGTCCGAATACGTTCCGGATTCCCTTGTAAAGTATGAACGTAATTGCGTACACAACGCAGCTTATCAAGTCAAGGGATAGACAGATCATTTCCAAACTGAACACAACGTTCTTGTTGTGGCTGGGCGATATAGACTCATACAGACAAACGATTGGATCGTGTTTCCCGCCGTCATTTATCTTAGCGCTATAACAAAGAATGCGGTAGGCTCGAGCTTTTCCTTGTGAGTCTTTCGCACAGACGTGCGTCGTGTTGCCTTTAGTTGCGTTATAGGTTCCGTTCCGAAGAGCCCACGGCACGCTGCACTCCTTCACGTAAATGTATGAGGAATTGAAACAATGGCGCTCCAACGAACCAGCGCGCTTTGGTAGGTAAATGTTTGAAAGCAGAGTACTATGGCTACCGTCCCAAACATCTGGACGGCAGGTATTGGTTAAAGCCTCCCAAATTTCGCCGTCTTTGCAGTGTTTGCTACGGTGCTCCCAGCTTGAACCCGGATAAGTAGTGTTAAGAATATCACCTAGCAGGTCTTCGGTTGCAGGGGGTGAGGTCGAAGAACGCGTTGTCGGTGCATCCGTAGGTGCATCGCTGCAGGTGAAGTTGGGCCCGCATATATCCGACAGACCACGAGAGACTAGACTGAAGGTGGTTACAATGAAAAGCGAGACTCCTTTGTTTCTTCTTTCAATTATGGTACAACTCATCGTATCGATTACGTGAAAATTATTGCCCAATGATGTTTCTCCTCGTGGTGGCGTCCTTTATATAAGTCCAGTAAGGCGCCAAATAATGCACCCTTCGATTATGACAATATACATGCGCATAACAAGGTGTTTGATTGCAGAAGTTGACCGCATGCACCTCTGAATATAATTAATATAAATATTTTCTGATGAATGTATGGCCAGTTGAGCCTCCTGAGAGAATTTTGGGCACGTTCGTAATAGTATTGAGCCAGAAGTGTTGCAATACAGAGGTTACTCTCTAAAATTTACAAAGGTTTCACTCGCACAGATAGTCAGATCATAGACACTCTATACTACGTAGTATAGAGTGTCTATGGTCAGATACAGTAAAGCAACAGCAGTGTGGGGGTAGCAGCTAGTCTCGCGTTGCCAGACCTTTGAGCGTGGGTGGTATCTATGGTGGTATATACATTGGCATAAAAAATGGTGGTACGGTACCGCAACGTCACATATTGCGCAAGAAAGAAAATGGCGTCCCGAAGGAGGCAAACTATCCAAATCGATCCGGTAGTACCCGCGAAGAAAGAAAGGAGTAAGTAGCCATCAAGTGTACATAAATGTGACTATGTATTATTGTAGGTTAAGGCAGGGTGGGTCTAATTTGGAAAAGTCACATAAGGTAAAGGGGGTAATTTGGAACAGGGCCTGTAACTTTTGCTGTGGTTAAGTTACCCAACCATCCTTGCTACTGCCAAACTCCCCTTTCACGGGAGACAATACAGACGAGAAATAATGGATGTTACTTGTGGCTGACTCTGCTTTTGGCCTGACTGTTCCGAATTACCCGCTGTTCCAAATTACCCCCATTTACCTTAAATCAAACTCATAAATTGAAATACTAGGTACGTATTTAAGGGTCTATGGTCAAAATCAGTGTCAATCACAAGCTAAGGGTGGAACAGGGTAATTTGGGACATAGGTTAATTCGGTACAGACGCTCAAAAGCAGTGTTAACCACAAGCTAAACACATTATTTCTTGTTGGTGTTGTCTCCGTGAATCGGGAGTTCAGCAGTAGCGAGTTACGTACTCGCAGTATGTGCCTAAACAGCTTAACCATAGCAGAAGTAAAGGCCCTGTCCCGAGTTACCCTAGTGTACCAAATTACCCTAACCTGTGTATTGGACATCATCAGCAGCAAGTATGGCCGGGTAGCTTCACTATAGATATCATTAAGGTAAAGGGGGGTAATTTGGAACAGCAGGTAATTCGGAACAGTCAGGCTAAAAGCAGTGTCAGCCACAAGTAACATCCATTATTTCTCATCTGTATTGTCTCCCGTGAAGTGGGAGTTTGGCAGTAGCAAAGATGGCTGGGTAACTTAACCACAGCAAAAGTTACAGGCCCTGTTCCAAATTACCAGC
>CAUJGJ010000026.1:50700-60700 GCA_963170055.1 Halisarca cf. caerulea
TGTGTGGAGGTCAGTTCTGTATTCAGTTTTACCTCTTTAACAAAAATAAGGCTAACCTAATTTCTAAGGGGGGGCAAGACTCTGGCAAGGGCCCCCATACCCCCTAGAAGGGCCCCCCCCCCCCCACCTAAATGAAACCCTGCTCACACACACACACACACACACACACACACACACACACACACACACACACACACACACACACACACACACACACACACACACACACACACACACACACACACACATACGCACACACACACACATACACACACAACACACACACACATACATACACATACAGCCACACTAGAATCTATCATCTAGGATACCATGTACAGTACGTACTGTATGCACATATACGTACGTATATAGCCTCCTTCCAATACTATAGAATGTTGTTGCCCCGGCCCCAGGATAATGAAAGAAATACATAAACTATAAAATACACTATCATGACTCAAACGACAGCCATGCACTGTACTACTGTAGCTCCCCCTCCCCCCCTCCCCCTCCCTCCTCCCCTAGCCAAAACTAAATAATCCTAGATAGAACCCTGACCTGGTTCATCCAACACCTGGTTTATCCAACACCTGGTTTATCCAACACCTGGTTTACCCAACACCTGGTTTATCCAACACCTGGTTTATCCAACACCTGGTTTACCCAACACCTGGTTTATCCAACACCTGGTTTACCCAACACCTGGTTTACCCAACACCTGGTTTATCCAACACCTGGTTTACCCAACACCTGGTTTATCCAACACCTGGTTCATCCAACACCTGGTTCATCCAACACCTGGTTTACCCAACACCTGGTTCATCCAACACCTGGTTTACCCAACACCTGGTTCATCCAACACCTGGTTTATCCAACACCTGGTTTATCCAACACCTGGTTCATCCAACACCTGGTTTATCTGACAATGTTTGTACAAATGCACAGGTTAGATAAACCTTGTATCTCTATTGAAGTCACACTGTGTGCATGTAGACAACTATGCGAGGCAGAATGGAGGGAGGGGGTAGACAACATCACATGTCAAATGCCTGTTCTCGCTTTGCCCCAATCACAGAAAACTCTGTTAATGAGTTTGCTATGAATGTACGTGCATTTTTGAAGACAAATTACCTGTTAGTTACGTATGTACGTACATTTCACCGATTTTGTATTAGGAGACAAGTGTTTGTGTGTGTGTGTGTGTGTGTATGTGTGTGTGTGTGTGTGTGTGTGTGTGTATGTATGCGTGTGTGTGTGTGTGTGTGTGTGTGTGTGTGTGTGTGTGTATGTGCATGTGTGTGTGTGTTTATGTGTGTGTGTGTGTGTGTGTGTGTTTGTGTGTGTGTTTGTGTGTGTGTGTGTGTGTGTGTGTTTGTGTGTGTGTGTGTGTGTGTGTGTGTGTGTGTGTGTGTGTGTGTGTGCCCATGCGCCGGAAAAGCGCTGGTGAAATGCATATGGTGTTCTGTGTACATGTGTTTTTGTCTGTCTCTAGAGCCTATGATTGTGTATGTTGAATGCTTGTTTGGTTTTATGTGCTCAATTCACACACACACATACGTACGTACGTACATGCATACATTATTGAGCAGGTGTTGTTGTTGTCGTGGAGACGAATACGTATATTGGAAGTACATTTTCCCGAGTTTGAGGTGGCAAATTTTAGTCCTAAACACAATTGCTTGTTGGTTTGTCAATGACTCAAAGGAAGATTGTGTGCGTGAAGTCACTCCCGACGAGGTGTTGTTATTTGATCATGCATTCTTTGTATCCTCTGCGATTTTTCCCATTCATTGCTACATTTTCACTGTCTGCTCAACTAGTGGCATACATACGTACATACATACATACGTACACACATACACACATACATACCATGTAGTAGGTAATTTTCGAGGGGTATGTTTTTTCTAGATCAAAAATATTTCTTATTTGTGGTCAAAGATTTGTGTGTGTGTGTATGTACGTACGTATGTATGTGATGCCAGCGTACTTTAGTCCTCATGTGTTGTGGGGTTGTTCATGAGGCCCACTATCCTTATTGGCTCGTACGTATGTGTACACATGCACGCATCATGAAGTCAGCTACACCTCTCTCAATGTGTGTGGCTGCCATGACAACGTGCTACATTAAAATGGCAGCAATTAGCCCAATTGTATTGATGCTTGCTTTTGGGTCAGTCTCTGTCTGAACATGAGTACATACTTGAAATAAACAGTGGTAAACAGCCGTGTACAGTAATACCTTGTTGGAGAGACCACACTTAAGGACCTGGGAGAGGTGGTTTTTCAAAAGAGGTGGTCTCTTATGTGGGGGGGAAGGGGGGGGGAGATTGATACAGTGGAACCTCTTTAATCCGACACCTCTATAATCCAACATTCTCTCTAATCCGACCATGTTATGAGGTACAGTCACCATGTTTGACTGTACTAAGAAGCACTGGATAATCTGACAACCTCTGTAATCTGACATCTATTTTGAGTCCCATGGAGTGTCGGATTATGGAGGTTCCACTGTATTTAGGGCATCTCACATTTGTGACCAGTATGGCCGGTCTTAGGTAAGAGGTGATCTTTCATGAGGGCGGTCTCTCAAAAGAGGTACGTACTGCTGTCAGTAAATAACAACAAGCATGTACAGGGTTGCATACAGGATTCGGGGCTAGGGGGGGCAAATTGAGCTTCCTAAAATCTTAGGGGGGCAATGCAATACGGAAGCATATAGGTGTACAGAGACTGGAGGGGGGGAGGGGTATTATACAGTAGGTAACAATGCTATGTATGCACAATTCAAGGGGGTTAAGGGATTGGTGACAGTGGTCTTGAGAAAAATTTTCAAAATTATACCATGAAAGCTTGTTTTTCATCCATTTTCCAATAAATTCTACCTTTCAGGAACCCTTAGTGTATATGTTGAAATACAAGTTTAGGGAGGCAGCAGATCTGCAAGGGGAGGCAATAGATCTCCAAGGGGGGGCAAATGCCCCCCCTTGGAGATCTATTGCCCCCCCCCCCCCCCCCCCCCTAACTGCAGCCCTGACGTACGTAGGTACCGTAGACAGTATATCCTATGTAGTATGTGCGTAGTATGTGCGTAGTATGTGCGTAGTATGTGCGTAGTATGTGCGTAGTATGTGCGTAGTATGTGCGTAGTATGTGTGTAGTATGTGCGTAGTATGTGTGTAGTATGTGTGTAGTATGTGCGTAGTATGTGTGTAGTATGTGCGTAGTATGTGCGTAGTATGTGCGTAGTATGTGCGTAGTATGTGCGTAGTATGTGTGTAGTATGTGCGTAGTATGTGTGTAGTATGTGCGTAGTATGTGCGTAGTATGTGCGTAGTATGTGTGTAGTATGTGCGTAGTATGTGTGTAGTATGTGTGTAGTATGTGCGTAGTATGTGCGTAGTATGTGCGTAGTATGTGCGTAGTATGTGCGTAGTATGTGTGTAGTATGTGCGTAGTATGTACGTAGTATATGCGTAGTATGTGCGTAGTATGTGTGTAGTATGTGCGTAGTATGTGCGTAGTATATGCGTAGTATATGCGTAGTATGTGCGTAGTATGTGCATAGTGTCTGTGGTAGGTACGTACACAGTGTACTTCTCCCTGGGTATAGTGGCTAAAGGAGAGGCTTCTTCCTTGCGACCATTGGGCTCGTTATTTGTACAAGCCATATTCGATGGGGTTAGTCACTTGACTATGTAAAATCGTTGAACTGAAACGATTCATGTGGCTCCTTGATCGAATCCACGAATTGTTCGTTCTATTCGTTCTAGGGAATATGGACGATCGTGTGGCCCAGGCTTAAGGCACGTCGATCCAACATTCCTTCTTCACTAATATTAAATACTGTATTTGTAGGAAAAAATCATGCATGAATTCATAGATTAGTGAAAATCCATGTTCAGTACAGATCAGGCTAGTGCCCAAAACTGAAGCTGCAAGCAATTTGTGATACATTGTACGTACGTATGTATGCGTACGTATGTATACGTACGTATGTATGCATACGTATGTATACGTACGTACGTATGTGATGATGATGTATGTATGTACATATGTACGTATTCAACATGCCTGAAATTATTTCTGGGGGAAAACACTGCTTACATAGAAATATGAACAACAGCCAACGACGCATGTACGATGATGACTTATGTACTTTAGTGATAATGTTGTGTGATACCTGTTGAATGAGTACGTGGCCCACAGCGAAAACAAAATCAGGACTTCTTATCAGAGAGGTACTTACTGTCAGGGTTGGTTTATGTACATGAGGTATACACAGGGACAGAATGAGGAGTACTTACTATCCAGGAGTATGTACTAAACCAGCTACTTACTATCAGGGTTGGTTTATGTACATGAGGTATACACAGGGACAGAATGAGGAGTACTTACTATCCAGGAGTATGTACTAAACCAGGTACTTACTATCAGGGTTGGTTGATGTACATGAGGTATACACAGGGACCAAATGAGGAGTACTTACTATCCAGGAGTACGTATGTACTAAACCAGGTACTTACTATCAGGGTTGATTTATGTACATGAGGTATACACAGGGACAGAATGAGGAGTACTTACGTACTATCCGCCTAAACCAGGTACGTACTTATAAGCAAGTTCTTCTGTACGTATTCGTAAACAAAATTCATTAATAACAAGCAACGTACAACAGTAAACAAGTTGGTAAATAGACAAACAACTTTATGTATGCATGTACGTACATTCATACGTGTAGACAGTGTACGTATGCACGTATGTACGTATGTACATATGTATGCTTTTCATCTGTATGTAGTTAATAAGCACAATGGATGACAATGATCCTGGTCCCCCTACACCGCCCCAAACATCAACAGACGGTGATGTACCAAGCTCGTCAGACCAACAGGAGTGTGAAGAAGAGGCGGAGTCAGGCATTGTCAGGGGCAACAAGGTCGCCCAAATGGACTCTGTGATTGAGCAAGGTAAGTATGTATGAGAATGGAACTGAAGGTCAGTTGCTACATGTACGCATATGTGTACTCCTCACTGTGTGTGTGTGTGTGTGTGTGTGTGTGTGTGTGTGTGTTTGTGTGTGTGTGTGTGTGTGTGTGTGTGTGTGTGTGTGTGTGTGTGTGTGTGTGTGTGTGTCACAGTGTGTGTGTGTGTGTGTGTGTGTGTGTGTGTGTGTCACAGTGTGTGTGTGTGTGTGTGTGTGTGTGTGTGTGTGTTTGCATGCTCATGAATGTGTGTGTGTGTGTGTGTGTGTGTGTGTGTGTGTGTGTGTGTGTGTGTGTGTGTGTGTGTGTGTGTGTGTGTGTGTGTGCATGTGTTTTCACGTATGTAATTGCTGGTAGCTTTTACGCATACGTAGATACATATTCTCATACAGCAGAACCTCTTATAACAAACTCCCCTAATAGCAGAAACCTCTCTACAACAGACTGCTTTCGTGGGTCCAGATACGTAGATTGCTATGCATATAGAATAACCTCTGAATAGTGGAAACCTCTGTGTAGCAGACTGTTCTCAGGTCCCACTGGCGCCCTCAGTGATTAGGGAAAGTGTGATTGTATTAGCTGCACAACCTGCTTGGGAGGGACACAGCTATACATACGCATGTATCAGACAAGTGTTCTTTCATGAGGGTGGTCTTTCACGAGGGTGGCCTTTCACGAGGGTGGTCTTTCACGAGGGTGGTCTTTCACGAGGGTGGTCTTTCACGAGGGTGGTCTTTCACGAGGGTGGCCTTTCACGAGGGTGGCCTTTTACGAGGTCTTTCACGAGGGTAACCTTTCACGAGGGTGGTTTTTCACAAGGGTGGTCTTTCACGAGGGTAGCCTTGCACGAGGGTGGTTTTTCACAAGGGTGGTCTTTCACAAGGGTGGTCTTTCACAAGGGTGGTTTCACAAGGGTGGTCTCTCACGAGCGTGGTCTTTCACAAGGGTGGTTTCACAAATTTAGTGCTTCAATTGGTGATCTTCATGAATTTGGTCCTTTGCAAGGGGGATCGTTCAGTACGAGGTACAACTGTTGTTATGACTGTCTTTAACCCACTGTGCATGTTTTATCCTGTATGGCTGTATACGTAGCTCTTTGGCTGTTTTTTCTCCCTGTTGTCCTCAGGCTCCCTCTGGCAAGCTTGTCTGGACAGTAACTCTGGATTCACTTACTACTGGAATACTAAGTCCAATGAGGTCTCTTGGACACTGCCTGAGGGTGTTGTGCTTACCGATGTAAACAAGTCAGAGACAACAACAATAGCAACAACAACAACAACAACAGCAACAGCAACAGGATTAGCAGATACAATGGGAACTGAAGCCAATGAAAAGGTAGAGTTGTGGTCTTTTGATTACTGTATGTCGTGTGTGTGTGTGTGTGTGTGTGTGTGTGTGTGTGTGTGTGTGTGTGTGTGTGTGTGTCATACAGCTTGTAGTGTGTGTGTGTGTGTGTGTGTGTGTGTGTGTGTGTGTGTGTGTGTGTGTGTGTGTGTGTGTGTGTGTGTGTGTGTGTCATGCAGCTTGTAGTTTGTGTGTGTTGGTACAATCAAACCTCCTTGCAAAGTCACTTGATACAGCATCACTCTCTCTGCAACAACACACATGTTTGGAACTGTTTCACTAGTCTCTATACAAACTGTACTGGTAACAGTAACAATTTGGGTAGCGCAGTACATAGCAGTGGAACCAGTGGTATTGTTGCAAAGAGGATGACTCTCTGTATTGGCTTGCAGGGTTGTGATATCAATGATGGCAAGATGGCCCGCATCATGGTTGAAAATGACAGCTTGGAAGAAGGAGCGATCGTTAACATGGAACAAAAGGTCGATCACAATGTGGAGAGTGGTGTCAATGACACAATATTACCTCCCAATGTTGAAGGTCCTGAACCATGTCCATCATCGCCCATTGTGTCTTTATCAACTGAAGATTTACCAGATTCTTCTCCGACCATGGTAAGTAGCATACTTCAAGCAGCAGAGGAAGAGAAGGGAGACTTCCAAACTGTTGAAGACAAAACCGGCAAAGTGTTAGAAGGAGAGAAGACCGATTTAGATGTGGCATCATGCGAGAATGAGAACGAGATTGTATGTAGATCGGATGGCATCAAATCCGTGGAATCACCAATAGTGAGTGGAAATGTTCTCAATTTGGCCGAAGTCCAAGGAGGAGTTGTCACATATGGGGAATCGAGCGGGGATGACTCCGACATTGACAATCTCCTTGACAGGGCCTTGGATGGGGAAGAAAAGGGGGAGTCGTCTTTGCAAGAAAAGCAATTGAAAAACTTGAAACGGAGATCAGCTGCAAAAAACCTTGTATCCTCAGCCGTCAAAAGGATTAAGTTGGTTTCTGATGAATATTCGGTAGACTCTCCGGAAGCTGATGCAAGTATGCAAGCTGCCTGTGAGGTTACGGACAGAGAGGAGCCCATGCTCGTTGACACTGTTCGGCCTACTGAGGACAAAACTGAATCTGTAGATGCAATTAAGGTGTGTGTGTGTGTGTGTGTGTGTGTGTGTGTGTGTGTGTGTGTGTGTGTGTGTGTGTGTGTGTGTATGTGTGTGTACAGTACATATGTATGTGTGTTTACAGTACATATGTATGTATGTATGTATGTGTGTGTGTTTGTATGTACGTAATACATATGTACTTAGGATAGTATATAATGTTGTGGTGTTAATATCCATTTGTCTTGTGCCATGTTTTGTCAGCCATGGTGAACAGATGTACAGTGGAACCTGTACAATCCGGCACTCATTGAGGAGTGACAAACAGTGCTGGATTAGCAGGTTGCTGGATTATAGAGGTCAGTTTGTACGGTAAAAATAATGATCAGTGCCAGAGAACCTTGACCAGTTTGGGCGAGTGCTGGTTTATAGAGGTGCCGGATTAGGCAGGTTTTACAGTATAGAGTGCTTGAGATTTTAAGGGCTGCATACAGTACGTACATATACGTGTCCCTTATAGAGAGGTTTAGTAGTGTATTGTTGTACACCTTTTCAATTATTACCCATCTTACTATGGTGTTGTGTGCAGGTGAATGTGGAAGCAGCTAGTAGGGAGCTGTTGAAAAGGTTGTCCTTACTTGGAGTGAGTGTGGATGGGCTTCATGAGCTTATAGCAGAGCTGGTGAGAGTTGAGGTGAGTGTGTGTGTGTGTGTGTGTGTGTGTGTGTGTGTGTGTGTGTGTGTGTGTGTGTTTATGTGTGTGTGTGTGTGTGTGTGTGTGTGTGTGTGTGTGTGTTTATGTGTGTGTGTGTGTGTGTGTGTGTGTGTGTGTGTGTGTGTGTGTGTGTTTATGTGTGTGTGTGTGTGTGTGTGTGTGTGTGTGTGTGTGTGTGTGTGTGTGTGTGTGTGTGTGTGTGTATAGGCATGTACACATGCCTGTGAACATGTACGTACTGTATGTATGTGCATGTGTTGTGTGTGAGAAAAAGAGCATGTTTTCATAAATACTGTGTACGTATGTAGTGTGTGTACATGAGTAATTGTGGATGGTGTTTTGGGTTCTGTTCCATGCGCATCTCCATAAACTGTGCTTTGCCTAAACCATTCCTATCCTATCAGCCTTGTGTGTGTGTGTGTGTGTGTGTGTGTGTGTGTGTGTGTGTGTGTGTGTGTGTGTGTGTGTGTGTGTTGATGTGTGTGTGTGTGTGTGTGTGTGTGTGTGTGTGTGTGTGTGTGTGTGTGTGTGTGTATTTGTGTGTTCTATGCCCATCTCCATAAACCATGCATTGCCCAAACCATTCCTACCCATTCAATCAGCCTTGACTTTACAGTAAAGATCCGCCTTCAACCAACAGTACCTGTCCACTGTGAAACCTGCTATTCAGGACATTGGGAAATCTGAACACCAGTGTAAACTGGACACTATAATGTTATGGTGACAAATTCTCATACACATGAATGACATATAATGGGGGAACTCTAGGAAGTCAGGACACCTCAGTAATCGGGACACTTTGGTGGTTCCCAAGGTGTCCACGTTATACAGGTTTCGATCCTGTTCGAACTGTTGTTTTGGTTACAAGCTGTTGTTTGGTACGGTATATGGTTTGTACACATGGATTACTTCTTTCCATGTGTGTGCATGCGTGCGTGGATGCGTGCTTGTAAACACAGTAGCTTGTGACCAGTGTGTTCTGTTTCTAGTGCTGTGATTTTCATTTGACTCGACCTCTTAATACAGTGAAACCTCTGTAATAGGGACACCATTGGGACCACAGTAAGCTGTCCTGTACAGTGGAACCTCTGTAATAGGTACACCACTGGGACCACAGTAAACAGTCCTGTACAGTGAAACCTCTGTAATAAGGACACCATTGGGACCACAGTAAGCTGTCCTGTACAGTGAAACCTCTGTAATAAGGACACCACTGGGCCCACAGTAAGCTGTCCTGTACAGTGAAACCTCTGTAATAAGGACACCATTGGGACCACAGTAAGCTGTCCTGTACAGTGAAACCTCTGTAATAAGGACACCACTGGGCCCACAGTAAGCTGTCCTGTACAGTGAAACCTCTGTAATAGGGACACCACTGGGACCACAGTAAGCTGTCCTGTACAGTGAAACCTCTGTAATAGGTACACCACTGGGCCCACAGTAAGCTGTCCTGTACAGTTGAACCTCTATAATAAGGACACCACTGGGACCACAGTAAGCTGTCCTGTACAGTGAAACCTCTGTAATAGGTACACCACTGGGACCACAGTAAACAGTCCTGTACAGTTGAACCTCTGTAATAAGGACACCACTGGACCACAGTAAGCTGTCCTGTTTATGGAGGTGTCCTTGTTTCAAAGAATTCAAATGTACACAAGTCAATGTGAGGGACTTCAAATAGACCAGAGCAATGGTGTCCTGTTAATGGAGGTGGCTGTATTCCAGAGGTTTTACTGTAGGCTGACAACTTCTCCAGTTAACATATTACAGAGAAACCTCCAATAGTGGACTCTCCCAAATGAAGTCATAGTACAATAAACCTCTCTACAAAGGACACAGATTGA
>CAUJGJ010000026.1:70700-85200 GCA_963170055.1 Halisarca cf. caerulea
CCTGACATGTCCCCAAGTTTGTGGTTTTACTTTGTGTGAAAAACAACATTTCGCTGGACATCTCAGGAACGAAGAGGAATAGTAAGTTCTTACACGGTGAAAATTTAGATATTGTTGTTAGAAGGTTCTCAACAAAGTATGGCTGCTCTAAACGATCGTTTACATGACCGGGTTTTGCACTTAACCTATTTTGAAGGTCCGAATCTGTCGTCATTTTTTCGTCTTTTTGAAGCTGTGACAACAACGTTAAGTGAACTGTTGTAGCGTTCAATAGTTGAATTAAAGTTTTATAGGTTTGTTGTACTTTGAAGCGTACTAAACGTAAGAAAAGCGGGGGGTGATTTTAGCCGACTTTAGGGCGGCCATTTTGTTGAAAACTCACATGTGGGACATGTCACTAGAGGTGAGGGGAATATGCTGGCATAGATTTGAGAATAATAGGCGTTAAAATTTCACAGGCATAATGTGGGAATAATCGGAGTTTTCTACTGGCATACCTAATGCCAAGTAGTTTAAAATGGCTACCAATAGCCCAATTAGTACTCTGAGTACTATTAGGGAGTGTAATAGTTCATCAGGACAAGTGGTACGTAGTGCTGTAATTCTTATCAATTGGGGAATTGTATACTGATCTGTGCAATGCATTGTGGTAACTACGTATGTCGTGTGACTGTAGTCTATTGTGCTTACTTAAACCACAGACATTCTATACTACGAACTATGTTTGAACATTTTAAAGGAATAATTGGTTTATTTGAAAGCATAATGGGATTGAATCTTGAGCACAGGAGCATAGCATAAAGGGAGCTTTTTAGAGCATATTCCCCTCATCCCTACATGTCACACCTGCGGCCATGTTTATCTGCCATTTTTTTTATTTGACCACATGTCATTGATTGAAAAATGGCTACCTCTTTAGAAGAAAAGAGGAAGAGAAAGCGAATAGTATTAAATATAGAAAAGAAACTTCAAATATGTAAGCTGGCTAAAGAAGGGAGGTCATTAGCCAGTTTATCTGTTGATTTCAACGTTGGTAAATCAACTGTGCATGACATTGTCAAGAGCCAAGCCAAATTGGAGACTTTTCAGAAAGAAGTTGAAGAAGGCGACTGTATCAAGAAAAGAAAGATTGTGTGGAGGGCGGATTTTGAAGAATTAGATAATTTTAAAAGCTGTTTATCTTTGGTTTGTGCAACAAAGATCAAAAGGTAAGAGTAGCTCTAGATGTAATTCCTACTCCAGGCGCTTTCAGTTTAGTATGATCATCTTCAATTCTGTATAGGAACACCAATTAGTGGTCCTTTATTGATGGGTAAAGCTTTTCAAATGTACCCTCTGATCAACAAAGATTAGAAGAATCCCACATTCAAGGCAGGCACCGGTTGGCTAAAGCAATTCAAAGACAGGCATGATGTGCGAGCATTAGCCATACAAGGTGAATCTTTGTCAGCTGCAGATGACAGCATTGAGAGTTTTAAGATGAAGTTGGCAGAGATTATTGAGGAGGGAGATCTAACTCTCAATCAAGTTTTTAACTGTGAGTCTGTGATGAAACAGGTTTTTATTGGAAGCTTCTACCTAATAAAACACTGGTTAGTGCCAGAGAAAAAGAAGCAAAGGGGTTCAAGAAGCCTAAAGAATGTGTAACAATAATGGCTTGTACAAATGCAACAGGTTCAATAAAGTTTCCACTTGTTTTCATTCACAAATCAGAAAATCCTCGGTGCTTCAAAAACATCAACAAGAGTGATCTTCCAGTTGATTACTATTCCCAGAAAAGTTCATGGATGGATATGCATATCTTCACAGAATGGTTTCACACCAAATTTGTTCCACGATGTAGGAGGGAGATGGCAAAGAGGGATCTCAGCCACAAAGCATTTTTACTCATGGATAATGCACCATCTCATCCTGACTCACTGCAATCCGATGACAAACGAATCACATGTCTGTTTCTTCCTGCCAACACAACTTTTTTAATTCAGCCGCTAGACCAAGGGGTGTTGGAGAAAGTCAAGCGCTGCTATAAACGTGACTTACTTCTTCGTATGCTAAATGCAGAAGACTCTGATTCACGTACTAGTGTTGAGGATTTATCCAAGACTTTGAGTATTAAAGATGCTGTTTTTATGTCAGCAAAGTGCTGGGACGAAGTTGGCGAAAGCACCATAATGATTGTAAAAAGTTGGAGCAAGCTGTTATTGATTTCCACTAGTGCAGATGAACCGCAACAGGAGGACCCAGGTGAAGACATTGAGACTCTGATGCAAATGATCCTGGCTACCATGAGTACACTGAGGATGAGATAATCAAAATTGCACGAGAGGAGATCAGCGGAGAGCAAAAAGAGGAAGAAGATGAAGAGGAGATTGATGAGCAAACTGTCGCACATGCACAGGCATGTGAGGCAGCGGAGATACTATTGAAATATCTGGAGCAGGAACCAGATATTCCTACAAGTTCCACAATTCTACTAAATGGACTCCTAATGCAGGCAGCGAGAAAGAGAGCCAGTATAGTCTTAAACAGACAAAACTAGATAATTATTTCATTCATTTGTAACTTTTATCACTATCAGTTCAGATTTTTGCTTTGCTCATTTTAAATTGGTACTGTTATGTATTCATGTGTATATAGTTGAGTTGAGGTACAGTATACGATATTGTGATTTTCATTGATGATCAGTTATCCGAACATTTCAGTTATCCGAACACCCCTCACTGCAAAGATGGGGCTGTTTTACAGTGTGCGAACTACTGGTAAATCACTGTTTTACTTTTAGTGCACGCTAGTTTACTCCAAAGGTTTACTCTAGGAGTAAACTAGTGTAAACGAACGTTTAGATTTACTCCGTTCACACTTACACAGAGACAATGCATACACTAATGACTATGAATATCATTATACTTGAAATCCGGTAGGGTAGGCTGTTAGCTATGAATATCTTTATACGAGTATGAATAATATGAATACTAGTCCCACATGATCCAGACAGTTGCAATGAATTCAATTTCTTGGCATAGCAACACAACAATACTTAGCAAAAAATGGAAGACAAATGAAAGGTGTGCGTAGTCATTGTCAACAGTTCTAGCTGTCTTTACCAAGCCTGTAAGCCATCAAATGTCTCTGAACTCTCTGGTTCCCCTACAAGGGGTTGCAATGGCTCCATATTCGGTGGATGGATAGGTTCTCTTTCAATAACTCGAGATCTGTGTTAAACTTTGTGGAAAGGTAAGTATGTCCTCTTGCTCCTCCATCTATTCTCCTCCTTGTTCAAGCATCAGTCTATGTGATAGGAATATAGAATCCCTAATACACTTTATATAGAAGCTAAAGAAAGTATAATCACCAACCGCTAGGATCATCCCTTGATGTTCCAAAAGATGAGTTGATGGGCTGATGTCCTTGGTAGAGCCTAATGCATAATGCGTTCATATTGTTCTTCTTCCAACTGATCCAAATGATTGCTCATCAGTAGCTTGTATGAATTTGCTGAGTGCTAAAGCCCAAAAGGAGGTAGTGTTGGTATGACTGTCAGTGCAGTACTTTGAAACAAAAGTAGCAATGCGTACCTTGTGAACAATAGCTAGGCTTGTGTATAATGTAGCCACTGTCTGAGCATTACTCTTCACTGAGATGTCTGACTGTGGCTTCCAGCTAGGTCTTTCTCCAATGTCTGTACTTGTTTGGCCCTTCTTGTGTACGTATCTCTGCATGTTGGATGTTGTAACCATGCTAATGTAACAGCAATAACAAACATTCTTGAGTGTAATAAATACAGGACTAACTTGTCTTTGCCAGCCAGTACTTTGTCCTCTGAGGGAGCTTTCTGTGGACATTCTTCACCAATTGTGGGTGTAACCTATTTTCCCTCCAAAAATGAAATCCAACCAATGAGATTGCTGGAGAGCAAGCACGTGATGTTCTCCCTCCAGTTAGATATTAATAGTATTCATTTGGATTGCCCATATTTGTTCACTAGTATTGCTTAGTATGAAATTCCTATCCTCCATGTGTTCATGTTTGGATGTAGTGTTGCTTTGAAAGTTTCTGTGCATGGGACAAGTTGGCCTGACCTCAGGTTTGTTAACTATGTGGTGATTCCCTCCAAAAGCTAGTTCAGCCAATCAGATGCTGACCATTCCTCTTCCTGTACAGGTTTTATTCAGTGTTTCCCTCCAAATCAGTGGTGTGTTGTGCAGAAGCATGACCTGGTGGCCTGTTATGGTGATGAATCTGCTATAATACAGGCACAAGTTGTATTGCAAGCAGTTATAGGTTACTTGCAGGAATTCTCAGTCATCTCTGTTCACTAGCAGCTAGCTTTTTGAGTGCAGGGATTATGTCCCTGATGAGTACTGCTTCAGATCAAGCAATTCTGTATGGTGATTTGTACTTTATTCTTCTTTTCAATTGGTGATGTATAGTTAATTTGCTATACAAAGTTACACCTAAGCTGTCTATTGGCTAAATGTGTACTCTTGGTTGTATGCACACTATACAGTGAAACCTATATTATGTTTTAAGACACCATTGGTACCACGGTAAGCTGTTCTGTGTATGGAGGTATTCCTTTTCGAAGGTTTGAACATACGTACGTATACATACATGTCAATTCACAAGTTTTAATCGGACAGAGCAATGGCGTCAGTGTCCATTAATAGAGGTTTCACTGTTACAGTAATATGTCATACATAATATGGCAAAGTAAACTTTCATTCTACCAGCCATATCTGCCATGAAGTTATATGCTTGTTTCATTCCTTTGTGGATGTGTGAGTCTGTCTCGAGTGCGCTTGTCTCGTTCCTTCGTGGATGTGAGAGCCTGTTTCGAATGGGCCGTATCTGCCATGAAGTTGTATGCTTGTCTCGTTCCTTCGTGGATGTGAGAGCCTGTTTCGAATGGGCCGTATCTGCCATGAAGTTGTATGCTTGTCTCGTTCCTTCGTGGATGTGAGAGCCTGTTTCGAATGGGCCGTATCTGCCATGAAGTTGTATGCTTGTCTCGTTCCTTCGTGGATGTGAGAGCCTGTTTCGAATGGGCCGTATCTGCCATGAAGTTGTATGCTTGTCTCGTTCCTTCGTGGATGTGAGAGCCTGTTTCGAATGGGCCGTATCTGCCATGAAGTTGTATGCTTGTCTCGTTCCTTCGTGGATGTGAGAGCCTGTTTCGAATGGGCCGTATCTACCATGAAGTTGTATGCTTGTCTCGTTCCTTCGTGGATGTGAGAGCCTGTTTCGAATGGGCCGTATCTGCCATGAAGTTGTATGCTTGTCTCGTTCCTTCGTGGATGTGAGAGCCTGTTTCGAATGGGCCGCATCTGCCATGAAGTTGTATGCTTGTCTCGTTCCTTCGTGGATGTGAGAGCCTGTTTCGAATGGGCCGCATCTGCCATGAAGTTGTATGCTTGTCTTGTTCCTTCGTGGATGTGAGAGCCTGTTTCGAATGGGCCGTATCTACCATGAAGTTGTATGCTTGTCTCGTTCCTTCGTGGATGTGAGAGCCTGTTTCGAATGGGCCGTATCTGCCATGAAGTTGTATGCTTGTCTCGTTCCTTCGTGGATGTGAGAGCCTGTTTCGAATGGGCCGTATCTACCATGAAGTTGTATGCTTGTCTCGTTCCTTCGTGGATGTGAGAGCCTGTTTCGAATGGGCCGTATCTGCCATGAAGTTGTATGCTTGTCTCGTTCCTTCGTGGATGTGAGAGCCTGTTTCGAATGGGCCGCATCTGCCATGAAGTTGTATGCTTGTCTCGTTCCTTCGTGGATGTGAGAGCCTGTTTCGAATGGGCCGCATCTGCCATGAAGTTGTATGCTTGTCTTGTTCCTTCGTGGATGTGAGAGCCTGTTTCGAATGGGCCGTATCTACCATGAAGTTGTATGCTTGTCTCGTTCCTTCGTGGATGTGAGAGCCTGTTTCGAATGGGCCGTATCTACCATGAAGTTGTATGCTTGTCTCGTTCCTTCGTGGATGTGAGAGCCTGTTTCGAATGGGCCGTATCTGCCATGAAGTTGTATGCTTGTCTCGTTCCTTCGTGGATGTGAGAGCCTGTTTCGAATGGGCCGTATCTACCATGAAGTTGTATGCTTGTCTCGTTCCTTCGTGGATGTGAGAGCCTGTTTCGAATGGGCCGTATCTGCCATGAAGTTGTATGCTTGTCTCGTTCCTTTGTGGATGTGAGAGCCTGTCTCTAAACCCATATAATGAAAATTAGCTTACTCATATTTAATAGGTATAATGCCATATTATGTGTGGTACATATTGTTTCTACAATTGTCATACAAATTGTTTGCTACTTTTCATTCAGCTTTGTGGGATGTCATACTGTGACAATGTGAAGAATCACTACAGATAACATTCAGGCCTAGAAGAAAGTTAACTACACTGAATGCTGTAGTTTTTATTTTAAATATTCATACAACATGTTCATTTGGTTTGTCCAGTAATGATATTCATGCGATTTTTAATGATATTCATCATTGCATACCAATTTTATGTTTTACTCTGGGGGTAAACTATTGGTAAACCCAGCAACAGTGTAAAACAGGGTAAACTAATGGTAGTTTTAAGATATAACCCCATGGTAAACCATAGTAAAACAGCTACTTTTTTGTAGTGCCTTGATCCCAAGGTGTTCGGATAACTGACTTTCTACTGTACTGAACTACCAAAATCACAAAAAGGACGTTTTGCCTCATATACTTTGTGAAATTACAGTTTGTGTGATAGATGGTTGCCTTCTTTAACGACTCAGCATGCTTTTCTATGTACATACATGTGTGGTGCGGGGCAGTGAGTTCTCATTAATCCGCCAAACACTTTTATTTGCCATCAATTTTGTGCATGAATTGATTGAAAGGTTCCACGCTGGCTTGGATAATGCACCCATTTTTTTTAAAACAGTTTTGGTCAGATTGAGAACCACTGTACATCACGTGTTCTTCTTCTGCATGAGTTTGTATAAATGCGGATGCATGCGCAGCCAATTGCAACGCTTTGGGAAGCACCCAATAATAACAAAAATTGGTACACTATCCCCACATCACATGGCCTGAATGGATTTCAATGAGCAACTCAAGATGAGGCCCTAGCCTATGATTCAGTAAAACTTCTTTAATCCAACATATTCTCTCATGCATCTGGCCATCTTCTGAGGCATACGTTCAGTCACCGAATCAGGGGCGTAGGAAGTTGTTTCACAGTGGGGGGGCTGCCCACAAAGGTCAGCACCTATGTATATTAATTGCAAAGTGGGGTACATGGGTGAATATTTATAAAATATCTAGGATACTTACGACTAATGCCAAAATCCACCATTTTATTCACGCTACTGAGGTGAATAAAATGGCCGACCTAACGGTTGTAGTGAGCTTTGGATAGAATCAAAAGTTACAGACGTTCAAACGGAAATTATTGCCTTCTTTGGGTATAAATCTAAATAATTTTGTGATAATTCATATTTAATTGTAAGCTTTTTGAGAGAGATAAACCATTGCATTAATTGCAAGATACTAGTACAAGGACAATAATATAATAATAATAATACAGCCTCGAACACAAGCTAACATGAGTGACATGGGCTTGGCAAGACATTCCGGCAGTGTAAGTTGGTTATTTCAAAGGGGGCTCAGCCCCCCATGTAATATTTACAGGGGGGCTGCAGCCCCCCCAGCCCCCCTGGTTCCTACGCCAGTGCGATTTGAATTAAGTATGGTAAGAGTCACTTTGACAAACTCCTAGGCCTCATCTGATGTTTTTCAAGCCCCATTGAGTGTTGGAATAGAGAGGCTTCATGCACTAGTTAGTGAGCTTTGCCGCTAATCCTTTATATTTTTATTATGTATCACAGGGAAACCCGCGATAGTGGACTCTCCCAAATATGGACACAGGATAATAAATTTAACCTCTCTATATATATGAAGGACATGACTTGTGACGATACCAATATAATTCCTACAATACATTTTGAACAACCCAAAGAGAAAAACCTCTCTCTAATTATGCCATTCACAAAGTATCCTTTATTCGGAGTATGCATTGTGTTTGTGTGTGTATGTGTGTGTGTGTGTGTGTGTGTGTGTGTTGGCATGTGTGTGTGTGTGTATTTGTGTGTGTGTTTGTGTGTGTGTGTGTGTGTGTGTGTGTGTGTGTGTGTGTGTGTGTGTGTGTGTGTGTGTGTGTGTGTGTGTGTGTGTGTGTGTGTGTGTGTGTGTGTGTGTGTGTGTGTGTGTGTGTGTGTGTGTGTGCAGGATACTACCCAGAACCAGCTATTGCCTGTATAGTTCGTACCATGCAATCTCTAGCTGCATTTGAAGCCGGTGTATGTGCCCATGTGTATGTGTGCAAATATCTGTCATTTTCACTTCAATAATAAAAATTGCTTGTAGCTAGCTGGGCATAAACCATTCAATGCTAAAAACCAGCGCAAATGCTACAACATACATAGAAGTACCCAAGGCCAAGGGGGACCATATAGCATCGTACACAATCATTCATGAAGGCCCGGGTTGCCGTAGCAGATCCAGTAGTTAAGCCACGGAAGGTCAAGATTCAGAACAATGCCTTCTTTAGACAGAACACATGAGTAGAGGGCCTTGGGATCGATTCTCCGCCACGTACCTTACCCAGTAACGGTCGATAGTTCCCGGGTAGTACTGTTATGCTTATACGTTGTATAATTCTATGCGCATTCATGCATGCATGTTGGTTAATTACGTCATGAATACACGTGTCCACTGAACGGTGACCGCCTTTCAGGAAATATGAATCTCGTTAATCATGCTTAATGGTATTCATTGCTCTCGACAGGGAACCATTTTTGAACGAATATTCGTGGGAGGACCTTCTTTGTGCTGGTTTAGGAATCAGGTGTGCGTGTGTGTGTTATTGGTCGTGCTAGTGTCGTTCGTGGAGGCGTCGAGATTTTCAACCGTTTGCATTGTATGAGAATGAACAAGTGCTGAGAAATGGCGCAATCCCAGGTGAGATTGTCTGTTCGCTTGCTGTACTTATGTGCGGGAACGTAGTCGTCTTTGATCGTTTCGAAGGAAGATGAGGAAATCCTTATGTGTGTGTGTATCCCCTTGTCCGCCCTGTGATTGGCTTTCCATCCAGTGCGTGTGTGTGATGATCCCTTCTGATCCCTGTGAAGCGGTGGACGGCTTTTACCTTGTACTCCGCCAACGCTCTTTGCTGTGTTCAGCTCTAATGTGGTTGTTCAGGTACGCAGTGGGTTAACCGAGGTTTGCCCGACAACAATCAGGCTCTCTGCTCCTACTGGCAACTTTTAGCATCATTGTTTAGTCGAAAACTGTGTTCCCCTTTTGTTTTCTCATAAAGGCCCGTCAAGTCATCTTTTTATCTTGCTCATCTCAAAGATTGTGATTGGCACCTCTTTTCTCGTTTAAATTATTGTTAGTCTTGTTTCTAAACAGCCTGTCAGGCTTCTTGCACTCATACATTTGCTGTAACTGGAGAACCGTCTTTAAATTTGACACTGTGTGTGTGTGTGTGTGTGTGTGTGTGTGTGTGTGTGTGTGTGTGTGTGTGTGTGCGTGTGTGCATCTGTGTGTGTGTGTGTGTGTGTGTGTGTGTGTGTGTGTGTGTGTGTGTGTGTGTTAGACTGTGTCTGGTAACATGCATGCAGTCGCGACATTTGACTTCCGTCCATCGCAACCACCGACTTTATGTCTGCATGATTGAGTTTCCGACGCAGCGAGGCTGCACCTCCAGGTACACAGTGAAGTTTCTTTATTGTTTTCACGGTGCAGATCTTGCACATTAGCGCCATTTCATTTCCTGCTTGTACAGCAGTTTGTGTCTCAGGGAAATATTTCCTTGTATTATGACGTGTGTAAAATATTTTCATCAGAGCTGGTTTACGCAAACTTGTTTTAGTCTCGTGTACCGAGACCACATCCCTCCATTTTTTTGCGTAGGGGACTTGCTAAGTGGAGGGAGTGGTCTGGCTACATGAGACTAAACCTGCATTTGGTGGTGAGATCAGTGATCTACTGTGGGATCCTGTTTACACAACTACCTGTCCAATCCGGCACCCAGTGGGGAATGAAAACAGTGCTGGATTAGCAGGTTGCTGGATTATAGAGGGCAGTTTGTATGGTAAAAAGTAATGGATGGTGCCAGAGAATCTTGACCAACTTAGGCAAATGTTGGTTTATAGAGGTTCTGGATTTGGCATGTTATACTTTAGTTGAAGTTCACTTTAAGATTATTTCCCTGAAATAAAAACGTCAGGAGGGAAAAAGTTTTTCCTTTCTAAACTGATGTACGTATGTATGTAGGTAGATAATTGGGATTAAGCAGAATGTTACTGTGGATGTTTAGTGTTGAATTCCCTTACATGCACGCATTGAAATGCTGCTCAGGAGTTGTCATTGGATGGCATGCGTGCACAGCAAATTGTGTTCCTGCACCTCAGCTTGGCCGAGATGCTTGAGTTTGTATGCTTAAAATTATTGTCCGCAGGAGAATATGTCATCCAGGACAGCACTGATTCCACAGTATGTACAGTATGTACGGACATATGTATATACATAAGTATGTACATGTATGTGCGTACATACGTATCTACATAATATGTACATGTGTATGTACATATGTACATATGTATGTACGTACGTAATATGTACTTAATGTCAAACTTATTTACTAATTTACTGCGATAGTCTTTGTTGTTGCATTGTTACCATCTTCAGCATACATAGATAGTATTGGCTACTTTCATGGGAGTATGAGGGGTTTGTGCTGCTTTCATGGGAGTATGTGGGGTTTGTGCTGCTTTCATGGGTGTATGAGGGGTTTGTGCTGCTTTCATGGGTGTATGAGGGGTTTGTGCTGCTTTCACAGGAGTATGAGGGATTTGTGCTGATTTCAAGGGTATATGTGGGGTTTGTGCTGCTTTCATGGGAGTATGAGGGATTTGTGCTGCGTTCATGGGAGTATGTGGGGTATGTGCTGCTTTCATGGGAGTATGAGGGGTTTGTGCTGCTTTCATGGGAGTATGAGGGGTTTGTGCTGCTTTCATGGGAGTATGAGGGGTTTGTGCTGCTTTCATGGGTGTATGAGGGGTTTGTGCTGTTTTCATGGGAGTATGTTTGTAGTATGTATATGTGTTACTTTCATTGCCCCATGGGGGGTGTGTTGTAGTTTGTCTGGAAACTCGTTATTGAGAAGTCTCTTGTAGCAAATTTTTTGCATAATATCATAGCTCATGGGACCCAGTGAATGTTCTACTATGAAAGTGTAACTGGTTGTAGTAAATTGCTGTTATAGAGAAGAATTTTCAGTGTCCCCTGGTAGTTATTATAGTGAATTCCATTGTGTGTTATATTTTTGACACACATACGTATTATGCTGTACATATGTGCATGCGTATGTATGTGTTACTGTCGTCTGTATGCATAGAATTTATTACCCTCACCACACGGGTTTTGCTACCTGCTTCATCATAGCACTGACAGTAACTGGCTTTGTAGTGTACATCATCCGCATCTAATGGTTGTGAGCAGACGGCAATGTGTATTGACTTCCCAGCAGTGTGTGTGTGTGTATGTGTTTGTGTTTGTGTGTGTGTGTGTGTGTGTGTGTGTGTGTGTGTGTTTGTGTGTGTGTGTGTGTGTGTGTGTGTGTGTGTGTGTGTGTGTGTGTGTGTGTATGTGTGTGTGTGTGTGTGTGTGTGTGTGTGTTTGTGTGTGTGTGTGTGTGTGTGTGTGTGTGTGTGTGTGTGTGTGTGTGTGTGTGTGTGTGCGTGTGTGCGTGCGTGTGGTGTTGGTAGTGCACTTGGAGGGTATAGACGTAGTTGAATCCTGTGAATGCCACCAAAGGACCAGTACATGGCTGCACCAGACAGCCACACAGGAGACCGAGTTAGACAGGTATTTGTGCTTGGCAGGTGTATGTACGTACTTTACCTATGATATAGGCATGTACATATGTACTACATATGTGTGTATATTATGTACATACGTATGTAATATGTACGTATGTAATATGTACGTAAGTATGTGCTATGTACATATGCGTACATGCCATCAGTGTTCGAAGTAACGTTCGGACATCTGACATTTTCCAATCATTTTCAGTAAATGTCCGGATGTTATCAACTTTATCAGGACATTGTGTCAGCTCAAAGGAAGCGTTTATGGCTGTAGGAGGCTGTCATTGTTCAGGTGACAGATTTGTGGTCTGTCACTTTCTGCTATTAATAGGTAGTGGAACTAAAGGAAACAAACAGCTGATTGGTAGCCCTGCAGTTCAAAGCAGCCTCTCCTAGCTAGACTAATGTGGACTCTGGTACTATAGAAGCGAAGTTGTACAAGCCTTTTCACTTGCACTGAATGCAATAATTTTGTTTTGCAAATGAAAACATAGTGTACATGGTAGTAAAAGTAGGACAATGCTAAATTGCTACTAAAAATAGTATGAAAATACCAGAATCTTTATAATATGCTTGCTTACAACCACATACATGATAGCAAGGAGAAGTGAGCAAAGTATGTGATCGCTTATCAAAATTATCATGTCCGAGCAAATATGTGAATGTCTGGACATTCTGGAGTTTGTCCTGACAAATTGTCCAGACACCTCCGAAAATTTATTATGTACACTATGTACATACGTACATACATACATACATATATATATAATATTATACTTATAGATAGGCGCATATGTATGTATGTATGTATGTATGTATGTATGTGCTATGTACATACATACGGTAGGTAGGTACATATTCGTATGTGTATGTACGTATGTACGCATGTGAATGAATGGAGGATGGGTGAAATTGAAATGACCAAGGACGTACGTGTGTGAAAGAGCTTCTCAGAATGCGTGGGGGGAACGTTTCACCTTCTCTTCGTGTGCACATTCATTGGAAGCACTGAAATCCAACACTTCAATAATCCAGCATTCTCTGTGCTCCAACTGTTATTCTGAGCTACGTATGTGTGTACAAACGTACAATCACATACTGATACATGTTGCATGGTTGCTCCATAGTCTAACAACCTCTGTAATATGACACGTTTTTGCTGCCCATTGGATTATAGGGACTTCACTGTATGCGTATGTATGTACGTATATACACATGTGTACGTACGTACGTACTTTTGTGACCTGTTGTATTTGCGTACTTGTGTACATACGCACGTACAGTGTACACTGATTTAACAAAGTGAAAACTCCCACTCACATGTTCCGTTATATATCAGATTTTTTTGTTACAACCAGCACATGTTCTACTGCCATACATTACACTGACATTGACCTGAACTTAGATAGTGCCAGAATTTTGTTATTGCAGTGTTTGCTATAAGACTCAGAGTGGTCCACTGAATGTATGTATGTACGTATGTATGTGTGTATGTGTGTATGTATGAATGTACGTATGTTTGTACGTATGTGCATACATACATTGCAAGGCATTTGTACTATGTGCATACTCTGGTAAGTTCGCATATGTACATATATACCAGAGTATGTCAATTAAACATACTGCATGTCTGTACGTATGTACGCATGTCCGTATGTATGTATGTACATGATATGCGTTTCTAGTGTGGCATGATCCCTCGTGAGTGCACATGCATTAGTGCATGTGCATCTGTGCCCATGAGTGCGTAGCTACAAGTATACTGGTCCATGCTAGTAGTATGTACGTATGTACACACTTGTTTTTTTTTTCAGTATATCGGTCTGCTGTTAATAGTGTGCTGGTGTTTTTTGAGTATACTAGTGTATGTAATTTCCAGTATACTACTGCATTGTCCCAGTGTACTCGTGTATTGTTTCCAGTATACTACTGTGTTGTCCCAGTGTACTCGTGTATTGTTTCCAGTATACTACTGTGTTGTCCCAGTGTACTCGTGTATTGTTTCCAGTATACTACTGTGTTGTCCCAGTGTACTCGTGTATTGTTTCCAGTATACTACTGTGTTGTCCCAGTGTACTCGTGTATTGTTTCCAGTATACTACTGTGTTATTCCAGTGTACTCGTGTATTGTTTCCAGTATACTACTGTGTTATTCCAGTGTACTCATGTATTGTTTCCAGTATACTACTGTGTTATTCCAGTGTACTCATGTATTGTTTCCAGTATACTACAGTGTTGTTCCAGTGTACAGTGTATTGTTTCCAATTGTCACATGTGCAGTACGTATGTATGTACATACGTACGTATGTATGTACGTACGTACGTACAATGTGATTTTCTGGTCACTGAGTTCGGTGCCACCTGTGGTCATTCTCTGTAGCACTGACCTAAGGAGCCACATGTAATCTGACCTAACATGCTTACAAGCATTATGCAACTTCAGGTCTTTGTGATTCATGCATATTCAGTTACTCCACATTCTCCATCATGTGTGGTCATGTTGGATGGAAGTGCTTCAAGAAGCATGTGTGTGTGTGGGGGGGGGGGGGGTCAGGATAAGATGTCACTAAATGTATTTTATTCCAGCCGTACAGAGGAGA
>CAUJGJ010000027.1:0-42500 GCA_963170055.1 Halisarca cf. caerulea
TATCAATCAAGTAAAGCATGTATTTGAAGCATTAACATATGCATAAACATTTTTTCTTGTGAGACTAGTGGATGTTGGGTCCCATACAGATATATTTCACAATCTAATATTATTGTGCTGTATAATTTTGTATCATCTTTCAACTTACTTTAATTCAACATTAATTAGTACTTATAACATCTGTTCATGCATAGAATCTGATATGAGGAATATGCCATTGCCAATGGCTAAACTAAAAAACTCTGGTGGCCTGGTCAATTTTCAGCAAAGTGTGAGACCAGAAACACATTATTTGCTTTGTAGTGAGCTATAAAATTTAATATTTACATTAATTTATCTAACCGTGTTATATATACAGTATAGCAATGCACTTCGTCAGCCTACTGTGGAATTTTCGAATAAAGAACGCCTTGGAACAGTCTTTTTGCCCTTTGTAAGGAGGTTGTCCTTCATTGAGAAGTCTAGAAATTTATTTAAACTATAAGGAGAAAATATCTTGGGATTTCAAGCTGCCCTTTGTAGAGAGATTGTCTTTATTTCGGAGCATCCACTTGGAAATTTCACTGTATTTCCTCATCTGTAGGCATACTCTTTATTCATTTATGGCATTACTGCCATTGATGGGAGGGACATGGCTCTTTGGACTGTTGGCTGCTAATGATTTCAGTGAAGCACTCCACATTATCTTTTCCTGGTTATTTGTGGTTTGTAACACTTTGCAGGTGAGGCATTCCTGTTCCTAGTATATAATACATGCAATTGACAATGTCCCATGCAGAAGCTAGGCATGTATGGCATAGTTCTAATGGCATTGCATGACTAGATACACAAAAACTATATTCTTGCACAGCCAGACCTCCGTTTTGCAGGGAGGAGGCTTGGTCTGGCTTTGCAAGACTACATAAATTGTAAATGGGACCAGGTCCTATGGAATCCTAAGAAAATGTCTACCTTTTAAGATCATTTAAAATTATCACATGTTAATTGGACATGTCCAGGATCAGTTATGATGGTGTTCCACAGTTTGCATAGCGATAAAATGTAATATTTCGGCACCTACAAATTATAAGTCACGCAGAAATCTTGTGAATTAGGCTAATATTTCGGAGTATACCCACATCAAATCTTAGTGACGTTTTATGTTGTCACGGCTGCTCTGTCATGAACAAGTGCACTGGAGACAGTTTGTTGATACCAAATTTGAGCCATTTGAAAAATACAGCTTTTCCATGTGGCTGCAAAAGATTTTTTATTCCTGTCTCAAGTTACAGGAGCTAGAATTTTGCATTTGGTAGGGCAATTTTTTAGATCTCGACTTTAGAGAGGAATGGTCAATGAACCCACATGGAAAAGTTAGTAAAGGATATTATAGCAATTTATTATGTGAAAAATAGTCTTGATAGCATCCTGCCATGTAGCACCCAAGCCATTTCACTTTTTAGTAAGGGTTAGGAAAACCTTAGTAGCTTCTTTGGGATTTATTAATAAGTACTAATAAGTTGTTCAGAAAGGTATATGTCTAAATATCTGCGTGTCAATATACCAACATTTTTCACCATCTTTGGCACTCTGTATCTACTACAAGTTGATAACAGAAGCTGCATAAAAGACCAAAATTTTCACACCTCCAAATTCACGCAAACATGGAATGCAAAATCATAGATATTAACTTAAAATAAATATCTTGTGTGAACAATCTATATAATGCATTCATGTTTATGATAGAATGTAAACGTAATCTTCTCATAATAAAAATAGGATGATAATATTATTTTTCCACTTGAAGTGTCCAGAGAGTCCGGAATGGTGTATTTAGTTATGCATATTATATATTTTATTTTGGTATAATAATTATAACTAACAGGATTGTAATATTCTCAAGCACATTCTCATACTCATCCTGAATGGCAAAACCAATGTGAAATCAGGTGTGGATCTTCTAGAACAGACACATTTATTGCCACATATTGTAGTAAACAATCAAACCTAATGGCATGCATGATAATTGCTTTCCACCACAAACACTATGAGTGGAAACAACCACTAATTTGAATCTGGTATTGTGTGAGCAGTCCTGCTGGCAAAAACAGATTACAGTCAAATGATGCTTTATATATATTAAAGGTACTACATTGAGATAAACATGAACCTAAGCTACTTCAGAATCTCTATATTACTCCTAATAATTCCAACCCCCAGTCTCAGAATCCATGCCTGCCAATTTTTTCATAAATAATTGAAGAAATGCTCACAGCATGTGTTTCACCGATTATATTATTCAATGTCATACTGTAGAGGGGGAATATTTCCGCTATACTTTAACTTTATTTGCGAAAATTTTATCAGATATGCACTAAAGTCAGAAAATTAGTGTGCTTAGCCTATAACAATATTTTCCAAGAGATGGAGCATTGAGCTCAGCAAAAGTATGATCTTAACATGAAACAGTTTGCAAATAGCCGCAAATGACTTGGAATGTAAATAACGCAAATGAAACTCTTCACAGTGCGAAAATTAAACTTGCGAAAATTACATTTTACTTGGATTCGCGAAAATTTATGCCACAAAAATTTCCTGCTCTACAGTAAACAAGAACTGAGGTGGTCAATGAGGGTAACCACAAATAGTATATGCCAACAAGCAAGTTGTCTTGTTTGCATGCCTGTATTTGCGTACACTCAGAGGAAAGGATAACAATGATACATACTGCTGCACTACACATCGATCAGCCATATCATATGATACAATTTCGTAAGGTTCTGAACTTAGTAAACTTGTAGTTTTACATTATGTGATATAAACAGGGGCGAAGCTGCCAGGAAACCTCCCTCATTAGAAATCTTTTAATCTGAAGCCACCAGTGTGCTAAGGAATCATGCAATTAACACTTCTCTCCGATTGTCACCTAGCATGCACCTGCACATGTGGTTCTACTGAGAGCACATAACAAATGATGTTAATACTACATTCATGCATGTGTTGTGGTCGTTTTATTCGTTTTTAGTTGGTTTGACACACTAGTTTTCAAACTACCATTACAAATTTAAATGTGGTGTTCCCTTGCTTGCATGTGGCCACAGTGTTGATACCACATGCTACAGTAAGTAAAGGCTATTATAGTGTGTGTCCATGATACCACTATTTTTGTACACCATGTGCTCATGATTACAGCTTTTAGAACCCCCCTTAGTTTTCTTCTGGCTATGCCCCTGCTAAATCTCTCATGATCAATTAATTTGTGTTTGTTTGTTTTCTTTTAATCAACGAAATTTAAAGTCTTTTAGAGCAGATATTATGTGCATTTGTAGCTTTGCAAACTTTTCCCTACTCTTCAGGGCTGTGCTGTGTTTCTATTCCATGTTGTGAGACATGAAAAGAATTGGAACAGAATAAAGAGTTTCGTGAAAAAGAGACTGAAGATTAAATATTCACCTACCACTTCTCAACTAAAAGATTTGGTAAGTAGGGTTTGTTCCACTGCTTGAACACAAATGTAAATTTTCTTTCAATGAAATTGGTCACAATAATAACTATTCAAAGAGAATCCTATAATAGCCCTTTTTGATGTGTTTAGTGTAAAGCCATTCAATAATTATACACATTATAGTGAATAGATATATATGTGACCTATACCTATTGGTCACTTTTAAGTTATAGTCTTGAGCAAATATTACATACAACAAAAGTTTCAGGCTAAAGAATAGCAAAAGGACATATTTTCGATTTCATTTGACTGTTCATTGTGTGGCTTGAACATTCTGAATGAATTTATTTTTATAGTAATCAAAAATGGTTACAATTAAGGGTGAATTCAACAGCATTCTCGAAGTAGTGTTGAAATGATTATGATTTATTATGTAAGCACATACGTGGATTTACCATGCAACCAAACTTTTTTCACAACCCAGTGTACTCTTTTAAATCACTTATTGCTTTGCCTTCTACGTAGAAAGTGTATGTCGTAATTGATTACGCAGATGAGTTATGTCCGATTTTGGACATAACACAAAATGGCCGACGCTTCGTAGGCACTAAAATTAACCCCCATTTTGGCTTTCGGCAATGAGTAATATTGGCATGAACCTACTATTCTACTTTACAAACACATTGGAGTGATGTTGGTGTTCTCTTTAAGACAATCTACAAGTCGAACGTCCCACTACACGGAATTTCTTCGGCTACTGTCGAAAGCAAAATCACAGTGATAAAAATCTCAGCTTCTGAACACGTCATTAGGTTCAAACGACTCCTTAGATACATAAGTGCCCTGAAAGATTCCTGGAGCCCAGTAGCTCAAAGCACAGCACAGCTGTTATGTCAAGGGTTTCCATTCTTTTCGGAGGTCTCCAACCACAAAACACGCGGGACATAACTTGAACAGTAGAAGGTACAAAGCTCCAGGAATCTTTCACCACAGTTTGGACTATTGGGGACCCGATGGCACTATTGCCATTGCGATTTTGAAAGTTGAGATTTTTACCACTGCGATTTTGAAAGAAAACTTCCACTCAAGCATCTCTCTTCTTCAGACTACAGTCACATGCTGTCACATGTTCTACGAAAGAGTCCGAACATCTTTCTCGTATTCTCGCGTATACATCCAGTTTGCGCATGGCGTCATTACGAAAATCTAGCTATTGGCGCATGACAAACTCATGCGGTTAGCTCTATAATGATATTCATTGAGTGGAACTGTATGATGTTACATTTATGGCAGGATTTGGACATAACACACCTGCGTATGCTTGATTTAATAATTTAATCAGAAGAGCAGGAATATGTACAGTGAGCATGCATGTGTATTAAAAGTTTGCTGCAAACTCTTCTTCAAACTAGCAAAGATTGTGACTCATTATAGTGGAATAATTATGTCTTCATATGAACATTTCAATCTAAGTTGGCACAATTTATGTATCATTAAAACTCTTTTTCAGTCAGTGCTCACAGTGATTCCTTGACCACATGTGATCCATTTCCAAATGTCGTAAATTACCCATAGTGGTGTGTAACAATGACAGTGATAAAGTTATCTACTAGCTATAATATATAGCATGTCACACTATTTTCCTGGTTTAAAGTATAGCCACATCCCTAACATTGGATTCCCAAATGTGTTATCCTCGGATGGAAGTCACAACGTGCATACTGCAACCCTCACCTTAATTAAAAAACCTTTGGCATGTCTCTAATTATTCCTTAATATCCTATAAATATTTGTTACCTTATAAAGGGAAATGGTGATTGGATTTCTATGATGAACATTATTTCTGAATTTCTCTCATGTAAAATATTATGTATAAGATACTATATATAATATAAGATAACTTGCATTTATTTTTCATGAGAAAAAATTTCCATAGATTGTAGGTATGAGTGATTTCAAGTTCTATGTTCAAGTTCTATGTGTGTCTATGTTAGTCATAAGAGACCATTCTATATTTTTACAGCGCAGCTATGAAATTTCTCAGATAGCTTTCAATCTACTAAAATTACTTAAGATTGCATGTTAAGCATATCACCCCGTGTAATATTTTGTAGACTGCGAATAAACAACAAGGTGATAGCTCAACTCTCAAGACAAACATTCCTTCAGCTGGCACCTCAACACTGCAGATGAATACTCCCACAGGAGGTATGTATACTTAATACCCATTAATTCACGCAAATCTGTCTGTGCATGCACATGCAAATCCTTCACAATCATAAAATTGATGTACATGAAGGCACATACTGACACCTAAACACACACACACACACACACACACACACACACACACACACACACACACACACACACACACACACACATGCGGCACACACATACACACAAACACACACACACACACACATACACATGCACACACACACACACACACACACACACACACACACACACACACACACACACACACACACACACACACACACACACACACACACACACACACACACACACACACACACACACACACACACACACACACACACAGTACACACACACACACACACACACACACACACACACACACATACACACACACACACACACACACATACACACACACACACAGAGAGAGAGAGAAAACACACATACACACATGCACACATATGTGTGCTCGTATGTGAGCATATATACACTATAATAATAATTATTACAATTCTATTGTTCTCAGCTGGAGGTTTTGATTCCTCTATCTATACCTCTGATACTTGGGATGTACCTCTGCTGGATACTGGAGCTGAAGATATAAAGAAACGATGGACCAGCATCCAAAAAACATCCGATCTGCTTGAGCATGACATTGTTTAACACTCTAGCTTAAGGGCAGCTTATCATTGAAAACTCAAAATTGTACCGATACATGTAATCTTTGCCTTTAATTATAATGGTACACTTTTTGCCAGTCCTATAGTGAAGATGGCAAGTAGGTGCATGAAGCTTGTAGTCTAGATAATATTATAATACCTAGAAAAAGATAAAATATAATTATAGCTTATATCATTGTGGCAACGGATGCTACATGTTCATAATGATTATTTTGGTGAATGACATCACACAAATACACAAACACACACACAGACAGAACACACACACACACACACACACACACACACACACACACACACACACACACACAGGCCTATAGCTGAATGGGCAAATAGTTGTACAATAACTGAACGCACATGCGGAATATAGGAATTTGCACAGTGTACACTCAGTCCAATTAAACTCTGTCTAGCCCTATACCTGTCTAGCCTCATGTATGTGTAGGCCTATGCTCGTCTAGCTCTATGCCTGCATGTCTTGCCCTTTGCCCATCTAGCCCTGTACCCGTTTTGCAACTTATCCTTGTTCCAAGTGATTTTGGAGCATCCTTTTTTGATAAGGCCTACTTTTGCACAGTCCTGTGTCAATCCCACATCCTTACTATTTTTAAATGTTTTTGTACACTCTTACAATAAATTAAATAGTATTATACAGTATAGTGGGAAACTTTGCCAAGGGTTTTAATTTGACACGTGCACAATTGGCAATTTTATAGAATTATTACAATGTTAAAATTTAAATAATCGTCAGGACAGAATATTATGGTCATTGTGGAATCTATGCTTTTGGCACTTAGTTTCCGTATTATTCTGTAGTGATAGTGTTTTTAACATGTAAAATGGCAGCAAAGTAATTGTTGCGCTATGATCATGGAGCAAAACCCCCCTCAAATCATTAAAACTAGCAATAGTTTATAGCATTTGTATTCAATTCTCACAAATACCATCTGGAAACAACTTCGCTAAATATAATGTTCACCAAAGTTCCCCACTATTATGGTATATATATTGGATGAGCATTACACACTGGAAGTCCAAATGAAAACAATACATAATTATAGGTAAAATACACTCTATATTCATGAATATAGGGCTTCATGTTAGCTTGATGCATTACATCATCTCTCTCCATATATACACATGCATACAATCATTTTGCATCATACATTTCATCTTTCCTTCTTTGAATGGAGTTTGTCTACATTGAATATCAAACTTCACCTCCAGTTGGAAGGCCACAGATTAGAATATTGAAGAAAGTTGGTGGATTAGTGACACTTTTGATGATAGTGCCCTCAGGACTGAGAAGTAGATTGAATTTCCCAAATTTAATGTTTGAAGTGCATGTCTATCAGACCAGTCCTAGAATTGCAAATCCCATTCAGAAGTATACAACCAGGAGTAATGCCTTTAACCTTTACCTACCAGCTGCCAACAGACAATATCAAGTGCAAGTGCGTGTGAAGATAAGTGGACTGTCTGGACTTGGACTACCCGCTACATTCAGGTGTCCATAAGCTAGAAAACACCCAATGCTATAATTAATACTAGCTATAGAGCAAAGAATTATACTATTACTTTTTGTGTATATAGTCTAAGAACTAACTTGTGATTATATACAGGACAACTCTGTATACTGAAGTCTTTTAGATGTATTAGTAGGGCCTAAGGCATAGACATGTGCTAAAGTACTATTGTAGAGCATTTGCTATCCCGTTGCTGAATACTTACAATTAATACTGCATTGCTACTGATATTTTGCTGCTTTGTTTAGCACATGCATGTGGTCACAGATGCATTTTGCAGGCATGCACAGAATTTATACAACAAAAGAAACATTCTTGTGCACGTATATGCATGTGCACATGTACACGCATGTACACACACACACGCATGCATGCACGCACGCATGCACGCACACACACACACACACACACACACACCACACACACACGCATGCATGCACGCACGCATGCACGCACACACACACACACACACACACACACCACACACACACACACACACACACACACACACACACACACACACACACACACACACACACACACAAACACACACACACACACACACACACACGCACACACACACACAACGCATATACACACACACACGTACACACACACACACACACACACAAACATACACACACGTACACAATTGCACATGTACACACACATGCATGCATGCGCACATGGAAGGATTATTTTACATGTGCACAAACACAAACACCAGCACACACACACCGAAACATGCATGCATGCATATGTGTGCACATGTATAATATTATACAGCCATGCGTGCACACATCCATGTCTACTTATATATATATATACTACTGCATGTGAGTGAGCATGCATGACATTATAATTATAGTGTCATGCATGCATGCTCACTCACATGCACACCATGGCATATATATTATACAAAAAATGATGTGTTATACTCAAAATAGTTGTCATGCAACGGACCATATATGTACATAATTTGTAAGTTCATGAGAATAGGACGATGAAACTAGTTAGACGATTCTCATGATCACTGATTGCAAGCTCAATAGAATCAGGACATCGATATATCTGGTGGCAACTAGAGAGGATGATCGTGATTCCTCAATCTCAGGCACATTATAATACAACACTGATCAATATTTTCAAATCAGCTATATATAGTGAAAAGCTAGCTGGGATGACACACCAGCCAACCCATAATCTAATGATGTCTCGCTTCTCTTGGCCTAAACAAGTGAAGTGAGACGTACGTCTATGGAAAGTGTCAGCCAATTAACTTCCCCATTCCACCCATATTATAGTGCTATGCATGTACATGTGTATGTATGTATGCATGTCTACATGTGTATGGTGTTGTCATCACGTATACATGTGAATAAACACGATCTTAAGTGTTTATGTATCAAGTGAAAGAGCCATATGCATATGCTAATTGGATATCTGCAACTTAATTACTGCTCATAGGCCCTCTTTTTTATCTTCCCATGATGACAATAACAAACCGCCAATTATAAGGGAACTTAAACTTCCAATTGCCAATTAATGGTCCATGTGTTGGGGTTAAAAAAGTTAACCTTTACATCCAAAAATGCAAACTGATTGCTGCATCCCCATTCAGAATCTCCTAGCCTGAATATCTGTCACAGTAGATAGCAGGTTTGGTTGTTGTTTTCCATCGACTTGGTGGTGTACAGGTTGTTATCAACAAGTACAGATTCTCCCCTATCATCAAGACCCATGGTTGAGATGGTTGTCCTGTGAGGTGTTGTATATAGTATTTGAACAAATTCTCCTTTCATTACACTGAAACGGTGCATGTCCCTACCCAAAAATGTGTGTGGAGTCTACAAACATTAAATTGCTGCTTTGAAAGATTTTGAACAGCATTTATTCTGTCATGATCATGCAGTCAATTTCCATTTGAAAAGAGAATATCCTTCTCCGTTCTTGCGAGCTAGATGTCCCCGATCTTTATCCAATTCCATGCCACAATTTATATACTATACTTATATCTTCGTATGTTCTGCAGTAACAGGTAAAAAAGGTGGTATCTTCTGGCATTTTGCAGTAACAAGTGAAACAATACTCTGACGTTTTGTGGAAACAGGTAAAACCGGTGGTACACAAGTCAAGATGGTCTAGCTTGGCAAGGAATGAGGTTGAGTTGCCAGGGACACCTGTAAATATAGACTTGGCAGGGACAATAGAAGATGCCAAGACTATGGCAGATCTATAGGCTTGGTATAGGGAATGAGGTGGAGCTGGTAAGGACCATGGCTGATGTAGGTTTGGCAGGGGTAACAGCAGATGTAGTCTTGGCAGAGAAAACAACAGAATCTGATGTAGTCTTGGCAGAGAAAACAACTGATGTGGTCTTGGTAGGGCCAATCGTCGATGTGGGCTTGGCAGGGGGATCGAACAGCAGACGTGGTATCAGTAGAGAAAATGACAGAATCTTGGTAGGGACAAAGGCAGATGTAGGCTAGCTGGTTATGGAATCATGTGCAGCTGCCATAGACCACAGCAGATGTAGTCTTGGCAGGGAGTGAAGTAGAGCTGGCAGGGACAACGGCAGAATCCAATATTATGAATTGGCTTGATGAGAAATGAGGTCGAGCTGTCAGGGACAATGGCAGGTGTGAGCTACGCAGGGGCCATATGGAAAATGCAGTCTTGGCAGAGACAACAGCAGATACAGTCTTAATTGGCAGGGAGTGAGGTGGAGGTAGTCTTGATGGGAACCGCGAGGCAAAGCTGGTGACCTCACAAAAGTGGCCAAGAAATGAGGCGTGATAATCCTGCATGAGGACACATAACGGTTATCACAATTATGACCAACTACTTAGTACATACAATTGTCTATAGGATTAATTACAGCTTTCCATTTAATTTATGATTTTTTTGTCACACATCTCCTAGGAAAAGAAAGTAATCAGTTTAAAACTATCCAACCTTAATTATAAGCTTTTCGGCACAATAGTAAGTTGTTAGCTATATATATGATGGTAGGTTTTGTCCCCTAATGATGAGAGTAGAGATGCATGGCCACCAGCGAGAGGAGTCAACCATTTAAAGCCATTTATGTTTCGCAGCACAGTTTGAATTTATGCAGGATTGTGTGTGTGTGTATACTCACTTGTTGGGGTGTGTGTATGCATGCTTATGTGTGTATATGTGTGTGTGTGTGTGTGTGTGTGTGTGTGTGTGTGTGTGTGTACGTGTGTGTGTGTGTGTTTTCATGTGTGTGCATGCAGCTTCAAAGCAATTATGAATACAAGAACAACACTCCATGTAACACATGTACATATATAATTTGATATAAGGGTTGCACCTATTTGACACCCTATATTGGAAAAAGGTGATCAATTAATTTATGACTAAATATCAGCCTATTCACCAATTGTCACAGTAGCACTAGTTTCTGAATCAGTACTCTTGATACACTCAATGACATTGACAAATTTAATTAATACAACCTCTTCACCTAAGAATTGCACCCAGTGCCACCACTTGAACATACACACACACACACACACACACACACACACACACACCTAAGGCCACCTTCTCGATCCCTTAATGTTAATAATAGTTGTTCACTGACAGTTTAAATAAAAATTATCTGCATGCAGTTATAACTGAAACAAAATCAATAATTATGTACTACTACTATCATAGTTTTTCTTATAGTAAAATTTTCATCTCAAGAATTCTTTGCATGCTTTTTCCCAACCTCCTTACAAATGATACTCTGCATCAACTCAATTGATTCTAGTGCACAACCCCAGGACAGAGACACACCATGACTGGAGTGGCCGTAATTGTGCACAATGTACTTCTTCCTGTGTGCACTGCTAGAAGGTGGGATAGTAGCAATACGGACCTCTTCAATCTCCAGTCTAACAGTATCCCTTGCCGGTCGAACACCTGTCCATTCCTTTAATATCAGGGCATGTTTCAGGGAAGGAACAATTTCCTGAGCGTGGTCCGATATTGTTTCTGCAATAGCAGAATCATAGGACTTGTCGCTTATCCCGAACATTTTGGCTCCACCAACATAGACACCATCATTGCGTGGAAGAATGTTAACAGCTAATGTGCAGGGTAATGTTGATGAAATGGGGTTGGACTCAATGACAAAATGTTTGATCCATGGAGCATCCACAAGTTTTCCTTGACCCCACACAGGTTGAACCATCAGATCTGATGCCAGTGTTCTTGCTCCTAAACCACTACAATTAACAACAATATCATGATCAGCAAACAACTCATCCAAAGTTAACAGTCTTCTGTGTTCAACTCTGCCACCTCTTGAAACAAACTCGCTCATCAAAAATCGTAGGTACAGGGTGGAGTTGACTATGAAAGTACCTAGAGACCACCATGTTTTATCTATGGGTAGTCTCTGGAGCTTGCACTCCCATTCGGGAACTTGCCTGAAGCCAAAAATTACTTCTCTTACCCACGAATCCTGCTCTGTCAGGTCCGTTGCCCAATATCCGTATACCAACGAAACACCAGTATCATTACCTTCCGCAGAAGAGGCAATTCCCTGGAAGTATTTATAGCTATCAATAAACCACTTTTTTGTCTTTTCTTTATCTTTTCCCACTGTCTTGGGCAGAATAATCGAGCCTGCTTTATCAGCCGTTGTATTGGGAGAGTACTGATCTGCAACAACCACCACTTCGTGTTCCGGAAATCTTTTCATTGTGCAAACAGCACAAGAGAAGCCGATCACACCGCCACCCACGATCACGATCTTCATGACCAATTACTAGAAATGTACACACTACTAATAAGCTTCTATATACTGTACCCACACGTCATTAGTGATTATAGTGTCTATGAAGTTTCTACTCCAGCTTTGCCTCCATTTTTGCAGAAAAAATGGCCGAAAGGGTCAGCAATGGTAGTCTCGTACCTAGTCTCGTACCCGGCCCCACTTCCGGCGAGAATAAAGTGGCGGCCGGAAGTGTGGCTGGGAACGTGACTACAGCAATGGACTGTAGTTTCGGTGGGCACGGGCCAGGCCAAGACCAGACCAACTCCTCGATCATATCCCTCGATCGCCTCCATTTTAACTATGGGGGGTCAAACCATAATATTATTATCACTCAAAAGAATAATGATGTGAGTACAAAAAAGAGAACCAGTGTAGATGACCTCGGACACAGGGGTGTATAATAATATTATGATCATGTGATCACAGGTACAATTACTTCCCTGGCAAGGTCGGGACAAAGGAAAGAGTATGACAGCAAAGTACAGACATACAGACAAAGAATACAGGGAAAAAAACCTGCAATAACAACAACAAAAAACCATACAACAAAAAAACCCACAGAGTACAGCTATCACTAGAAAACAGTAAAGGCAAACATTGAAATTAACAGTGGTAATAATACGATGATCATAAATAAGACAAGGACCATGATGGACATGAACGGGCATTGAGGATAGTGTGGCTACAGTTAATAGCAGTCTTTGCTATGTTTGTTTGGAGATGATGCCTATCACAGACTTTAAATAGTGGAGCTGCAGCTTTTAGGGCTGAGAAGGCGTGATGTGAGTAGTGGCCCAGCAAGCCAATCTCCATTGTGTGGAGCTGGGCTGAGTAGCCCAGAGCTTGCAAGACTTAGTCTGAAATCAGAAGTTGGTAATTTGGTTAACAGAGCTTGAAATCACGTGCTTTGGTCATATATATTGGTGGCAGAATTCCAAGGGATGGTGAGTTCCAAGAGAATGATGTCATTGTTACTCTTCATGAAAATATCAGGTCACGCTGCATGTGGTTGAAGGCACGGTTGCTTGGGGGCTATCATGTGCTCTGAACTCAGGAATATCAGCAAACACTGAGGACGATGGATATTGAATTCCTTCAAGAAATATGTCGGGAGGAGCAGGATCTTGTTATGACGCCAGGTGTATCGGCCGACTTCTAAGGCCTTGGGGCATGCAACAGTTGATGATGTGCTTCATATTACAAACTGGAGCGTCACACAGTGGGCATTTCCTACTGAACTTATAGTTCCAGTGAACCAAAGTACTAGGGGATGGCAATGTTTCACTGCATGAGCGTAAAACAAAGGACAGTTGCATGGCCATTTGGGAGACCAGTTATTATTCTCTTCCACAGACTGTCCTCATGTTCAAGAGGGAGAACATCTAGCAATGAATTTTGTGCCTGGAGTTGTTCCAGTGATTTCTCAAGCTCAACGTTGCTGTTGTACAATTCTGGCTTTTGAGCATCTAATGATGGAAGACTCATTTACTCTGGAGGAGATTTGCCTTGATTTTTGGATAGATGCAGTGGTATTCTTGATTATTTCAATATCTTGCATTGACATGTGATGAACGTCTTTCAAGGTATCCTGGTCAAGTCCTAGAATACACTCGGATACTGAAGGGTCTGCTGATGACATAACACAAGTGAAGAAACCGATTTTCACTTCTTCTTCATATGATGGAAGCGATTTTAGGGCAAGACCATCTTTGTGGAACAATATGACCTTAGATAGACAAGGATGAAGATAGAGCCATTTTCGGATAAAACGTGTTAGAGTGCGTTGGATTCTGCCCGGTTGCGATTGTAAGAAATTATCAACTGCAAAATAGAATTGGGCATTACGGAGGATAAAATGGTGGAGGATGTACACTAATATTAATTCTCCTCCAACATCCTTGAATTAAGGGGAACAGTTACACATGGTCTGTTCTTCCTACCTATATTGGTCTGTTCATAGATAGAATTCTGTTTTCCCTCACTGTGAAGGCTATAGTGCAAGTATTATTATTATATGGTCTGTATTTAGGGTCTATGGTCTGTGTGTGTTGTATCTGTGGTGTGCACGTGCATGATGCAAGACTATACACCGAACAGATTGCCGAATGCATCATAGTAGGGTATACACCAGGATACATAATCTGCAATCGGAACACCGGCAGCCATATGTGGTAATTCAGAACAGGGCCAAAAAAATAAGGACCTTTTGCTGCGTAATAAAATTGTCCGGCTGCATTTGGGGCTGCTTTCAATTGCAATGAACTAATACAGTACAATCCTGATTCCGCATCATATTATAAAGACAACACTCTTGAAATTTAAAGTGCATGTACGTCTATAGGGTGTGTATAGCTAGTGACTGACACTGCTCGTCATTATATATGACCGGCTAGCTGTACATGTTAAGATAATCACCCAATGCACCCTTCAATGCCTTCATGATACCACATCCACTGGACTACTCTCCACTAGAAAAATAGCTGCTTTGCATATAAATGAATGCATGATCATGCACGAGTTGTCCAGTAGTTGCCACATGCAGTCACCGAATACCATATTAATTATATAGTATAGGCATGCAATCGTTAACAATAAGTAATTTGAAAGTCAAATATATCTCGGACTCCATCTACATAATAATATAATAATTCAGTTGCAATATTATAAAATGTACTGCACTATAGCTAATAGCTACACTATACACAATTCTAAAATTTCATTTCAGCTATGAGATTACTAATTGTATTCCACTGGTAGTAGTTCAGTAGCGCTGCAGCAGCATGTCTACTTCCTGTTCAAGGGTCATCCCCTTCATTTCCTCCAACTCAGTGTCACGGACACCCAAGAGGACTTTGGCCATCTGCGGTTGGAGTGCGTCCATCAGCACTGCATCGTTACGTAAGGCTTTTATGGCTTCATCTAGGCTTTGAGGTAGAAGTTTGATATTCAACTTCTTTCGCTCATCTTCAGTCATAATTCCGGGGTCCTTGTCTAGAGGGGGTGGAGGGTTGAGCTTGCGTTTCACCCCATCAATACCAGCAGCAATGATGCATCCAATGGCTAGGTAGGGGTTGGCACAGATATCAATCGTTTTCACCTCAAAGTGGCTAACATGAGGTGCTTTGGGACCCTTGGGCACTCGAACAACGCACTCACGATTTTCATACCCCCAACACAGATAAGCTCCACTCCAAGCACAAGGTAAAATACGTCGGAATGAGTTGGTAGTCGGCACAGTTACTGCCATGAGAGCAGGCAAGTGGTCCAAAATGCCAGCAACAAAATTTAATGTCAAAGGAGACAGTTCCTTTGTGTTAGTTTCAGATGGAACGAGATTCTTGCCATCCTTGTCATGGATGCTGAAGTGGAAATGGTTACCATTGCCAGACTGGTCAGCAAATATCTTGGGCAAAAACGAGGCAATCAACCCATGCTTGTGTGCTACTATCTTGACAGTGTCCCTGACAACAATCATCTCATTTGCCGCTTTCATTGGATCTGAATAGCGAACGACTATTTCCTGTTGTCCCGGACCACACTCAGGATGGATGCATTCAATGCTTAAACCTTGCTCAACAAGGGCATCTACGATATCGGTCATGACATCATGGTTGAGGTCCATCGAAAATGACATACAGTAAACGGTGGAATCGATTGGTTCCAAGCCCTTTCCATCCTTTGGTTTCTTCAAAAGGTAGAATTCGCTCTCGAACCCAGTTTTAATTGTCAGACCGCAGTTGGCTGCTTCTGCAATCATTCGGCGAAGGACGTGCTTTGTGCAAAAATCTGATGGCTCTCCTTCCAGTGAGTACATGTCGCTTGTCACAGATGCGTGTCCTTTGGCATATGGTAGAAACCGCAGTGAGCTCCAGTCAGGCTTGAGACGAACTTCCCCCATAGGACCCACTCCCACTGATTCCACAGGATGGTCAATGGTCACAGGTAAGGTCTACACACAAAAGAAGATACAGAATCACATCAAACAAAAACACTGGTGACCTTTACAAGCCTACATGTATGTATACATGTTGCACATGGTGGGTGTTGGAGGCTCAGTACATACATATAGTTTGTGCACTGGTAGTTAAGCTGTGCAGCAAGCACCATCCCTGCTGAAATTAGCCCAAAATGGCTATCGCGCGAGCTCAGATGCGATCGAAAAGCAAAGTAGCGAAACTCCTCATGTATATGTCGCATACCAACAACTTTTTCTTCTTATGAAGCACTTCTTAATTTTGGTAGATTCTGAGCACAGGAAGATCGTTATCTCTTCGTATCGTGATAGTAATTCCATCGTATTGTAGTCGTAAATATATCGTAATAAATTCGTATTACTATTACGAAGTGGGAACTTTTTAATGACCTGTACCGTATGTCTTTTCACTGATAGTGGTAAAGTATAGTATATAGGTGTGCAATGCAAACCACTGAGAAGGCTACGTACAAGCCACCTGCTAAGCACGTACATATTATATACAATGTTAGAAATAATGGTCAGCATTCAGACATTGTCTGACCATTGTGATATTTTGTCCGACCCAAAAAAGTTTGGGTCAGACATTTGGCTGAGCACTAACCAAACAAAATGTTCAATTCACGTGTGCAGACAGTGATGTTATAGTATGTTTAAGTTAACTAACAGCTGTAAGGATAAATGTGATGCAACTCTGTACTATGTATGTATACTGCAGCACATGGGTATCTTTTCATAAATTGTTTGAGCAAAATTGAATTTGTCCATTCCAAAATGATAGTGCTAGGACGTTTGTCCAAACACTATCTATTCCTTATTTCTATCACTGCATATATATGTATATTTTGGTAAGCTACCCTTGATAGATTTTCTGTGTACATCCGATTGTCTATCTGAGAGAACAAAGAAACATTGATGCAAACTAGGACAAAGCATACAAAAGCTTACAAAAGTGAGGACCTTTATTGGGACACAGTGTACGTACGTACGTATACAGATTGTGGTGACTATAAATTTAATTTGTCATCCACAGAAATGTGACCCTTAAACGAGATTAGCCGCAGACACTTTGTGTTATGAAACTTCCTAATATAATATGTGCTGTGAAGATATGATACAGACTATATATTTCAGTTACGTATATTAATCATGCCACCATAATCAGATTGTCAAGCATTAGGAAAACCTAGTGAACCATGTACACATTCTTTTCACCTAGTTACGCACTCCATGTTCATCTATTATACAAATGGTATGTGCGTACATACCGTATGCGCTCAAATTTGGCGGGATGAAACTTTTGATGGATCGTCGATTTTCACATTTTTAATGCTTTTTGCAGATTTCCTTGTTAATCCTTTCTTCATTAGCCTTTTATTGACATAAATTCGTTTGCTTGTGGATGAAAGGCATTACAGAGTAGAATGAAGGTACTGCAGCAGTAGTGCTTCTCAACCACTCCTGTTTTTGACAGCTACGGTACAAGAAATAAAAAAGTTGACGTTTTACGGCCGTAGTACGGCCGTACTTGGCACCGTAATAGGACCGTACTAAAAAAAAATTACGGCCGTAACAAAAAATTACGGACTTGACCGTAATACGATATGCGCCCCGAATTTAACGCCTACAGTAGGTGAAGGTCGTTAAGATCAGCGAATTTGGTCAGTGCTTCTTTCTGTGCTTCCAAGTATGGTTTACTCCGACTACGGTAGGCACGGAAAATATGCTACCATGCGAAGAGTTCAGTTTGCGAAGTTCGTTTGAAGTTCGCTTGAAGTTCGAACGAACTTGCAAAGTTCGCTCGAAGTAAAAGCGAAGTTCGTTCGAAGTTAGAACGAAATTTCACATATTTCGGTAAAGGTTTGCACGAAGTTCGAAGCGAAGTTCCACGTACTTCGGTAGAAGTTTGCACGAAATTCGTTTGAAGTTCGGAGGAAGTTCGCTCGAAGTTTTTTTGCGAAGTTCGCTTCGAAATGCATGGTCGTCAAACAAAGGATCGTTTACTACTGACGCCTTGGAGAATCCTACGAGGCAATCGTGCGACATCTGGAGGATGAAGGCCACAAGGTAACAAAAGCCGGAGCTCACAAGTTTTGGAAATGCTTCGAAGAAATCGAAACCATTCAGCGAAAGCCGGGGAAGGCCAAGTTCTGTCTCAAAGCTGAAGAGATGGCCGCGGACGACGAGACAACGGGAGAAGAGTTGAAGCGCGTTCTGCAAAAAAGCGGCATTCACGTTTGTGCCAGGACCGCTATGGAGTGGAGGAAGAAGCTTTTTTTAACGCCCGTAATTTTGACGAAATACCGTAGTAAATCGAAAAACGGGTCCGTAGTACGGACCGTTTTAGGACCGTACTTAGAAAAACGGTACGGCCGTAAAACGTCAACTTTTTTACTTTTTGTACCGTATGCATCTTAGTCATTGCACAAGAGCTCAACCTAAATTTTCGCAGGCTGAAATTTTCACGTATGGCTTCCAATCCACAAAAACTGTGAAAGTTTCATCAGGCAAAAATTTGCATACACTGTGCCTTCGTATGTATGTATGTACGTACGGTACAGGTCATTAAAAAGTTCCCACTTCGTAATCGTAATACAAATTTATTACGATATATTTACGACTACGATACGATGGAATTACTATCACGATACGAAGAGATAACGATCTTCCTGTGCTCAGAATCTACCAAAATTACGAAGTGCTTCATAAGAAGAAAAAGTTGTTGGTATGCGACATATACATGAGGAGTTTTGCTACTTTGCTTTTCGATCGCATCTGAGCTCGCGCGATAGCCATTTTGGGCTAATTTCGCAAGGACGTTTGCGCACATGCATTCGCAGTGAGAGACTCCCAGTAGATTCATCCTCGAAAACTCGCCCCATGCATTTGCTGTTGGCAGCAAAACATAATAAAGTTGAAAAGTATGTCTTACGATCAATTCTTGTAACTCGGCGAATATAATTTCTTCATCTGCTCGAGTCTAGCCGCCATCTTGGACCACGTCGTTAACATTCGACGAGCGTGCCGGTCCTTCCTTTGCCTGTATCGTGGAGTCTGTCCTTTCCTATTTCTAACGAAATCTGTCGTTACCTTTCTTCGTGGGGCTAAACCCTTCAGACTGAAGTTTCGTACGAACAGAGTGCGCGTTTTGGCCTTATTTGTCTGCTTCGCGTAGTCGGAATACCTTTCTTCTTCGCTCGAACGTGAAATATTGCTTAGGAAACCTTTTGCAGTGAATCAATGAGGTGAAAATATAGAGATATCCATTTTTGGCAAATGACGATAGAAATACGATTTCTCCAAATCGTCATCTGATCGTTATACGATGATTTTACCATGACGATACTAATTAAATTCTTGTAACAATAATACATGCATACATTAGCTCATATAAAATATGTTAATACATAAGTCTGTTCACTTGTCAATGATAGTATACGATTCATTAGATTCTGGCCTCATTGGTGGCCAATGTGGTCGAATCAGGCAATCTTGGGCATCTCCGGTGGCGAGATCCTCTTAGGCATGTCACTGCCGATCTGATCAGGGAGAAGTTGAGGATGCACCTGATCCATGTCATAGTGGTGGAGTATGGTTGTCCTCTCTTTGTTGCAATCTTATCAGCCAGACGTCCATAAAATACTGCTGAGGATTTACTCATGCCTCCAGTGGTGCTGAACACCAAAGGAGTGAATGAGGCTAGCTCAATGTCGTGGATCCTTTGTTCATACATGCGCCGCTTGATCTGCTCGTGGTGTGCATAGCAGGCAGGGATAGAGGACCTCTTGTTGGATGGTGCGTGAGGGTTAAAGACCTTAACATCAAAAAATGCACGCTGGTAAGAGGTTCCCCAGAAGCCCTTGGCCATTATGTCGGATCTCGCATTGTCATCAGTGATAGCAGATGCATATCGGAGGGTGTGTCCATCAAGTGGTTGCAAGACTGGCTCCACAGTAGTTTCGTGGCATACTTCTGACAGCAAGCTGTGGGTGATATCCCGGATCTCATTGTGTCGATGAATGGGGAATGCTCCTTTTGGGCAAGATAGGGCATGCTCCACAGTGAAAGGTTCATTGCAAGCACATGTAGATGGCATTCGCTCTGGCAGCCAGTTGTATCGAAGAGCCAATGCATCCCGGAATGCACTCTTATACAAGGTAAATCCCTGACTCTCCAGAGGTAGAGCAGTGAGCCATGATGAAGCACCTTTCTCCTTGGCCAAATCAACTGATCTCTTCAATGAAGATGTTAGTTGAATATTGGCAGCTTCTTCTTCGAACCTAGCTTTTCTTTCTTGTCTCACTTCTCGCTTCATCTGGGTCATTTCATCCCAAACACCATGAGGACATTCTTCTTCATTGATAATGAAGTTGATGAGTGGAGCAGTAATTTTCTCCGAGGATTCATACTGAAATGCACATGATTTGGCGGGGTTAGCTAGTCCCATCCCTCCAAGACGGCAAGGTAGTGCAAGGACATCTCGTTCTGCATCAGATATTGCACTCTTGCCAGTGATAGCAGGAATTAGGTCATGCCTGATAGCATCTTCCAGGGGGGATAGCAGTTCAGAGACATTTGGAACTGTCCTCAGTACATAATTCCATCGATGGGACATACCATGTATGAAGGCCGAGTAAGCAGCCTGTGGTTCTCTTTTGGCAATGGTAGAGAGACAGATACAGTAGAACCTCGCAATAAGACCACCCCGGAAATAAGACCACCTCAGAATTAAGACCACTTTGTTGCAGTCCGGAATTTCTCCTATAGTTTTACATGGAAATTAGTTTCAGAATAAAGACCACATTTTTTCTTCTGGATGTCAAAACCTCACAATTAAGACCACTTATTTGTGGATACTGCTGTATTCTGTGGACATTAGGCTCTGAAATGACCCCATCAGTAGAAAGAGATGGTAAACTTGGGGTCACTTTTTTAACATAGTAATGGAGTAACAATAAAAGAGGTGTGATGGTACAATTTGTCTACAGTTTTATTGCCTTATGTGCATCCTGTGTCTACGGAATGACTTCTGGATGTGCCATGCTATTCTGGACAGTACTTTCAGAAATAAGACCACCTCAAAATTAAGACCACTTACAACGGTCCCAAGGGTGGTCGTATTTGTGAGGTTCTACTGTAATTTCATCGCACCATTCAGACACTTTCTTCTCCACAAATTTCCTCACAAACTCAGTGCAGCCAAGTGCTGCACCAAGGTGCTTTTGTCCACTAGAAGTGACATTCACACCACTGTTGCCAAAGAGGGTCTCGGCCTGGTCAACATGTTCCTCCTTAACAACTAACCACGTTTTAGCTGGGTTTGGGTGGTATCCATAGGTTGGACCTAACTTAAGTAAGCGAGACCACCATTCCTTCAAATTCTCTAGTGAACCACCAGCTGCAGCATCGTCAGCGAACCAAACTTGCTGGGTACCCTTCAGCTTCTGAATGAGAGGCAAAATACCCAACGCATACATTGACATAGCCAGAGGGTCCCCCTGCATAACCCCCTCCCTTGATTTCAAAACCTGACCTTGGATGTAAAGGTTTCCATCTCCTCGGTAGACATTGGTAAGTGCTGTGGCAATGGAAGGACAAGTAACATGAATATTCATAAGGGCTGTTTGTCTGTTCAACAGGTTAAAAGCATTGGTTGCATCAACCAGTAGAGCCGCTTCAGTGTCTTCTACATCAAAGATTCTGGACATTGCTCTTACACCTACTTCACATCCACCTTCCTGTCCCACACAAAGTTGGATACATCCTGCCAGTTCACGCACTTCATCCATTACCACTTCTAGGATGGCTTTACTGATTATTCTTCGTGGCACCTCACCTACAGCAATCGGTCGAACTCCAGGCCTCTTGTCTAATGCAATGAGCCTCGATGCAGTGAAGGCGGTGAGACCCTCAGGATCCACATATGCAGTGCATATCTTTCTTGCAACTAGAGCCATGCTGTTACAGAGTTGACCTGAATGCTTGAATGAGGAGCACAATCTTTTCCAACCTGCAGCGTCAATCCCTGAGGGGCCAGCAGTGCCATTGGTCTTTAATGCACATCTATATATGGACTCACCAGTAATCGATTCGAATATGACTGGATGAAATTCTTTATTGGGATAATCCGTGACTAATGCATCTTCCACAACAGGCGCAGCATTTGGGTGTTTTGCAGTTAACTCGTCAAAAACATTTCTTTCATCGTGTCCATCCACCTTTGCATTGAGGTCGAGAATTCCTGCCTCTTGCTTCGATAGTGTATGGATGGCTGATCTCACCCTGCCCTGTCTCATAAATTTGGTAAACTTTTTCACCAAGTCATCTTCAGGTGTTCCTTTACGTTTTTTCACCAGGAGCCTTTGCTGAATACATCTTCCTTCGCGTAAAAGTGATGATATATTACCTTTCTTCCATTCTTCCAATCTTCTGGTGAGAACCTTGATGTGCTCCTTGCACTTTGATTTATGATGAGGCTTTTGTAGTAGTAGTGCAGGCATGGTCATGGCAGCAATCATGGCAATGGATTCTCTGGCATCAGATCTGCCATACGATTCATAAAGAGAGGAAAGTTCAGCAACAAATTGCTCACCCACCTTTCCTGATGGCACCATGAATATATTTCTTCTCCAGTGGACGACTTCTTCATATGCATTCTCAATCTCCCCCCGAAAGTCAGTACCATCAAGGTCCCCCCACTTGAAGTCCAATTCATCAGCTTTACAGAAAGGTGGTAGGTTAAAGGCAGGACCACTGTCTTCTGGTATTCCAGGAAGTGTGGTTGATGAAGGTGTATTCGTATCCGAGGGGTCCAAGGATGGCAATGGAAGTGGTAAGGTTGATGATGTCAAGGAGGACGAATTTGAGGGAATAGATGAGGTGCAAGATACTAATTGAGTGTTTGCAGGCTGATTTGAGTCATCCATGGTAGGAAAATCTGAAGCGTTTTCGGTGACAGCTCCTGATGTTGGCGCGGCTTCCTGATAATTCTTACATTTCTTCAATCGCGAAGGAAGACAATTTGTACATAAGCGGCCATCTCTTGAGCATTTGCAATTACTACAATGTCCGCTGCGATTGCACTTGCAGCATACAGGCATGTCTTCACAGAATCACAAAATCATAGATCGGCAATCCAGTCCGCCATTTTTTCAATTCCAACGGTGTACTAAGAATCGACGATCGTAATACGACAGAACTTGATTACGAATACGATACAATATGGGAACTTTTTTATGACATGTACCGTACGTACGTACATATACGTACATGCATGCACAATGTTATGTTGTGTCAATGTCATAGATCTTAGGTTATGTCAGTGTCATAGACCTTAGACTAGACTAAGTCAAAAATATAATGAATCCAAGCAACATCTCAAACTAAATAACAAAGGGAAGCAAATTATATAATCCTTGCACATGAACCAAGCCTATCATGTGGCATAAATGGTCAGCAACCATTTTTTCATTTAGAGCTCAACCTGAGAAAAAGGCTACAATGTATATTAACAAAATTTTCTGTCATATATGGGACGCATGTCACCTTAAATGAAGCAGTCATTTATGACATTTGTGTGTGAAAAGCACAATGTCATGTACATACTATTAGTCAAACTTGATGGTAGGTATACGCATGTACCTGTATCTGGAATACATACGGTACTTTTCATAAAAAACTGGACGATGTACGGCGGTCAAACCGGTGTACGTACGGTGACCGTCCAGGGTACGTCCGCTGTACGCCCGTTTGTTGTACGGCTTCGCCCGCCTTCGTTCGTTGCTACGTGTCTAAAAATAGAAACAAACGCCAGCGTGGGGAAACCTCGAAGGAAAGCGCCGTACGCAGAAAGTTCGTCATCCTTCTCCATATGACTGTCAACAAGCTTCAAGAGCGCTGCTGTCTTCTTCCCAGTCAAACCGTTTCCTGATTTTCGCCCGATACTTCCCTCCTTCGCGTACTTCTTAAAAAATAGCGCAACTCCGGATTTCGACACAACGTGTCCTTCTTTAGCTAAATCTTCTGCAATTTTCCGAAAGCTCTTGCCTTCGCGTCTAAAAAGCAGAATTTGCTGCTTTACGTAGCTCGAATACACCATTTCGCTTGAGGTACCGCTCCAAACTACCGTTGCCAATGACGTAATTTATATTACGCGCCACGTGATAATTGTCCGTCGGTGTACGTCCGGTGTACGTACGTTGTACGTCCGGTTTTTGACCGCCGGTCTGACCGCCGTACATCGTCCAGTTTTTTATGAAAAGTACCGTAGATTAATATAAACATGCATACTCCGGATACTCCTCCTTCCTATCCCACTCCAATTAATATATGTAAGTACGTATGTATAATACTAAAAACAATATGCAATTTGTTAGTATTTCTGCTAGTTTAACACAAATTAAAATAACGTACTACTAGAAATTATACCCTTGATTTTGCAACTACGATACGACCTTGAACTATATATTATACATATAGAGTTACAACCATTGAAGGAGTCGATAACACAACTACACACTGCATGAATTCATACACACACAGCATCAACAAAACTGCAGTGATCAATATTCCTCAGTACATACGTACTATATGAATTCATAATATTTGCATATTCCACCACCGACATCAGTAAAGGAAAATTTATTAATAATTACTAATTACATACATGGTGAGGTGAAACAGGGTACGAGTGGTGGAACAAACATTATCAAATAGTACAATGTGCCACTCAGAACCATACAGACTATACTGTATGTATATGCACAAATTGTTACACTTTATAATATTGTGTAATTAACCTCCCAGTGAAATTAAGCTCCATACTGAGGGGTAGTCTCGTGTAGCCCAGACCACACGTTCCGCTCCTTTTTTAAGAAAGGAGTGGAAAGCGTGACTATGCGAGACTAACTGAGGGGCCCATGTAGTGAAAAGCTAGGGCACCAGCCATGTTCACAAATTTTAATATTCAAATTATGGAACAATAATGCTGCACCAGGAGGCTTCAGACACAGATTGCAATGTTGCAGGGCTTGGTGTACCCACAATGCACCCCCGGTTCTTGGTAAGGCTGAATGAAAACAAAGTGGCCTGGAAATACACCACACATACAGACATTTACAATGTGTGACGTCACCCTTGGTAGTCTCCTAGCTACCATAGATACGCATATAAATGTGTGACATCATAATTCCGGCATGTGAGGTCTGTTACGGTTCAATTAAAGACAAGCAGACAAGGTATGTATAGCCACTGAACGAAAAAATGTTTTCAGAGACAGACAAACCTTCTATGATCAGTGTATACTGTTCGCCGTGATCGAAATACATCCTGAAATAGTGCTGTACTCTCAAAATGACCTGGTACAGCAGACTAGCTAGTGGTAGTGATAAATGAGACAACTGCACAGCTAAATGATGTTCAAAACACTTCACAACTATAAGAAAGTGATGAGGACCATGGGGTCGTATTGTTGAGTAAAACAGCAAAATGACACCACAGGGCATTTATATCAGCCCACAGCTGCTTGGGATTTGGGGTGTGCACGTACAAAATTTATAAACAACGTCACTCCTAACAGTAAACAACGTCACCACAAATTGTAAACTACGTCACACTAAAGAGGACGTCACTGAAGGTTCCCCATGTAAACAGATACCGATATTAGTGATGTCACAGCCCGCATCACGATACGTCATCAAAAATGGCCGTTTTATACCAGGCAAACAGAAATCAGCTTTTCTGGAGGAGAAAATGCCCTACAACTTTCCTGTTTGTTTCACTTTTCGATTTAATGTAGTCTTGGCTATAGGATTTTGCTTGTTGAATAATATTATAATAAGGTAAGCGAAAATAAATGCCGTATTTGTTTCCATTTTTTGCCGATTTGGGCATCAAAAAAGTGTTTTTTTTCCAAATAAATGGTTTTAACAAGGTTATAGTCGTGAACAACAAGCAAATTCATATAGTTCAGATATTTTGCTAGCGACTGAAGTAAATTTCGTGAAGCTACAGTGTCATCTTCTCCTCCGGAAATGGCAATCTCTGTCTTTTACCGAAAGTTTATGGCTCCTTTGTTGTTGCCTCAAACTTCTCTGTTTCGTACTGTTTCTTCTTCGGGTGTTCCTACAAATAACATTTGTTCAATTTTATAAAGTGTAACATATACGTTTATCCGTATTGAAGGCATAATTTGCTATGAAATTTGGTCAAGTTTCACGACGGCCATTTTACCGTAATATCCGAGGGCTGAAATAAATACCTTGTGACATATCCTCCACTATGAAAGGGATGGTCAAAGGCTTCAGAACGCTCATAACACAGCAATTTGACTCTCAGTAGTAGGTATACTGCGCAACACTTGTTTTGCCATGCGTGACTGTCCAAGAGTCGAGTTTGGTATGCATGTGGAACATGTCCAGGATCTGTTATGATAGTGCTTCCAGTTTGCATAGCGATAAAACTTAATATTTTGGCACCTACGTACAAGTTATTAGTGACGGAGTTACGTATCTCTTGATTTGGACTAATATTCGGGCGTATACAAATGCCAAATCCTTGTTTAGGGACATTTTCTGTCGTCATGGTTGTTCTGTCACATGCTGGCTTGTGACCTAACTCGGTGTTCTTCGGAATTTTAGTTTTCGGCTGGGACCCGGTGGCTACAGGAGAGAGCAAGTTGGAGACAGTTTCTTGGTGCCAACTTCGAGCCATTTGAAATACAACTTTTCCATGTGGGTGAGAGAGAGCTTTTGTTCCTGTCACAAGTTAGTGGAGCTTGAATGTTGGCTTTTGAGGCCCAATTGATCAGATTTCGGCTTTGGAAAGGAACGATCAACTCACCCGCATGGAAAAGTTAGTAAATGTTTCGGTATAGCGATTTATGTGACAAAATACGTAGTCTTGAAAGCGTTCCGACATGTAGCACCCAAAGCTTTTCATTTTTAGTAGGGGTTAGGAAACCTTAGTAGTTTCTTCGCGATTAAAGCAAGCTTTCCAAGTCAAAAAGACGGAGTTAAAAACGACGGCAAAGTGCTATGATTTTTACCTAGAAAGGTTCCTATAGGATCCATATCCAACTTTTCACCATGGGGGATTGTGACATACTTCTTTGTTCCTGAGATGTACGTACATACAGCTTTTTGTTAGCAGAAAATTATGAACACGTGTACATAAACGAAAGATAGAAGCTATCATAATCCCCCACGGTACAAAGTTAGTTTTACCCTTCGTTAATAAGCATACAAACTTACAATGCTAAAAAGTACCTTTTACAACTCCACCTATTGGAAAGAAAACCGGTCGTCCAAAGCACTTATATAATTAATTCTCTTCCATTCTTGGTCACACAGGCGTCAGATGACTATTATCTGTAAACGTTTCATAGCGAAAGTATACAGATTTTCGTATGGAAAGGCTGTGGACAATTTGAAGCGCAATTCGGCAAGAGATCAAGTGCGCATAAAAATATGGATGAAAATACAAAACTGAAGTCTTTTAGAACTTAAATATGCGGTTATTCTCCTTGCCTCACTAGATAATAAAACTGCATCTTTAATAGTCATGCAATCTGCACCTAACCACCGCTCTATAAGGAGATGCAAATTCATTTCAATGTGTGAAGCCACAGAAATGCCCCCCCCCTACTGCTTGTTGTGCACATAACCTACCTGCGCATGTTCAAAGGAAAAGATCTTCCCGCAGCGACAATGGGAGGGGAGATGCTTGGGAGGCCATCCATACCTGAAACAAAGCACATCCCGAAATGCTCCTTTGCGGAGATCCAACCCTTGTGAGGCCAGGGGGGATGGCGTTCAACCACTGTGAAGCACTCTTTTCTTGATTCAGTTCCATACAACGCTGAAGTTGGGGTGCTAAGTCTTCTTTCAGAGTTCCTGCTTGATCGTTATTTTTTCTGTTGTTTTCTCTTATTGAGAATCTGCTTGATTTGATCTTACTGGGAGGATACTGTATCGGAACATTGTTTGCTTTGCTGTATAGGATCAGCAGTGATTTCTTTTGAGGCCAAGTAGAAGTCATTGGATTCCTTGACCAGATTGATGATCCCTAATCCTACAAGGCATGCAGGAAAGGAACACAGCTCTCGTTCAGAGTCACTGATTCAGAAGGCTTCCCACCCATGATTGCAGGCAATATAGATGGTATCGAATTGCATCCTCCAAAGGAGTGAACAAGTCACCAATATCTGGGATGGTTCTTGCAATGAATATCCACTTGCGGATCAAACTGTGGCTGAGGGCTGCATAAGCTGCATGGGATTGACTCTCACGATCTCGGTTAGCATGAAGATTTCGTCAACCCATGACTTCACTTTGTCAGATACATACGATTCCACAAAAGTGGCAGAACCTAGAGCTGCTCCCAAATATCGTTGACCTTGGGTGGTAATTTGAACATATGATCCTTCGAAAACTTCCTTAGCTTCTGAGAAGGATTCATCTTCGACTATCAGCCATGATTTTCAACCGATGATAGTAACCATAACCAGGACCAATGTTGTTCAGGATATTCCACCATTCTCTAATCTTGTTGATTTTGCAGTTTGCCGTGGCATCGTCTGCGAACCAAACTTGTGTGACGAGAGCTTGCTCATCTAGACGAACTATCAGAGGCATCATAGCAAGAGCGTACATATACACATGGCTATAGGGGATCACCCTGTACTGTTCCTTCTGCCGAATAAATGACTTCCCCATCTACAAAGAGCTCTGCTGGGGAACGATAAGTGTTTACTATTGCATACAGGTGCAACAGAGGGGCAGAGACGAGTGATATTGAGCAGAGCAGCAGTTTGACTCAATTGATTGAATGCATTTGACGCATCAATCAATAGCACAGCATCATTATCTGAATCAGAGAACAGCGAGTTCATTATGTGTTTCACAGTTTCACAACCTGCTTGTTGATCTGTACAAACCTGAAGACCTCCAGTGATGTACATGACATCGTCTTTAGTTACTCTGACTATCGCATATTCTTTAAAAATGCGGCACTCCATCATTTCGTCACCCATAGTTTGTGTCAAAAATATCTCTAAAATTTGATGAAATGGCCATTTTCTGAAACTTTGTCGTGTTCTCCAATATTTCGTCGTGCAAATTTTCAGCCTAAGATTAATTGTAGAATTGAATTTAAGTTTAGTAATTCTTACAGTGGTTCTTCTTTCTGTGCTTTGGATGGAGTATTCACTGTTTTCGCCGAGCAAGTATAGGCCTACCGTCGAGTACGGGTGAGAAAAATGGCGGCTTCGTGACAAGCTACCCCCTCCAAATTGCAAACCGTGCAACAATGAGCTAAGAAAAGCGCTTTAACGTTCTTTTTGCTAGTTTTTGGGTTATTAAAATCATTGTAGGCGCAAATTATAGCCGAACTCTACAGTTTCGTCAGCTCTCTAAGTATTCGCCCCTCAACTCTAAGGTTTCGTCAGCCTTTCTCATAGGTGGGAAAACAATTCTAAATTCTTTCGTCAGATGAAATTTCTGTGAAACTAGATGTGAATTAATTATTGCACGCTGGAAAAAAAAAACTAGATGTGACGAATTTTTGGAGAATATACGGTATGGCCTTGTTGATGATTAGTCTAAGCATTACGCCACTACACTATACGGTACATGTCATAAAAAAGTTCCCATATCGTATCGTATTCGTAATCAAGTTCGATCGTATTACGATCGTAAATTCTTAGTATCGTCATGGTAAAACCATCGTATAACGATCAGATGACGATTTGGAGAAATCGTATTTCTATCGTCATTTGCGAAAAAATGCATATCTCTAAATTTTCACCTCATTGATTCGATGCAAAAGGTTTCCTAAGTAATATTTCACATTCGAGCAAAGAAGAAATGTATTCCGACTACGTGAAGCGGACAATGGCGCAAAAAAGGGTCAAAACGCGCCCTCTGTTCGTACGAAACTTCAGTTTGAAGGGCTTAGCACCACGAAGAAAGGTAACGACAGTTTTCGTTAGAAATAGGAAAAGACAGACTCCACGATACAGGCAAAGAAAGGATCGGCACGCTCGTCCAAGATGGCGGCTAGACTCGAGCAGATGACGAAACTATATTCGCCCCGTTACAAAAATTGATCGTAAGACATAATTTTCAACTTTATTATGCTTCGCTGCCAACAGCGACTGCATGGGGCGAGTTTTCGAGGATGAATCTACCGGGAATCTCTTACTGCGAATGTATGCGCGCGAACGTCATTGCGAAATTTGCCCAAAATGGCTATCGCGCGAGCTCAGATGCGATCGAAAAGCAAAGTAGCAAAACTCCTCATGTATATATCGCATACCAACACCTTTATCTTCTTGTGAAGCACTTCGTAATTTTGGTAGATTCTGAGCACAGGATGATCGTTATCTCTTCGTATCGTGTTAGTAATTTCATCGTATCGTAGTCGTAAATATATCGTAATAAATTCGTATTACGATTACGAAGTGGGAACTTTTTAATGACCTGTACCGTACTTGGTCTATCTACCCATATAAAAAATCGCGATTGCGCAATTTTCATTGATCAGTTACACAAGAGTGTGAGCCAGAAAATAGGCTATCGGTACATAAAAAGTTAACTTAATGCCTACATCCGGTATTGCACAACCATATTACAGACCATGCAAGCTGATACAATGCAACATACGGTAGGGATCAAAAAAAGTTAACATTGCGATCCGCAATACTTACTGTGCGCAATTACTCTGCGTAATAACAGAGAATACCGCAATTACGAAAAATAATTACGTAGCGCAAGTTCGCTATGTTGTACCTTTAGGAAGTCTTTCTGTGCTCTTCAAACATTGGTTAAACTTCGACCTTGTTTCTAGTATGCCTTTGAACAGGCGTTGGCTGACCTACGTGGAGATTTCTTGGCCAATGTCGCAACTTACTAGTCCGGCAAATCACACATCAAGATGGAAATGCTCTCTTTTTCTGACCAAAACACTAAACCACGCGTTTTCCTTAGCAAAATTGGAACGATCTTGGAGATATAAGCTTGTGGCTACGTACGTAGGTAGGCTACGAGCTGATAACGAGCGAAAATACCCGTCTATTCTACGGGTTTCTTAAGTGTCTTCCGAAGAGTCATAATCAACATCGATTACAATTTTCTTTGCTTTCAAAGACTTTGAAACTAAGTAAAAAGACTCAGTGAGCGATATCTCCAAGGTCGCCGCTACGGCCATTTTGTCATTGGCCAACATAATAAAATATGCGCGCATCTAATATTAGTGCGTGTGACTCGTTGGCAATAGAAAATTGCGCAGCCCTAAATGATCTGTAATACGCAACGCAATACGGAGTGATTTTTCCGCAATACGCTTGGTAATCACTGCGTAAAACGATGCGTATTACTATTACGAAATGTAAACTTTTTTTGATCCCTACCGTACGTATTCGACCGCGAAAAATTTTGAGTGCTATCCATATTTCATACAATTGTGCTTATTACACACCGTATTGTCACATTGTACAATGTTACACCATAGATACTTATAGCCAAACCCCACACCACTGTCATCCTGTCATGACAACTCAATCAATTTGGGTCTATGGTGATGCATGTGCATTGCATATGCATGCATATCATTATAATAGACATGCATGGACAACGTAAACTGGAGTACGTAAATGGTCAATTTTGTCCGCATTTGGTATCAAAGTTTATAACATCTTACATGCTTGACAAATGCTTAAATCTATGGGGAATGCTTAGATAAACCATAGACCCTACAACAAACACCTATATTAGATTTAAATTATAAACTTTTGGCTTGAAACACAACAGCGAAAACAAACTTGCATAGCCGGTGTACTTAGTGGATACTACTACATACCCAAATGTCCAACACTTACAAACTTAAGTGAACAATGCTTACAAACTGCCCAACGCTTACAAAATGCCCAACGCTTACAAAATGCTCAACAGTTACAAAGTGCCCTATGCATACAATGCCCAACGCTTACATAATGCCCAATGCATACAAAGTACCCAACGCTTACAAAGTGTACAACGCTTACAAAATGTCAAACGCTTACAAAGTACCCAACGCTTACAAAGTGTACAACGCTTACAAAATGTCAAACGCTTACAAAGTGCCCAATGCTTACAAAGTGTACAACGCTTACAAAGTGTACAACGCTTACAAAATGCCTACTTTGTAAGCGTTTGGCATTTTGTAAGCATTGGGCATTCTGTAAGCATTGGGCATTTTGTAAGCGTTGGGCACTTTGTAAGCGTTGGGCACTTTGTACGCATTGGGCACTTTGTAAGCATTTTTTTTTTTTTTTTTTTTTTTTCAATACAACTACTGATATGACAACTACAGATACAGCTAGTACAGATAAAGAGACAGAAACAATACATTGTGATTACACGGATGTGACTGCACCAATACACACTAATATTAAGAAAAATTAGTGAGAGGTGGCATCATGCATGATCAAGTCAATAGAAACAGTGTCAACTTGTGGCCTCCTATATTTAGATCTTGACCCTCTGATACATCTGATAGCTGATTTGATTAGTGAGAATCCAAGAACACACCTGATCCAGTTTATCGTAGTGTGATACTGGAGTCCTCTCTTCTCAGACAGCTTTGCAGCGATCAAGCTGTACGTCACCTGAGCCTTTGTAACTGAGACTTTGTAAGCATTGTACACTTTTTACGCATTGGGCACTTTGTAAGCAATGGGCATTTTGTAAGGCATTGTACACTTTGTAAGCGTTGGGCATTATGTCAGCGTTGTACATTTTGTAAGCGTTGGACACTTTGTAAGCGTTGGGCATTTTGTAAGCGTTGGGCACTTTGTAAGCAATGGGCATTTTGTAAGCATTGTACACTTTGTAAGCGTTGGGCATTATGTCAGCGTTGTACATTTTGTAAGCGTTGGACACTTTGTAAGCGTTGGGCATTTTGTAAGCGTTGGACACTTTGTAAGCGTTGGGCATTTTATAATGTGAGGTAATTTTGTAAGCATTGGGCATTTTGTAGTGCCTAAGAAACCAGACCTTACTCAAGCACTTTCAAACAGATACCGTATTTCTTCCAATTAGCGCGCCCCCAAAAAATAAAATACTAGAGCAGGAGGTGCTTCTTTAGAGAGGAGAAAAATACAAATACTTCGACCGGGCGCCATCATTAGAAGGGTGCTTAGTAATTAGAATGATTTTCGATCGATATAAAATGGCTGCCCGTCGAGTCCACACGTGGGAGGTAGATTATGTTTACCACGGTTATTATGGTTCACAAAGACAGATGGGAGCCTTGAAATGAAGAGATGCTCGATTGTGACTGGGATTTAGCCAATACCCACCACTTGTATGCCTTTACTGTAGTTCACCGTCAGGAGGATTCCAATTACTAAGCGCCCCCAAAAAATAAATTCCTTGTCTGGGAGGCTCTTCTTTAGAATGAAAAATATTGTCTTTGAGTCAAAGGGGCGCCATCATTAGAGAGGCGCGCTAATTGGAAGAAATACGGTAGCTGATGTACATGTTACAAAATACTGTAAATACACTCGAAATCCGCTCCCCCTGGACATGCTGAGACACACAATGACTAACACTAGGACACACGGACTTCGGTATATTGCGATGTTGATGTTATTGGAGTGAGATTGGGAACATCATTTCCAACCCGTTATTACATGGTTAGAGATACCCAAACCCCTAGGGTCTATGGTTAGAGTATCTATGGTAATAATTGTAATAGGTACAGTTCGTCAGGGTATATGGTTGGTTTTTGCCAGTGTCCAACGATGTTGCATCATGCTTACAATCCAATTTAATATGTTTTAGTATCAGTACTATATATATGCTCCTACGATCTATCCCCCATTTATCGTAAATAACACGTTTCAGAGTTCAAGTGGTCACACCATAGACACTATATACTATGGTCACACTCACCAATGCTCCCGTGCACACAGCCATGCCATCTTTGATGGTCGATTCAAACTCGGAAACGTAGCAGCCCTTTGTCCGTATCACATTGGCACAATCGCACCACGAAAAGCGGAGTACTTTGGTCTCTTTTTTCTTCAATAGGTCAATTTTCTTCACATCCTCATTAAGCAGTATGAACTTGCTATTCGATAAGGGGATATTTTGGGCCCGACGCAACTTTGACATGCTGAAAGGGGTGTAAACTAGTCTCGTACCCAGACCGTCACTCGGCCGCCATTTTTTATATCCGCCCTCGGCGAGGGCGGATATAAAAAATGGCGGCCGAGTGACGGTCTGGGTACGAGACTAGGTGTAAACCTCCATGACGTGTCACGTTAGTCCTGCGTAGCCAGACCCACGCTCGCCGTGACGTCAGTCCCCGAAAATGGCCGAGTGAGATTGGATACGAGACTATATAGTCTGAGCTACGTCAGACTAGTGTCACGTATTGTACAAAGTTCAGAACCTCGTGTTCTTTAGATTAACAACAATAATAAAAGTAATATTATTATATCATAATTTCAAGATGGCGGCAGCGCCGCGCTGTCAATCTCGCTCTAATTCTCGGTGCTGCCCATGTATGAAGAAGGGTCGGTGTGTGAGATGCCGCTGCGTGAGCAGGGGCACTCCTTGTATTGATTGCTGGCCGTCTATTGTCAATCCTAGCCGCTGTGAGAACCGTCAAGTACGCCGTGCGTTGCCAGCCGTTGAGCCTGTGGTCAGCGTTGACAGCGCTCCCATTGATCCCCAACCAAGTATCCCTAGTTCTGATATACCATCTATTGACTTCCAGGAAGATATTGATTCATTGGTAAGATTATTGAGTAGACCAATTAAGATCCTGAAAAGAATTCCTCGCCTTTCTAGAGTGACTGTTGCCAGGAAGCTCGCTGCTGTGATTGAGCAGGTAGTTTCTCGAAATGATGTTCCATCCTGGGTCAGATTGCTGTCCTTTCCCAAGAAGTGCCTTTGCACCCTGCGAAGAGGTGGCAAACGTTGGCGATTGGCAACCCTAGTCCACGAGCAAATCTCCCAAGAGTCATCAACCATTTCACCAGAAACGCCGGCCATAGTTCGCGCCGCTTCATCGAGGCTTCCTAATCAGATGGACCAACTGGCTGCCAGAGTGTCAAGTAAGGCAGAGGATGGACATTACAGAGGGGCCGTCAGATTAGCATGTAGTGAGGATGTACTGGCAGAGCACACCAGCCACACCTTGGATGCACTCAGAGTAATGCACCCCCCCGCACCCAATGCCTATAGATTTGATGACATTGTCATTGACTATAGAGCCCCTCTTCGCTTCTCCATTGAAAGTGAGGATATTTTGAAGGTAGTGTCATCATTTCCTAAAGGATCCGGTGGTGGCTTGGATGGCCTACTTCCACAGCATCTTAAGGACCTCTTGGGCCCCACGGCCGGGGATGGAGGAGGTTCCCTTTTGAGATCTTTAGTAGGCCTTTCTACACTTATCCTTGAGGGCAGAATTCCCCTCCCCATTCGTCCTCTCTTCTTTGGAGCCAACCTCACTGCCCTTACCAAGAAGTCTGGCGGAATTCGTCCCATAGCAGTTGGCTGTACCTTGAGAAGACTAGCTTCTAAATGTGCATGCCAACATGCCTTAAAGTCCATCCCTGAGAAGCTAGCCCCTCATCAGCTGGGATTTGGTGTGGGAGGAGGGTCAGAGGCAGCAGTTCATGCCGGTCGAGTGTACCTCAGCCATCTGCAAGATGATAAGGCAATGGTCAAAGTGGACTTCCAGAATGCTTTTAATACCATCCGACGAGACAAAATGCTGAAAGCCATAGAGGAGTACATTCCGGATTTACTACCTTGTGTGCATGCTGCGTATTCAATCCCATCGACCCTACTTTGGAATGGTGAGCAGGTGATTTCAGCTGAGGGAATTCAGCAGGGTGACCCCCTTGGCCCCATGCTGTTTTGTCTCACTATTCACAAACTGGTTTCCAGCTTGTCTTCGGAATTCTCTGTTTTTTATCTGGATGATGGCACTCTTGGTGGTAATTTTGAAGACCTTCAGGCAGACTTGCACAGAATGGGGGTTGAGGGAGAAGCCTTAGGTCTGCACTTAAATGTGGCCAAGTCTGAACTGATAGCTCATAGCCTTTCTACATTTAGCAATCATCCAACCTTTGCTGGACTCCAGCATGTTCATCCTGATCAAGCCATGTTGCTGGGTTCTCCCCTTGGGATTGAGGCCTTAGATGCATGCTTAGAGGCCCATCTTCGTCAGTTGCATCTGGTTGGTGAAAGACTCTGCCATCTCCAAACACAGGATGCCATGATCATCCTCCGGCACTCCTTTGCCATCCCCAAGCTGCTGCATGTATTGCGTACTTCTCCTGCTTTTTCTTCACCCCACTTAGCATCCTGGGACAACATCCTCATGTCAATTGTTTCCAGGATTATCAACATTGACTTTAGGTCAGATGATATAGCATGGCTACAGGCAACACTCCCAGTCAATTCAGGTGGTCTTGGGATCAGGCGTGCTTCCCATCTTGCAACCTCCGCCTTCTTGGCATCTGCTGATGGAGCCGCAGTCTTGATGATGCAACTTCTACCAGCTGAATTGGCTTCCACTCCATACCCTGAGAGGGATTCTGCCCTTTCCACATGGAAGATTGATTTGCCTGAGGAAACACCCCTTCCATCTGACACCAAGCGTCAGAAATCCTGGGATGAACCCAAGGTTCAGCTATTGTTTGACACCCTCCTAGCCCGATGTGAAGACCAAGTCTCAAGAGTACGCCTCTTAGCAGCTGGAACCAGGGAATCTGGTGCTTGGCTCAACGCACCACCGATTTCCTCACTTGGTTTGCGCATGTCCAATGACACTGTACGCATTGCCAGTGGCCTAAGAGTTGGTGCTCCTCTATGCATGGCTCACATGTGTAGCTCCTGTGGGACACAGGTAGATGAATATGGCCACCATGGCCTTAGCTGCAGATTTAGCCAGGGAAGAACTTCCCACCATCAATCATTGAATAACATCATCCACCACTCCATGGCATCAGCCAATGTTCCCAGTAGGCTGGAACCCTCTGGCCTGTACAGGTCAGATGGGAACCGCCCGGATGGGGTGACAATGACTCCATGGTCAAATGGAAGGCTATTAGTGTGGGATGCAACCTGCGTAGACTCATTCTGTGACTCCCACAGGCAGGCAGCCTCACTGGAGGCCGGAGGGGCTGCTGCACAGGCAGAAAGAAACAAGGCAAGAAAGTACGCGCACCTGGATAGAGCCTATGTTTCAGCCTGTGGCATTCGAGACATGTGGTACCACGGGTCCAGAGTCCCTGCCCTTCCTGCAGGAGCTAAGGAGGCGCCTGAGAAGAGCCACTGGAGAGCCAAACTCCTATTCGTACTTGTTGCAACGCCTGTCTGTAGCCATCCAAGTGGGCAATTGTGTATCTGTTTTGGGGTCCCTCCCATGTGATTCACAGTCCCTTGACATGGCATGATTAATTTTCCTGCATGCTTATTATAATTGCAATATGTGTACATGTGTATAATAATAATAATAATAAATGTATGTTGTAGGTGTACTGTTTTGTTTCTGTATGCGTATACACGTGTTGTCATTATTATTTATGGCATTTTCTCATTATATATTATTTTGAAGACATGAATAATACTAATAATTATATTATTATTATTATTATGTTAAAGGATGAGACAAAAACAACAGGTGTGTACAACAAAATTAAATTGAACACTTGATACATAGATAATTAATATAATATACTAGACACAAACACAAACGGAAATTACTAAACGCAGATAATTATTACGGACAGCACAAAATGAAAGAAAAATATGATTACATACAAGGCCTAATTAATCAATAGAATCTGGCAGCTCTGATGAGAAATCCATGGTGCCCAGAATCGAAGAGGCATTACCTGTTTGTATGGCCACTAAAAGCCGCTGTAATAGATAGCTGAAGGACTGATTCTCTCAAGTGGCTGATGTCAATCTTTGGCCGAGGTCATGCAGGAAACACAATGACTCTGCATGGGCCCATTGATCCACAGGTTTAAATTCCACTGCAATTGGCTGGAAGCTGTACGACCTGTCAAGGTGCTCGTACTTTCTTGCCTTAATTCTCTCTTTTTGCAATGGCTGCAGCTCCTCCTGCTTGCTTAGCTGCTACACTTCTGCGGGAGCTGCAGAATGTGTCCATGCATGTCGTATCCCACACGAGGAATTTCCCGCCAGACCATGGAACGTGAGTGACCCCATCTGGACATTTCCCATCCGCTCTGTATAAAGTCCAGATGGTTCAAGCCTATTGCTGATGTAGGCAGAGGCCAAAGACTTGTGGATGATATTATTCGGCATCTGATGGCGGGGAACTCTCCCTTGGCTTGACTGCTCAGACCATGGAGACCCAGATTGTCCACAGGTTCTCCACAACAGGCACAGGTGTGGGGCAGGCACAAGGGTGCACCTACTCTGAGGCCAATGGCGATGCGGACGGTATCATTAGACATACGGAGGCCCAGGGAAGAGACAGATAGAGCATTCAACCATGCACCCACAGACTTATTATTATTATAAGCAGTTACACTTAATACTAAATACGTTATTATTTGTAGTAGTATAGTATAGCATAATAGGCATAATGTATTTGTATATTATGCATGTGACGTCCATGCAACATGTGTCGACGTCATCTCCTTAGAGCTAGTAAAAATGACGTGTTTCTGGTTACAGGAGACCTGTGAGAAAACCAGTTCCAGAGAGTCATGAATGATACACATTTCAGCCCAGAACCACGATGGGTTACGTCCGACGTCTTGCAAGGCTATATATCAGTATATTGATGCTTGAATTAATGATTCGGAAAAAATTATCAGATGTTAAAAGTACGTCTAGCTTTGATGCCTGGTTAGAGCATTTTGGAGTATTGTTGGCTACACAGCACCGCAATATACAAACTTCCCATACACATTGTTTAGTGACTGGCCTTTGCAGTACCTTATGCAAATGTGCAAGAGTCTGCACTGTGCTCCAGCACCCAGTACACATGGAACAAGGTGTTAGATTTGTATATAGCCTGGTGGATTGTTGGTTGACTTGCATGTGTTGCAGTTCACTGTCAACGCTCATTAGGATTTTATGCAGCAGTTCCTGTAAATTAGCTGTTTGTTAGAGAACAGCTGAAGAGCTCCTTAGAGTTCCTACAGACGACATTTTGGGCAAGATGATGCATGCTGAACAGCAGTGTTTTGGTGAATGGCTGGTAGAGTCGTTATTCAACAATGATGGCAACTTTCCTTCGGACACTCGAGTACACTGGGGTCTGCTAGCATGCTTTCATAGCTGGTAACAAATGACTCAGACACACATCAATGCCAAAAGATTCCGTCATCAATTAGGGGCATTTCAGTGCTTTCAAAAGTGGTGACGAATCTTTAGGTGGACAGTTTTTTCGAGGAAATACGACAGTTTTATGGGAGCATCCTACATAGACTGGGGGATGGGTTAGCCTGGCGTAGCTGACCCAATCTTGCTCAGCCATTTTCGGGAATGATGTCACTGGGTGAGCAAGAATTGGGTCTGGTGTGGTCATGTATGTATAATGAATGATTTAATTCACGATGCACATAATTGTGCACCCAATCAAATTTGAAGGTAACATCATGCAATCTCCGAAAATGGCCACGCAAGATTAGGTCGACAAGGTATATCTATGAATTGACATGATAATCTGAGAATTTTAGTAATTACATTAGTAGCGGTGGCCTCCTCTCAATGGAGTCCTCTGAAGCGCAGCTTCGATTTGATGAAACTGGAGATTTAATGGGTATCCAGATTTGTGTTGAGGGAGTTCCACTTGCTAACCTCCAGTGCGCAACCCCCGCAGAAGTAGATGCACTCAGACTCGAGAGCAGACGGCGCTAAAGCACTTGGAAGGTTTAAAGTGCCTAGTTTTCTGAAACTCTGCAGAAGGTCTGTGATGAAATTTGTTCCAAATGTTCTCTTAATTGTATACTTCAGAGTAGTATTTTTTCCCACACAGCCAGCATTCATGATCCAGCAATATGTTAAAAGTTAGAAGTGTGTGTCGATCGAGGTTTATATACATACACATGCATGTACAGTGTTTAGCATCAATGAATTTCTCTGCCGTGTATGTTTTGTTCTCATTTTGTTTGCACTTATAGGTAAGATGGCCATGCCTACTGTGGCACCACTCATGATACATGACCACATCAGACCCAATTCTCACTCACCCAGTGACGTTAGTCCCCGAAAATGGTCGAACGAGATTGGGTCCGCTATACCAGACTAGGAATGGGCATGTATGTTCATACACGTTGTCATGTGAGATAATTTGGATTTATTGATTATCATGATAACATTACACGTTACAGAACTCATAAATTAGGAAGTGAATGGTTTCAGTAGAAGTTGAGCCCAAACCATGACTATACAACTTATCCACATACATACGTGGTTCCTGTTCTTCAGCTGATCCAGTAAGTGAACTTACATCATGAGTGTTGTTATACATAGTTATCGGGAAAGTTACGTACATGCATATGCTAATTATCGGGATGTGCGTATGTAGCTATAGGTTTCCTTACTACGTATGTTTTGCCCTAGTACTATACACATCTGTGATACAGTAGCTGGATTGAATCTTCCATATCCAGCCTTCAATTATATTTTAGATGGTCAAATTTCATCAATTTTTATTCATAGGTATTATTTATTTATTTCATTTAGCCTAATTTTCTTCATCAGCTATGCTATTGCAAGCTAGTGATGTGATTCTCTGGATATGGAAGTGCTTTAGTTGTGTAGAGCATGTCTTTCAGGGACATCTGCCAAAAATTGAGGCTATGGACTCACTCGTCCTAAGCATATGTCACATTAGCAATAAGCTTGCATGCACTTAGCTGTATTGTGTAGTATTGACTACTAATATAGATCCAAATACATCTGTGCATATTTACTTGCTTTGTAGACTGTAATGAAATAAAGCATTGTTAACACTAGTTGACACTGTTTGCATTGGGTGTTGTACCACATACATACATAATGTGTATGTATGTGTGAAAGGTGGAATGAGCACTTTTGAGCTATAAGTAGTGACAAGTGTAGAGGGGTTGTTGTGCTGAATGTGTCTAGATGTTGTTTATGCAAAGTTCTTGTCCTGTAGAATATGAAAGCCAATTGCTCCCTCCCCCACCAATTACTGATATAGACAACATATGCATATAGACCAGCAGCCAAGGTTCATTGACAAATCTAGATGTACTACAGTGGTCTGCAATGCTGTATGGTCTGAGTCTACCACTTATGCATGGAAAATGATAGAGAGTAATGTTTCTCCAGAGGGGACCCTGCATTCACATGTACTCCATGCTCTTCTGCCTCTCCCACTGTGTCACAGGCTGTACCAGGTTATGAAAATTACATTATGACATGCAACGTGTTCAAAGTATACAGAATGTAACCCTAGGCCTCAAGATATGGATGCCTCGCTAATCCGAAAAACAGACAGTATGCAATGGTATGGTGATATGTGCATTATACTAAATTCATAGTGATTTCTGGACACTTTTAGTAAATCTTCGTGATTACCGTGAAACCTGTCTCTGGCACCAATAATTGTGCCGTACAAACTGACCTCTATAATCCAGCAACTTGCTAATTCACACTCCGGCATTGATTCTGCTGACCCAACAGGCCCAAATAACCTATTATTATTACCCACATATTGTAGCATAGAATCAGGCATTGTTCAGATTTCACCTTTATATTAATTGCATGGTAAACTGGCTGTGGAAGTGAAGAGCTTTGGTAGTTAGCAGAACTTCTTGTTAAATGTAGTTTTAAACAAGTCATGTCTGTGTTGCGCATGTGGTACACGTCCGTACTAA
>CAUJGJ010000027.1:50000-60000 GCA_963170055.1 Halisarca cf. caerulea
ATTAATAAGACAAGGGCCATGATGGACATGAACGAGCATTGAGGATAGTGTGGCTACAGTTAATAGCAGTCTTTGCTATGTTTGTTAGGAGATGACGCCTATCACAGACTTTAGATTCTGGAGCTGCAGCTTTTAGGGCTGAGAAGGCATGATATGAGTAGTGGCCCAGCGAGCCAATCTCCAGTGTGTGGAGCTGGGCTGAGTATAGCCTAGAGCTTGCAAGTCTGAAATTAAAAGTTGGTAATTTGGTTAACAGAGCTTGAAATCACGGGCTTTGGTCATATATATTGGTGGCGGAATTCCAAGGGATGGTGAGTTCCAAGAGAATGATGTCATTGTTACTCTTCATGAAAATATCAGGTCTCGCTGTGGTTGAAATGATGGAGGAAGGCACAGTTGCTTGGGGGCTATCATGTGCTCTGAACTCAGGAATATCAGCAAACACTGAGGATGATGGATTGAATTCCTTCAAGATATATGTCAGGAGGAGCAGGATCTTGTTATGACGCCAGGTGTATCGGCCGTCTTCTAAGGCCTTGGGGCAACAGTTGAGGATGTGCTTCACATTACAAAGTGGAGCGTCACACAGTGGGCATTTCCTACTAATCTTATAGTTCCAGTGAACCAAAGTACTAGGGGATGGCAATGTTTCACTGCATGAGCGTAAAACAAAGGACAGTTGCATGGCCATTTGGGAGACCAGTTATTATTCTCTTCCACAGACTGTCCTCATGTTCAAGAGGGAGAACATCTAGCAATGATTTTTGTATCTGGAGTTGTTCCAGTGATTTCTCAAGCTCAACACATTGCTGTGGTATAATTCTGGCTTTTGAGTGTCTAATGATGGAAGACTCATTTACTCTGGAGGAGATTTGCCTTGATTTTTGGATAGAAGCAGTGGTATTCTTGATTATTTCAATATCTTGCACTGACATGTGATGAAGGTCTTTCAAGGTATCCTGGTCAAGTCCTAGAATACACTCGGATACTGAAGGGTCTGCTGATGACATAACACGAGTGAAGAAACCGATTTTTACTTCTTCTTCATATGATGGAAGCGATTTTAGGCCAAGACCATCTTTGTGGAACAGTATGATCTTAGATAGACAAGGAGGAAGATAGAGCCATTTTCGGATGAAACGTGTGCGTTGGATTCTGCCCAGTTGCGATTGTGAGAAATTATCAAATGCAAGATAGAATTGGGCATTACGGAGGATAAAATGGTGGAGGATTTACACTTTATATTCTCCTCCAACATCCTTGAAGGGGAACAGTTACACATGGTCTGTTCTTTCTACCTATTGGTCCGTGCATAGATAGAATTCTGTTTTTCATCACTGTGAATAGTACTAGTATTCTTATTATATGGTCTGTATTTAGGGTCTATGGTCTGTATTTAGGGTCTATGGTCTGTATTTAGGGTCTATGGTCTGTGTGTGTAGTATATAGTCTGTGGTCTGATGCAAGACTACTCTGAACAGATTGCCGAATGCATCTTAGAGGGTATACACCAGGATACATAATTTGCAATTGGAACACTGGCAGCCATGGGGTAATTCAGAACAGGGCCAAAAAATAAGGACCTTTTGCTGCACAATAAAATTGTCCGGCTGCATTTGGGGCTGCTTTCAATATTGCAATGAACTAATACAGTACTCCTTATTCCGCATCATATTGTATATGAAGACAACACTCTTGAAATTCAAAGTGCATGTAGGGTGTGTATAGCTAGTGACTGACACTGCTCGTCATTACATATATATGACCGGCTAGCTGTACATGTTAAGATAATTGCACCCAATGCACCCTTCAATGCCTTCATGATACCACATACACTGGACTACTCTCCATTAGAAAAATATAGCTGCTTTGCATAAATAAATGCATGATCATGCACAAGTTGTCTAGTAGTTGCCACGTGCAGTCACCGAATACCATATTAATTATATTATAGTATAGGCAATCGTTAATAATAAGTAATTTGAAAGTCAAATATATCTCCATCTACATAATAATATTATTCAGTTGCAATATTATAAAATGTACTGCAATATACGTAGCTAATAGCTACACTATACACAATTCTAAACTTTCATTTTAGCTATGAGATTACTAACTGTATTCCACTGGTAGTAGTTCAGTAGCGCTGCAGCAGGATGTCTACTTCCTGTTCAAGGGTCATCCCCTTCATTTCCTCCAACTCAGTGTCACGGACACCCAAAAGGACTTTGGCCATCTGCGGTTGGAGTGCGTCCATCAGCACTGCATCGTTACGTAAGGCTTTTATGGCTTCATCTAGGCTTTGAGGGAGAAGTTTGATATTCAACTTCTTTCGCTCATCTTCAGTCATAATTCCGGGGTCCTTGTCTAGAGGGGGTGGAGGGTTGAGCTTGCGTTTCACCCCATCAATACCAGCAGCAATGATGCATCCAATGGCTAGGTAGGGGTTGGCACAGATATCAATCGTTTTCACCTCAAAGTGGCTAACATGAGGTGCTTTGGGACCCTTGGGCACTCGAACAACACACTCACGATTTTCATACCCCCAACACAGATAAGCTCCACTCCAAGCACAAGGTAAAATACGTCGGAATGAGTTGGTAGTCGGCACAGTTACTGCCATGAGAGCAGGCAAGTGGTCCAAAATGCCAGCAACAAAATTCAATGTCAAAGGAGACAGTTCCTTTGTGTTAGTTTCAGATGGAACGAGATTCTTGCCATCCTTGTCATGGATGCTGAAGTGGAAATGGTTACCATTGCCAGACTGGTCAGCAAATATCTTGGGCAAAAACGAGCCAATCAACCCGTGCTTGTGTGCTACAATCTTGACAGTGTCCCTGACAACAATCATCTCATTTGCCGCTTTCATTGGATCTGAATAGCGAACAACTATTTCCTGTTGTCCCGGACCACACTCAGGATGGATGCATTCAATGCTTAAACCTTGCTCAACAAGGGCATCTACGATATCGGTCATGACATCATGGTTGAGGTCCATCGAAAATGACATACAGTAAACGGTGGAATCGATTGGTTCCAAGCCCTTTCCATCCTTTGGTTTCTTCAAAAGGTAGAATTCGCTCTCGAACCCAGTTTTAATTGTCAGACCGCAGTTGGCTGCTTCTGCAATCATTCGGCGAAGGACGTGCTTTGTGCAAAAATCTGATGGCTCTCCTTCCAGTGAGTACATGTCGCTTGTCACAGATGCGTGTCCTTTGGCATATGGTAGAAACCGCAGTGAGCTCCAGTCAGGCTTGAGACGAACTTCCCCCATAGGACCCACTCCCACTGATTCCACTGGATGGTCAATGGTCACAGGTAAGGTCTACACACAAAAGAAGTTACAGAATCACATCACACACAAACACTGGTGACCTTTACAAGACTACATGCATGTACATGTTGCATATGGTGGGTGTTGGAGGCTCAGGACATACGTATAGTTTGTGCACTGGTAGTTAAGCTGTGCAGCAAGCACCATCCCTGCTGTGTGGATTTAGCGTTCTTTCTCTCTGCACCTCCTGCCACCAACTTGGAAATGGATGATAACATGACCTACTGCAACCACCAAACGAATTTAACTTTGAATTATTTTGATCTGATTTGATTGTGTGCATGTGCGTGAGGATACCAGTGAGTGTGTGGAATACTGGAGGCCTTAATAGTAGCCTCTGGCTATAGGCTCACTCAATTTCAATAGGAAAATTACTATTACTCAAATTGTATAGTACAATTAGCCACAGTATCTTACATATTTCTCAATACTGTTACAGTCAAGCAGCTCCTCTGATGCCAGACTAATCAACTTCGCCTAATCTATGTAAGCTTCCCTGACTTTGATCAGTATTAATTTTACAGATAATGATAACTATGTCTGCGTTTACAAATCCAATAGACGAGCACAAACTGTAAAACCACACTTACGTATACATACATACATACATACATACGTAGGTACAGTGTATGCAAATTTCGTGGGATGAAACTTTCACAGTTTTTGTGGATTGGAAGCCATGCGTGAAAATTCCAAGCCTGTGAAAATTTAGGTCGAGCTCTTGTGCAATGACTAAGATGCATAGCTGTCAAAACAACAGGAGTCGTTGAGAAGCACTGCTGCTGCAGTACCTTCATTCTATTCTGTAATGCCTTTCATCCACAAGCAAACCAATTTTATGTCAATAAAAGGCTAATGAAGAAATAATTAACAAGGAATCTGCAAAAAAGCAATAAAACTGAAAATCGACGATCCATCAAAAGTTTCATCCCGCCAAATTTAAGTGCATACGGTATGTACGCACATACCGTTTGTATAATAGATGAACATGGAGTGCGTAACTAGGTGAAAAGAATGTGTACATGGTTCACTAGGTTTTCCTAATGCTTGACAATCTGATTATGGTGGCATGATTAATATACGTAACTGAAATAGATAGTCTGTATCATATCTTCACAGCACAATACATTAGGAAGTTTCATAACACAAAGTGTCTGCGGCTAATCTTGTTTAAGGGTCACATTTCTGTGGATGACAAATTAAATTTATAGTCACCACAATCTGTATACGTATGTACACTGTGTCCCAATGAAGATCCTCACTTCTGTAAGCTTTTGCATGCTTGTCCTAGTTTGCATCAATGTTTCTTTGTTCTCTCAGATAGACAAACATATGTACATAGAAAATCTACCAAGGGTAGCTTACCAAAATATACATAGATATGCAGTGATAGAAATAAGGAATAGATAGTGTTTGGACAAACGTCCTAGCACTATCATTTTGGATTGGACAAATTCAATTTTGCTCAAACAATTTATGAAAAGATACACATGTGCTACAGTATAAATGCATAGTACAGAGTTGCATCACATTTATCCTTACTGCTGCTAGTTTACTTAAACATACTATAACATCACTGTCTGCACACATGAATTGAACATTTGTTTGGTTAGTACTCAGCCAAATGTCTGAGCCAAACTTTTTTGGGTCAGACAATGTCTGAATGCTGACCATTATTTCTAACATTGTATATACAGGGAATATTATTAACAGTCGTCCGCTCGTCCGAGACGACCAGATATCCTTGTGGGCAACCATAATGTCCAACTGGCTTGCCCCCTGGGCAACCTATAGTTGTAGGCTAGCTAGTGCCAGATAGAAGTAAGCCACAATATATGGGGGGAAATATCAACAGTGCCTTATTCACATGATAGGAAGAGTGAATCATTCCACCCGTTCCGCGTTTAATTCAAACAAGGTAAGCCTGCTTCCAACTGTCGGGATTGTTCGTTGAAGGAAATCGCCATTTTGAGCATGTGACCTAATGTCGCATTATTGCGCAATCCGTCTTTCTTCGTGCGGCCTCTAACTCCGTTGTTGTCGGTCGATCATAGTAACGTTGTTGGTTAAAATTTCTCCTTTTGGTTATCCATAGAGTGCAATTGTGAATTTGAGGGTGGGGTGTTGCTTCAGCTAGCTTACAAGTCAAATTTAGTTTAGCCCCTTACAAACCTAAGAGTAGGCCATGTAGAAGTATGGATATATACGTACATGTACTAAACCATTTGCAATGGTGATGGCAACATTTTTAGTATCCATTAAGCAATTAGTATACAGTAGAACTAAAAGCTACCCTTGTAACCTTGAAATTCTCTTTTTGCACGTAATTTGAGTAACAGTTTGTACCTACGTATATATCCATCCACCTTACATGCATATATACTGTATCCTTGCATATTACCAATCATACAGCAGAAAAATTCAGTGGACCGAAATGTTCACGAATTTTGCACCGATTTTAAGGGACAACCTGAATTCACCAGGGGGCAACCTAGAATAACATTCAGATTGCCCTGTGGGCAATCTGAAAAAAAATCCTTAAAAATTTGCCCTGCATGTGTACGTGCTTAGCAGGTGGTTTGTACGTAGCCTTCTCAGTGGTTTGTATTGCACACCTATATACTACACTTTACAACTATCAGTGAACAGACATACGTACATATACGTACATGCATGCATGCATAATGTTATGTTGTGTCAATGTCATAGATCTTACGTTATGTCACTGTCATAGACCTTAGACTAGACTAAGTCGAAAATACAATGAATCCAAGAAACATCTCAAACTAAATAACAAAGGGAAGCAAATCCTTGCACATGAACTAAGCCTATCATGTGGCATAAATGGTCAGCAATCATTTTTTTCATTTTGAGCTCAACCTGAGAAAAAGGCTACAATGTAATATTAATAAAATTTTCTGTCATATATGGGACGCATGTCACCTTAAATGAAGCAGTCATTTATGACATTTGTGTGTGAAAAGCACAATGTCATGTACATACTATTAGTCAAACTTGATGGTAGGTATACACATGTACCTGTACCTGGAATATATAGATTAATACAAACATGCATACTACGGATACTCCTCCTTCCTATCCCACTCCAATAAATATATGTAAGTACGTATGTATAATACTAAAAACAACATGCAATTCGTTAGTATTTCTGCGAGTTTAACACAAATTAAAATAAAGTACTACTAGAAATTATACCCTTGATTTTGCAACTACGATACGACCTTGAACTACATATTATACATATATAGTTACAACCATTGAAGGAGTCGATAACACAACTACACTCTGCATGAATTCATACACAGCATCAACAAAACTGCAGTGATCAATATTCCTCAGTACATACGTACATGCTATATGAATTCATAATACTTGCATATTCCACAACTGATATCAGTAAAGGAAAATAAAGTTACTTTTCAGTGAATGAAAGGACAACAGTAAACAGCAAACAGATCTTTTATGCACATTTTTTGAATATCATCCTTGTAGACACAACTCCATCAAGTAACCCACCACAAATGCACTTAGTCTGACTTTCATTTAGTAAAAAGTACATAGTACACATTCATATGGCATTGAATGCAACATTCTCAATTTACACAAACCAATCCCGACATGATAGTTCACTGCCACCCTGGCACCATATCTGGATCAAAACTTCCTCATATTAGAGTCACCATTCCCCACACTAACTTACAGACACAATGTACGTATATATCACTTCAGAATATTCTACACTAACTGCTCAAATAGTTACCTATTTCTGGGGACAAACTAACCAAATCATAAAATACGTATTATCCACAGTCTGTGACTTTTGGGTGGGTGAGTGTGGTAAATACCATAAGTGGTCATTGCAGCCCTACAGGCTCATGTCTGGCATGAATTAACCCCATACCCTTTGGGGAGAGGCTCACATATGATGTCAATACATACGTATATGTATGTACTGGACCCCACCTTTCCAATCCACAGTAACTGATCCTAATTACTTGCATGGTGAGGTGAACAGGGTGGGGGTGATGGGACAAGCATTAATTTATTGGATGGTAACAACGCTCCACATCAAAACCATACAGACTATACTGTGCGCGCATAAATTGTTGCACTTTGGGATATGGTATAATTAACCCCACAGTGGAATTACACTCCATACTGAGGGGCCCTGTAGTGACCTACTAGGGCACCAGTAATTTGTTCCCGCATTAATATTCAAATTATGGAATAATTTGCACTAATCAAATCAGCTGTGAGATGTCTTAGAGGATTCATGCGGAACACCAAGAGAAGTCTCCACCATCGAGGTCACGAGGGTGACCATGGCTGAGAGTCAGATAGAGCGTGCGTGTGCATATTAGACAGATCTACCTTACAAGTCTATCCCATTGCTGCATTGTAAATTTGTTACAGCCCTATTTCTATTTATTTATTTATAAATGGCGTTACATCAAAAGGCTTCAGACACAGGTTGCCATGGTGCAGGGCTTGGTATGCCCACAATGTACGTACACCCGGTTCTTGGCAAGGCTGAATGAAAGCAAAGTGGCCTGGAAATATACACCACATATACAATGTGGACGCCACCCTTAGGAATCTCCTACGATCGACCCCCATTTATCATGAATAACACGTTTCAGAGTTCAAGTGGTCACACCATAGACACTATATACTATGGTCACACTCACCAATGCTCCCGTGCACACAGCCATGCCATCTTCGATGGTTGATTCAAACTCGGAAACGTAGCAGCCCTTTGTCCGTATCACATTGGCACAATCGCACCACGAAAAGCGGAGAACTTTAGTCTTATTTTTCTTCAGCAGCTCAATATTCTCCTTATCAACACTGGACAAAGCCATAATGAAACGGGCGTAAAATTTTCATGAAGTTACGTAGTTTAGTTTAGGTTCCAACATGGACGAAGTTGGACTGGGAACGCGACCAGCGTGTATGTATGCATAGATGTCCTCACAAAAATGGCGCGTTTCTGCTACATGATAAACAAGAGACCGATGAGGAGGCCTGTTTCAGAGAGTCATGAATTATACAGCCCAGTCACATGCTGGGATACGTATGACGTCTTGTGAGGCTAAGTAACCGTCTCTTACTAATACTTGAATCAATGATTTAGAAGAAAAGGATCAGATATCTCAAGTACGTCTAGTTTTAATGCATGGGTATTTAGGATTAGAGAGAGCGTGTAGTATTGCATTACGTCATTGATTCTACAACTCGAATCATGTGTTGGACTTGGGGAGTTTTTACTTACTTTGTTGATGGTTATTGGAATGGTTACCATGCGTACATGCAGTGTTGTTTGCTCGGAAAGTGGTGCTGTAGGCTTCCTTAGGTGACGTATTTGGAGTATTGTTGGCTGAAGGTGTGCCTCTGATCTTGATTGATCTGATTTGGTTCCCTGTTAATACCAGCCATACTGTGATGATGGTGTTTTTGTATCTTTGGTCTGTCCCCTTTATTAATGAAGAGGTGTACGAAGAGAAAAGTATTGTTGGCTTCACAACAACACAACATAAAAAGTTTCCATACCCGTTGTTTAGTGACTGGCCTTTGCACCACCTTATGCACATGCGCAAGAGTCTGCACTGTGCAGCACTCAGTACACATGGAACAAGGTGTTAGTTTTATAGCCTGGTGGAGTGTTAGTTGACGCATATTGCAGTTTACTGTCGATATTCATTCCTGTGATTAGGATTTTATGCTGACAGCAGCAGTCCCTGTAAATTGGTTAGTTTTATGGGAGCATCCAACATAGACTGGGGAATGGGCATGTATGTACGTACATGTTGTCATGTGAGATAATTGGGATTTATTGATTATCATGATAACATTACACTTTAGAGAACTCATAATATAGGAAGTGAATGGTTTCAGTAGAAGTTGAGCCCAAACCACGACTGCACAACTTAAGACATACGTGGTTCCTGTTCTTCAGCTAACCCAGTAAGTGAAATAACATCATGCATAACTATTGGTTATAGTTATCGGGAGAGTTACATGCACATGTTTATGCTTATTTTTATGATGTACGCAGGTTTGCTTACTCGAACGGGTTGCCTTAGTACTACGTGCATGGTAGCTGGATCAAATCTTCCATCGCCTTCAATTAAATTTTAGATGGTCAAATTTTATCAATATTTATTAATGGATTTATTAACTTAATTTTCCCAATCAGCTATTAGCATACCAGGTATACTTAGCTATAATGTAGGTATTCCAAGTAATATAGTTCTCTGGATACTTTGTCTCTGAATACGGAAGTGCTTTGTGTAGAGCACGATTTTCAGGGTTATCCACCCAAACTTAAGGCTATGGACTCACTCGTCCTAAGCAGGCTAATACGTATGTCACATCAGCAATAGGTTTGCATGCACCTTGCTGTATTTGTGTGCAGGGTGTTGGTTACTAGCTACTGAAGTAGACCTACATGTATGTACATACGTATGTACTTACTGTGTGGTATAGGAACACAGACTGTAGTGAAAGCATTGTTGACACCAGTTGACACTGTTTGCATCGGTGTTGTAGTACTACATATGCACGTATGTGTGAAAGGTGGAATGAGCACTTCTCCAGTAAGTAGTGACGTGTGTAGAAGGGTTGTTGAGCTGATTGTGTTTAAAT
>CAUJGJ010000027.1:65000-76000 GCA_963170055.1 Halisarca cf. caerulea
AGTCGAAGGAGGGCCACAAAGCGGTGCACCTTTCTGGTAGGCATATTATGCTTCCTTTGTTGTCACAGTGGTAATTTGCTCAATTATTATAGGACAAATTCCTACATAATGTGAGGTTTTATTGGCAGGTTAGAAGAGTAACCACCAATGCTAACCTTCAACGATATTGAACTGTTGCAGGTTTCATTGCTTCTGTTTTAGTATTCACAACCTTTTAGTTCTACAGCAACTGTATGTTACCTAAAATACTCTTTCAGGATAACATAGTACAGTGTAGTACAGGACTATGTACTGTCCTGCACTACATTCCCATAATGCATGGTCAGAACAAAAGTACATTTTATTCTTTGGGCATGTAATGATGAGTAGCTTGAAAATGGGGCATTATCTTTTGCTACTATCTCCCATTGTGCAGGTCACTAGCTCTGCAAGATGGTCTTGTTGAGCCGAACGGACAGCTGTTCCCTGCTAACTGCAGTGCTTACCTTCAAAGTGGCATTATCCAACCATACCAATATGATGTTTGTCGGAACAACAGTTATCTTTTGTCCGCAATAGCTCGAGGTCTACGACGGGCTGTCGCAGCTTGCCAGAAAACGTTCAGGAATGGTTCTTGGAACTGCACAGCATTTCAAGGTGCCCATCTGCTGGGGAAAGCTATTGAAACAAAAGGTGGGAACATGTGTTGTGTGTAAGTTATGCTTATCACATTTGTAGACTAATCTGTGATAAACATCACTTCATTCAAAATCATCTGTCTACTGTGTTCAGTGTAATCTGATCCCGTGGGCTGCCTGTAAAGCCTAACATAGTAATTTCAGGGCTTTACATTAGTATTGGCTTCCAGGATTGACACTTGTAATACTGTGTTGTTTTGTCATCGTTAACTGCATATGTAATCTAAGTCACCGTCACAAATGGTCAGTTGCTGTTCTGAGTGTGTGTGTGTGTGTGTGTGTGTGTGTGTGTGTGTGTGTGTGTGTGTGTGTGTGTGTGTGTGTGTGTAGGCATGTCAGGCATGCATGTTAAGCATATTAGGAATTTGTGAGTGTGTGATATGCAGCAACTGAAGTCCATAAGTACTGTTGGCATAGGATTTGAAAAGGTACACCATACATTATAGACTTAGCTTTCACGTTCTGCTGTGTAAGTTGATACCATTCCTACATGTTCTTGAGACAATAGTTGAGTATGTAGAAATACCAGTCAGTCAGCTTACGAGCATTCTACAGCACAGAAGCTCTTATCTTTCAGACATGTCTAGAATGTGCACTCGCTATGCAAAGCACTCACGCAGAACTTCATTGGTGTTGAAATGTGTTGTGAATTGATTGCATGAGGTGTGGACACATGCAAATGCAGTGATAAACCCTGAACTTATGCATATATGTACATGAAATGGTTTGTCCTTGTAATTTCATCTTAATCATGTAACGAAATTTATTTCTTTTGACTTTCCAATATCAATTAATCTATAAATTCAGTTATGATATAATGTGGCATGTTGTGTACCTTGCACTCCCACACATGCTCGTTAGACCACCACACCCTCACATGCAGTACAGAAGTCAGTAGTAGCAATGTACATACGTATACCATTCAATACATACGTATACACTCTTGATCTCTTGCTTGTTAATCCCAGCTGATAGTGGTTTACAATTTCATAGTGTACCAATTGTAAGGTCTCTTGTGGGAAATCCACCCAAAATTAGGAGTATTTGACGGCATTCCAAGAGGTTACCAAATCCCTACAGCAACACCTAAGCCAAGAATTTTGTCTATCACAGTTCATCTGTGGAATCCTGGCTGCACCTCCCCCATAAGCTGAAAAGATCCCTTATCCTTCCCTATGTTATAATTGTAGCTACACATATGCAATTGGTGTATGTATACACACGGAAATCGAAAGAAAAACCAGACACCAATGAAGTCTATGAATATTGACAGTATATTTAAATAATAGCTTGCATGAGGAATTTAGTGATACCCCCCCCCCCCGCCCACACACTCACTCACACACAGACATCCAGGGATAAATTATTTACAAATCCCATACTGCTTATACTGGACATGTAGTAACTAGGCATGTCGTATAGCTAGAAATTTTCGCAGACAAAATATTTTGCGAATGTCTCAATTGTAGGGATTTCACAAAAATAAATTTCGCGGATGTGATCATTTACGAAATTTTTTGTCCGCGAAAATTGTAAGATGGTGCTAAAGAGGCTAAGGGCCTATTTGGTTTTGGGACTACTTCCGAGTCCTCCGCAGCAGGGCCACTCTGTTTGAAGTACTTAAAAAGAGCCGGCACACCCTCCGAGATACAACTCAGTGTACGAACAGCTAGCAGGAGGGTTAGCACGAAATGAATCGAATGAATACTGAACTGAACAGTATAGGCTTCTATCTATGATCGAGCGAACAACACTGAGGCAAAGCAGCGAACCACCAAACACTTGTGTGAGTCTCATGCGGCAAAAAATGGCATCGGCGGAAAAGGTCTGGGAGCTGGATGTATAATTATAAAAGCGGAATGTACCAGTGGATTTCACATAAATAATTTTCGCGATTCAAAGACCATTTGCAAAATTCACGAAAATTTTTATCTGCGATTATTTCTAGCTATACAGTACTGGATTTCTGTTTTTAGTTACATGTACATATTCTCTCTACTTACACACAGAATCCAAAGAGGCAGCATATGTGCGTACTCTGATCAGTGCAGCCATCACTTTCGATATTGCCACTGCTTGTCGTGAGAAGAAGATACCAGACTGTCCGTGTGCCAGCGACTTTCCTTTCGTTTCCTTTGAGAATGGCACAGTGTCACTCGGTGGATGTAGCGACAACTACCAATATGGAGTAGAAGTGAACAAGGCATTCACGGAAGGAGAGGAAGATAATGACGACAGGGATTTGCCTACCGTTGTCAAGAAACACAATAATGAGCTTGGAAGAAAGGTGAAGTAGCAACACAATTATACAACAGTGTATGGTTGCATGCACGTACACACATGTGCTGGTGTGATGAGGGTGCAGCCATGCGAAGATGCAGTAATTTGTGACCAGGATGTCACTGTGTTCTTGTGGTTTATGGGGCAGTGATATTATGACCTAATCCCTGGCTTCCATGGAAGCATGGAGGGTAACTATGGAAGCATAGAATGTAATCATGGAAACATAGAGGTTAACCATGGAAGCGTAGAGGGTAACCATGGAAGCATAGAGGGTAACCATGGAAGCATAGAGGGTAGCCATGTTTCTTTGGAATGTACTGAATCGGGGTGTGGATGTGTGTTCATGTTAGTGGTACTTATGAATCAGGTGCGTGGGTCATTGTGCCTGTCTCCTCCACACTCTTGATAGATCATAGACACTACTTTTGTTGAATGCAAGTGCCATGGACAGACTGGCTCGTGCAATGTCCGAATCTGCTACAATCGTTTGCGAGGATTCAAAGAAGCCAGTTCTCGTACTTTTGGTGGTTATTCACAGGCCATCCAAGTGAATTTAATGCAGGTGAATGACACCCAGCTGAACTGCACCAATGTGAATGACACCCAGCTGAACTGCACCATGGTCAATAGCTCCCATGAAATTCCCCCCCAGCCAAGTTCACGGCCTCAGCTGGTGTCCGTTGTTGATGGGGTAGAGCCATCAGCGGATGCTATGGTCTATTCAGAACAAAGCCCCAGTTACTGCGAACCGATCCCAGAAATGAACATCATTGGCACCCATGACCGTCAGTGTGATCCGGGAATAACAGGACTTGGATCCTGTGATGTTCTGTGCTGTGGACGGGGTTACTATAAGAAGACAAAGTTCATGCCTGACAGGCATTGTACAGGAGTGTTTGATGTAGAAACAGGAAAATTTGGAGTCAAATGCATTGTTATGGGCTACTATAAGGAAGTTGATCACTTCTGCAATTGAAGAACGTTAACACCTTCATGCATGCACAATATAGTGAAGAATTGTCATGTTCATTTCTGTCTACCATGCGAGATTGCACTTAATCATTTTGTACCCCTCATGTGCTGATGGACATGATGTAATCCTTTTAATTTATGTGTAGTTTTAACCAGCCTCAGGATCATCTCAAAGTTGTTTGAATTGAAATTATTGTATACATAGATGTACTGTATGTTATTATGCAATATCATGTGTTATTATAATATTTACCTGTAATAGTATATTTATTGTGTATATTTGTTTGCAGTGTATGCTATCCATCAGTAATTTTACTATATCATGGTACTTTTACATGACCATTCTATATTTGATCATGTATTTATTTCTTCAAGTCTGTGAATCAATGTTAATATTATAGGCCTTTTATGTTAAGTTAAAAGTATACTATTATCATACAGTGTCTCATATCCAACCATTTTCTGAGAAACGTACGGTCACTATGTTTGATCAACTGTACTATGACAATACTGGAAAATCTGACAATTGCAACCTCTCTAATCTGCATGACATCTATTTTTAATTTATAGTCCTATGGAGTGTCCTCCTATGGAGGTTCACTGTATATATATATATATATATCACGTCCCTCCCTGGTCCACACATGTACAGTATACAGTGGAACCTCTTTTTAACAAACTCGCCTAATAGTGAAAACCTCTATATAACAGACTGCTTGCATGTGTGGGAACAGATAGATTGCTATGAATGTTAAATGACTTCTGAATAGTGGAAACCTCGAGCTCTATATAACAGACTGCTTTTGAGTTCCCAAAGTGTCCGTTATAGAGAGGTTCCACTGTATGTTATGTTCAATATTATAGATATATCTGATAATAATCATTGCAATTGTGTATTTATAATGTTTATTATAAATTTACACACTGTGCATAATAATTATTTATACTGCATGTGAAACCTCTCTCATCTGTCACGATTGGGACAGTCAGTTTTATATGGTGGATTAGTGGGGTTGGTAGATTTACAAGGTTTGCATTCAGTAGAAACTGCATTATAATTCGTTTTCAGAAACTAACACAGAATCGATTAGTGGGGTTGGGCAGATTATAGGGGGGCGGATTAGAGAGATTTCACTGTATGTATATTCATCCATTAACTATGCATGTATTCAATCGATCTACATCCGCATACTGTGCAAAAGAAACTTTAGACAAACTATGACTCCGCTGTCAAATCTTTAATTAGTACATCACCCTAGGCCTCTTAAATTAAATTCACATCTTGTAACTGACTTCTTCCTAAGGTACAATGTCATACATTTATCTTCTCCCCCACCCCTCATGCAGTCCTCCCACTCACAAATGATCTAATATCAGGATATGACCTGCACTTTCTTAATTTGGTCTTTCTCCATCTGAATCTGCATGCGCAATATTAATAAATTATTATAGACAGAATTATTTTATAATACATGTGTATGCTGGTTAAGAACGATAATTATTATACACAAATCCAGCCATGCACATCCATCCAGCCATGTACATCCATCCAGCCATGTACATCCATCCAGCCATGTACATCCATCCAGCCATGTACATCCAGCCATGTACATCCATCCAGCCATGTACATCCAGCCATGCACATCCATCCAGCCATGTACATCCAGCCATGTACATCCATCCAGCCATGTACATCCAGCCATGTACATCCATCCAGCCATGTACATCCAGCCATGTACATCCAGCCATGTACATCCAGCCATGTACATCCAGCCATGTACATCCAGCCATGTACATAATATTATATATGTACATATGCATGATCAGCCATGCACATCCATCCAGCCATGTACATCTATCCGGCCATGCACATCCATCCAGCCATGTACATCCAGCCATGCACATCCATCCAGCCATGTACATCCAGCCATGTACATCCATCCAGCCATGTACATCCAGCCATGTACATCCATCCAGCCATGTACATCCAGCCATGTACATCCAGCCATGTACATCCAGCCATGTACATCCAGCCATGTACATCCAGCCATGTACATCCAGCCATGTACATAATATTATATATGTACATATGCATGATCAGCCATGCATAAACATCCACCCATGTACATTCAGCCGCGCACATCCATCCAGCCATGCACATCCAGCCATGCACATCCAGCCATGTACATCCATCCAGCCATGTACATCCATCCAGCCATGTACATCCATCCAGCCATGTACATCCATCCAGCCATGTACATCCAGCCATGTACATCCAGCCATGTACATCCAGCCATGTACATCCAGCCATGTACATCCAGCCATGTACATCCAGCCATGCACATCCATCCAGCCATGTACATCCAGCCATGTACATCCATCCAGCCATGTACATCCAGCCATGCACATCCATCCAGCCATGTACATCCATCCAGCCATGTACATCCAGCCATGTACATCCATCCAGCCATGTACATCCAGCCATGTACATCCAGCCATGTACATCCAGCCATGTACATCCAGCCATGTACATAATATTATATATGTACATATGCATGATCAGCCATGCATAAACATCCACCCATGTACATTCAGCCGCGCACATCCATCCAGCCATGCACATCCAGCCATGTACATCCACCCATGTACATTCATGCAGCCGAGCACATCGATCCAGCCATATACATCGGATCCAGCCATGCATATCCAGCCATGCACATCCAGCCATGTATACATCCAGCCATGCATGCACATCCAGCCATTCACATCGATCCAGCCATTCACATCCAGCCATTCACATCCAGCCATGCACATCCAGCCATTCACATCGATCCAGCCATTCACATCCAGCCATATTATGCATGCACATCCAGCCATGCACATTGATCCAGTCGTTCATATCCAGCCATATGCATGTACATTAAGCCATGCGCATTGATCCAGTCGTTCATATCCAGCCATATGCATGCACATTAAGCCATGCGCATTGATCCAGTCGTTCATATCCAGCCATATGCATGCACATTCAGCCATGCGCATTGATCCAGTCGTTCATATCCAGCCATATGCATGCACATTCAGCCATGCGCATTGATCCAGTCGTTCATATCCAGCCATATGCATGCACATTCAGCCATGCGTATTGATCCAGTCGTTCATATCCAACCATATGCATGCACATTCAGCCATGCGCATTGATCCAGTCGTTCATATCCAGCCATATGCATGCACATCCAACCATGCATGCACATGCAGTTGTATAGGTATATAATGATATAATGAGAGACAGCTATAATATTATAGATATTATGAATAATATAATGATATAGTCCCGAGTAGCCAGACCCATGCTCGCCGTTTATCAGCCAGTCCCCGAAAATGGCCGAGCGAGATTGGGTCTGAGCTACGCCAGACTAATAATGATACCCTTCCAAAATCCTTGCATGTAGGATTTGGACTACATGTATATGTTTTGGAACTATTGACAATGTATGTAAATTAGAATTTGTGGGATTTATCCAACACCTAGGTCTGTTACACAATGTCATGTAGGTTGCAATGCATGCACATATCATGGGATAAATCAGATCCCCAATATTATAGTATCATAATATTAGGCCATACAAAGGAGGCTGTTGAAGTAGCTGGCTATAATTAGCAGGTGGTAATTTGAACTGAATAGCATGTTCACCTATTTTGCATGCATGCATGCACTGATCATGCTTGACCCAGCTGTCCATGTTGCATGGCTTTATCTACATACAAAGTACAACAGTACATTCATTGAATGTACTCCATAATATTATGTATAGAAATATAGGGATGACATTGAAACAAAATGGCCACCCATTACAGGATGCAGTATGCCGAATGGCACTAATTCAAACCTCTAAATTGGAGACATGCATCCACCTGGGCACAGTATTGAACCATGCATGCCATGATGTTACTACGCATCTTTAAGCTATAGGCCATGAAGAACTATATATGGAAACCTAGATCGGGATAGTTCATTGGGAATTATAACAAAGCGTCCACAATAGTGGAGTCTTACTGTGTACAATTATACTCGAATAAACTGGAATACCTTAATTCATTTCATCATAATTGACATCCTAGGCTTAAAACGCTACTGTCAAAATAATGTATTTTTAAATAATAATAAAGAATAATATTATTTCCAAATTGCATCCATACAAGATGATATGAACCAATTATATGCATCCTTCAAACTACACATGTGGTCAGTGATAAAGGAATACCTATCATGTGCTGGTTCAATCTGATAAACTCATCAGCCACTCTTCATCGGTGAGGAATTATAATGCCCAGCCATCCTCATACACACCCACATGAACAGTGAAAGTAATCACGATGCAAGCACCTCCAACCGATCTCCTTTTGCTGACAATGTGGATAAGCACCAAATGCATGGCTTCTATAGATGAAGAGCCATATGAGGCCTCAGGCATTTTGCTATGAGACATCAGATAAGCGAATTTTGCTTATAAAAGCTATATGGTATTGCATCATTCCCTAATGGTGTGCATAATATTATAGAGAACGGATGTATTATACACGCATGTGTGTGAAAAAGATACAAGGGGGAGATTACCAACATGCACATGCAGGGAATGTATCAGATAAACTCATTTAGTAAACTTTAAACCAGTTCTAGAACTCTATAGCATGAATTAGCTTCATGTGCTCATTGGCAGGGTGTGCCCATGGATACTCAATTCAGACTACTATTACCGTACAGTAACCATTGCATATACAACTGTGGATGTCACTTATCCAAACTTCAGTTGTCCATGCAGTGTTTCAAAGCTTCAGTTATCCATTCCTATGACGGTAACACACAATTATCTATAGCAGAATACAGAATTCAGATGTTGGAAATGTCTGCGAAACAAAATTTTAAAAAAATTAACGTGATATATACACACCTTCAAAATCCTGCTAATAGCTAGTAAAATGAATATATGCTGACATGGAAGGTGCAACATAATTTTTTCCTGTATACACAAAGAATTGAATAATTATTATGATTTATGCTCTTGCAGAAGAATGAGGCATTTAATTCGCTGTCATTGTGATGTTTTCTGATCATATCCTTTAACTTCACACTGGCAGTGCTGTGAAGTTTAATGTTTGAGTCAACCAGTAACTGCAGTGGTAGGTTTGTCAAGTCAGCTGATGTGTTCATTGTACACATACTAATTATGTCACATGATATCGATTCATGTATCTACACTTGTTTAACTGTGTATATACGTGCATGTATATACATGCATGTATATACATGCATGCACTGCCCAAAGTTGTACATGGATGATTTTCTCTATTCCCCCTTTTGCTATATGGTATACCATGCATGGTGTAAATGTATGCTATATTGAATCTGTATATCCCTATACATTGTGCTCATCTCATGATATGTAATGATTGTAATGTAAATAAATATCCTAAGGATTGGCATTCCAGATGCATGTGAATTTATAGTATTATGTAAAAATTACTTGTCACTCAATGCTATTATTTTAACAAGCGATTCGAGTTTAAAAAACTCGTGGGCCGCCCACGGCCCTGGAAACTCGAATCGCTTGGAAATCGTCTTCGAAGAACTCTTCTGGTCGAAAACACTCTTCGCTGATAAAATCAGAAGCGAACGAATGAATTTTACCGAAATATAGCCGAAAGATTACGTACTGACTTTGCGTCCGCCATGTTGTTGACATATATATATATATATATATATATATATATATATATATATATATATATATATATATATATATATATATATATATATTGACATCGTTACGGACGTTCCGGACACTTCCGGTGAAAGTAAAAACAATATAGGGCCGCCTTCCGGCGGCCCAAAAATTGTTATGATTATATATATATACAATACATGATTATGACATTAGAATGCCATTAATTTTGGAGTATTATTACAATTAGTAAGGTTATATTATATATATATATATATATATATATATATATATATATATATATATAATATTATATGTGACGTGCGCAGCGAAAAGGTACCCAAACCGATTTTTTTCGAAATCGAGTTTTTGTTACTATATTAAGCTACAATGATGTATCAGTCATGTGAGCAAGTTTCGCTTCCGTATTCCTACAGGAAACGTCAAACTGACCAAGTTTATAACCGTAGCGCAGAATCAGCCATTGTTGAGGAAGGCTTCGCAAAGTTTTATTTCCGTTCTTTAGTATACTGTCCGTGGACGCGATGTGGCATATTATTTCGCAATGATTCATGACGTGTATGGGGATATACAATGGCAGGCTAGCGAGATAATTATATTCATAACGTTGTGACTGTGACGTGTTCTCCGTAATCGACATTATAAAATGGCCGCGCTCACCGAGCGAAAAAATTAAAGTCTTCGACACTAACAAACTACAGGGCGAATGGACCTAATAATCGCCCGAGACATTCTTCGAAGAGTACAAAATGAAATTCTGCAATAACAACGATTTTGTTGAAGTTTAAATTTCTTCGTGGTTTTGCCTTTTTCGCATTGTTTACTGTAGACGGTTTGGGTACCTTTTCGCTGCGCACGTCACATATATATATATACTTTGAATTCATACAAAGAATGATAATAATATTAATATATAGTATGTATAACTATGCATATAGTCGCATGTCACCAATCATGCAATATAATATAATATTGTATTTCGGAGGCTCCGGAATACCTTTCACCTACATAGTCAGTTAACCACATGGTATTGCCTATTTTATCCCAAACAACAGCAGAGTTTAAAGATTGTCCATTTTGAATAAATTACAATGTTTTAGAGCCCGGATGCTATAATATTCGCCCTCCACGTGAGCTAGCCCGCCTTTTTGTCCTGCTCAACAGCAAGAGAGTGGTGTTAAAACGGCTCCGAGGGTAGTCACGAACGATGTCCACCCACGAGTTGCTGAAAGCTTTACCCCATACGGAGAACACGAGAAAACTTGTCCTCGAGTGGTTGGAATCCCAGAAGGAGACCCACACGGCCGCTCGTACTGATAATTCGTCG
>CAUJGJ010000028.1:0-14998 GCA_963170055.1 Halisarca cf. caerulea
TGTGTGTGTGTTTGTGTGTGTGTGTGTGTGTGTGTGTGTGTGTGTGTGTGTGTGTGTGTGTGTGTTTGTAAATGTGTATGCATGAATATGTGACATGTGAATTGGACAGCATTGTTGCCTTCTTATCAGTGGATGACCATTCCCTTGTTTATTAGCTGACTGCTCAGATAAGTTTCGCTGCAGTGATCTCAAGTGTGTGGACAAGGTATTCGTATGTGACGGCTTTAACGATTGTGAAGATGAGAAGGATGAGCTAGGATGCAATAGTGCGTGACACACACACACACACACACACACACACACACACACACACACACACACACACAAACACAAACACACACACACACACACACACACACATACACACACACAAACACAAACACACGTGCTCACATACACACACACGCACACACACACACACACGCACATGCTCTCACACACACACACACACACACACACACACACACACACACACACGTGCTCACATACACACACGTACACACACACACGCACACACACACGCACACACAAACACACATACACACACACACACACACACACAGAGAGAGAGAGAGAGAGAGAGAGAGAGAGAGAGAGAGAGAGAGAGAGAGAGAGAGAGAGAGAGAGAGAGAGGGAGGGAGGGAGGGAGGGAGGGAGGGAGGGAGGGAGGGAGGGAGGGAGAGATGCTGTTGTGTACTGCTTCTCTCACTGCAGGTACAAGTACTCCAGTTACGAGTTCAGGGAATACCCCTCTACCAAACAGCGGTGATGGAGCTACCATAGCAACTGCCGTTTGCCTCTCACTGGCTACTGTTGTTGTGCTGGCCTTCCTCTTATTCCTTCTTGCAAAGTACTGCAGGTCGCGGAGGGGGAAGTCCCAAAGGTCGCAGAACGGTTCTGCTGTACGTCTAACCTCGTCGACTGCTATGTCTACTACAAGTACAGTACACTACGGGGAGACGTCTGACGTCTCGTCTTACGTCACGAACACAGACATCACAAAGGATACAAATGTCTCCATGATAGCAGATCCAGACTTGCTGACTAAATATGGTCTACGTCGCCTATCTGATGTGTCGGTGGAAACCATAGTAACCACAGACCCCATTGGATCAGACCCTCCCCCTTCTCCGGTCACTGTCAAATCAGAAGCTATTGTTCCATCCATTGTCCCTTCTCAAGGATTTGACCAAGAAACAGTCTACAATCTCCGTGCTCCCGCTCCTTCAGTTAACATGAGTTGCTATAGCGATTTTGACCGTGTTTCGTCCGTCTCTGAGCAGACGAAGCGAAACATGAGGCCAATCACTATTGCTAATGCTAAGAAGAGAACTATACACTTCCACATTCCGGCTGATAACACCTACTTGGATTACAGTCATCCACCATCAGAGGTGATGTCTGGTCATCCACCGTCAGAGGTGATGTCTGGTCATCCACCGTCAGAGGTGATGTCCATGGCTTCCAACTCCCACTGTACCCCACCCCCTCCCCCCTCCCCCGTCACCCTCCGCTCCACTATTGATGTCATACAAGAACAAGACTATTCCTCATCCTCAACAATGGTGTAGCATTTCCACCAATTCTGAACACTTTGTTTGATGTTGCTGTTGTTATTGTGTGTTGTTGTTGTTGTTGTTGTTGTTGTCCTGGTACTTCTGATGTTACAAAGTCCTCAACTGCTTAGTTTTATACCCTGTAAGTAACCGTTTCTCCATCTATCACTCCTCACTCTCACTCACTGCTGTTGTTTTATTGTTTGAATAATAGGAATCAGTTTTCTCTGCTTGGCAATGGTTATGACATACCACACCACACCACACTACACCACACTACACCACACCACCCTACACCACACCACACCACACCACACTACACCACGTCACACCACACGATGGGCACACACATGCTGCAGTACACGACTTGATAGCTGCATGCAGCCTGGCCAGCTGTACGTGCATGCAGCCTGGCCAGCTGTACGTGCATGCATTTGTATAATTCATAATATTTGTTTGCAGTTATCCAATATTCAATGTAAAGTAAAAGGGGGTAATTTGGAACAGTCAGGCCAAAAGCAGTGTCAACCACAAGCAGCTACATCCATTATTTCTCGTCTGTATTGTCTCCCGTGAAGGGGGAGTTTGGCAGTAGCAAGGATGGTTGGGTAACTTAACCACAACAAAAGTTACAGGCCCTGTTCCAAATTACCAGCGTGTTCCAAAATACCCCCCTTTACCTTATACGTCCATCTGCACCATTTGTAGCTGTGGACTGGACCACAGGTCAGGCAGACGTGTGGTGCTTGCTTGCCACTTGGAAATGCAACTGAATTGCCATACACCCCTCAATTGGGTGGGAATCATGCATGCACAGTTAATTTCATCACTTTGGATTAAAGTGTTGGCCTCCCACGAAATCTACAAGAACAAATACACAAATTCCCGCAGCCAGTGAGCAGCGAGCTCTCAGGTAAGCTCATTACACCTCCTCTAGTCTGCTTCACGTACACAGTACACGCATGTATTGGTGTCTGCACAAACAGAGACTATGCTGTGAGCACCTTCAAAGTGAAACACAATGTACATATGTACATGCGAACACATTCCAAGTCAACTCCACAGAATTACAACCACAGCTCATAAATCTTACATTCGCCAAAAGTGTGGGTGGCATCAATGAATAGTCTACAGTGAATGACAATTGTGCATGTGATCTACATGTGATCTGCATGTGATGTGGAATGAGTGTAAAGATTGATGGCTAGTTGTCGGACTCAACACTTCAGTATCGTCTTCTCTCTCTACTTCGATCTCTGTGACGGGAGCTGCGGTAGTCACGGTCATGACTCCTGTCTCTATGGCGACTGCTGCGGTCCTTGTCGTCATGACGACGACCACTAGAATGACGGGTACTGGATACAAGGAAGACTATTTTATGGGATCAAATGGTTGTCATGGTAACAAAAACACCAACCTTGATTGACCCTCAATGGAAGTCATGCAATCTTGAAGTGATTTGATCAAGACCTACAATCACAAGGAAGTGGTCACACCCACCAACCCACCCCCAACAGCCACACCCACCTGTGTTGAGTCCATCTTGGCCACACTGGACTGCTTAATGATGTTAATGGCCATTCTGAGTGTGTCTATGGCCCCTTCGGTGTCCCCCGAGCTGGCCTCGTCCTGAGCCCTCTGTATAGCAGTGGTGGAGACCTGCTGGTTCCGGTGCATCACATCCGACAGCTCGTCCTCCTCCAGACCAGTACCCAACCCCAGGTGGGAGGGGGAGCTTGATGCCATGCTGTTCGAAGCACCTGAATAGATAGGCATCACATGACATCACATGACAGCACATGACATCCAGAACTACTGTAAGTACAGCATAACCAGTGGTTGATAGACAGACATAAACACAGAGAGAAGGACAGACGGGCAAACTAGAGAGGAGGTATAATAGATACACAGACATTCAGACAAATTGATAAATGTACAAACATACAGACAAACAGACCAACACAGATAGACCAACAGTATAGACCAACACAGATAGACAGACAGATAGACCAACACAGATAGACAGACAGACAGACCAACACAGATAGACCAACACAGATAGACCAACACAGATAGACAGACAGACCATAGATACTGCAGTGTTTCCCCTAAAGAGGGGAAGGGGGCACTGCGCTCCCCTATAGTCTTGGATAGAAAAACTTTCAACTTTAATGAAGTATACTAAAAGCTTGACAAAAAGCCAGAAACAACTCAATTCTATTAATAAATATATTGTCACTGATAATAACCATACAATAAGTTCAATATAGTTGTTCACTCCAGCAAATACCCACCTCTAATTGTAAAAAAAACAGAATTTTCAGCCCAGAAAACTAGAAAACCAGGCACCCAACAGCGCTAACCGCCACACCTCCCCTTAAATTTTTGTCTGGGGAAACACTGGATACTGCACAGACAGATAGACAGACAGACATACATACAGACAACAGACAGACAGACAAACTGACAAAAGTACAAACAGACAGACAGACAGACAGGTATGCAGACAGACAGATATAACACATGGTACCACAATAACGACACACGTACACACCTTCCCACTGCTGTTTGAACAAGAATGCCGGATTGACGTGAGGAGCTGTTGACCTGTTCATAGCCTGTGCTGCCATCATATCAGGTAGAGGAGGTCTCTGAAGACCAGCCAGTCCAGGGGGAAATCCCGGCTGCACCACAACACATGCACAGTAGTCACACATCTACACACCCACACTTGACACACCCACACACCCAAACGTGACACACCCACACAAATAGGGGAGGAACTCACTGGCATGGCTGGCATGGGTGGCCGCAAATACCCCAGAGGATCAAAAGGATTTCCAGGCACCATTCCAGGTAGCCCCATCCCAGGTAGCATAGGTAACCCAGCCCCCGTAGGGTCGGTCAGTAATGGTCCTCTCATTGCGATACTTGTTTGTGGTAGGCCTACTGGTAAGACAAATAAACAAACAAATCAGTAAACAAACAAACAGAAACAGAAACACTGCACTGTGAATATACACATGTAAAGCAACCGTACAATACATCACTAACAAGATAATGCAGTAAATAACAGCAAACAAACTGCTGTAAATAACAAACAAACAACTGCTGTAAATAACAGCAAACAAACAACTGCTGCAATTAACAGCAAACAAACAACTGCTGTAAATAACAGCAAACAAACAACTGCTGTAATTAATGGCAAACAAACAACTGCTGTAAATAGCAGCAAACAAACAACTGCTGTAAATAACAGCAAACAAACAAATGTTGTAAATAACAGCAATTAACTGCTGTAAATAACAGCAAAACAAAACAACTGCTGTGAATAACAGCAGAAAGACAACTGCTGTGAATAACAGCAGAAAGACAACTGCTGTGAATAACAGCAAAACAAAACAACTGCTGTGAATAACAGCAGAAAGACAACTGCTGTGAATAACAGCAGAAAGACAACTGCTGTGAATAACAGCAGAAAGACAACTGCTGTATGCAAAACATGTCAAACATAAACAAAGAAAGAGTGCACAAATAAACAGTAAACACAAATTGTACACAGTCACTGAGTAGCTCACCTGGTGGGCGGATAGTGGTGGACACACTAGAGGGGGGCGGGTGGTGGACACGAGGTGGGGGTTTGGGTGGGTTGTTGGAAGAACTGTTGATGAGACCAGTTCCCTCACCCTTGCATCTGAGCTCAAACTGGTGTGGGCTGGTTTTCATTGCATACATTGCAGTCAGCTTCTGACCGTGGATTTCACTAAGGGTGAATGAATTAGATGGTACCCATGGGAGCACAAAATGGTCAACAATACAGACATACATTTCCTGTATCTTGTCAGCAGCAGCTATTGCTTCCTCATCACTTCCAAGTTCGACCTGAGCATAACTGGATCCAGGCAACACACAGTGAGGCAGGGACACACACAGTGAGGCAGGGACACACAGTGAGGTAGGGACACACAGTGAGGTAGGGACACACAGTGAGGTAGGGACACACAGTGAGGTAGGGACACACACAGTGAGGTAGGGGACACACAGTGAGGTAGGGACACACAGTGAGGTAGGGGACACACACAGTGAGGTAGGGACACACACAGTGAGGTAGGGACACACACAGTGAGGTAGGGACACACAGTGAGGTAGGGGACACACAGTGAGGTAGGGACACACACAGTGAGGTAGGGGACACACAGTGAGGTAGGGACACACACAGTGAGGTAGGGACACACACAGTGAGGTAGGGGACACACAGTGAGGTAGGGACACACACAGTGAGGCAGGGACACACAGTGAGGTAGGGACACACAGTGAGGTAGGGACACACACAGTGAGGCAGGGACACACAGTGAGGTAGGGACACACACAGTGAGGTAGGGACACACACAGTGAGGTAGGGACACACACAGTAAGGTAGGGACACACACAGTGAGGTAGGGACACACACAGTGAGGTAGGGACACACACAGTGAGGTAGGGACACACACAGTGAGGTAGGGACACACACAGTGAGGCAGGGACACACACAGTGAGGTAGGGACACACAGTGAGGTAGGGACACACAGTGAGGTAGGGACACACAGTGAGGTAGGGACACACACAGTGAGGCAGGGACACACAGTGAGGTAGGGACACACACAGTGAGGCAGGGACACACAGTGAGGTAGGGACACACAGTGAGGTAGGGACACACAGTGAGGTAGGGACACACACAGTGAGGCAGGGACACACAGTGAGGTAGGGACACACACAGTGAGGTAGGGACACACACATTGAGGCAGGGACACACAGTGAGGTAGGGACACACACAGTGAGGCAGGGACACACAGTGAGGTAGGGACACACACAGTGAGGTGGGGGACACACACATTGAGGCAGGGACACACAGTGAGGTAGGGACACACACATTGAGGTAGGGACACACACATTGAGGTAGGGACACACAGTGAGGTAGGGACACACACAGTGAGGTCGGGACGCACACATTGAGGTAGGGACACACACATTGAGGTAGGGACACACACAGTGAGGTAGGGACACACACAGTGAGGTGGGGACGCACACATTGAGGTAGGGACACACACAGTGAGGTAGGGGACACACACAGTGAGGTAGGGACACACAGTGAGGTAGGGACACATACAGTGAGGTAGGGACACACACAGTGAGGTAGGGACACACACAGTGAGGTAGGGACACACACAGTGAGGCAGGGACACACAGTGAGGTAGGGACACACACAGTGAGGCAGGGACACACAGTGAGGTAGGGACACACAGTGAGGTAGGGACACACAGTGAGGTAGGGACACACACAGTGAGGCAGGGACACACAGTGAGGTAGGGACACACACAGTGAGGTAGGGACACACACATTGAGGCAGGGACACACAGTGAGGTAGGGACACACACAGTGAGGCAGGGACACACAGTGAGGTAGGGACACACACAGTGAGGTGGGGGACACACACATTGAGGCAGGGACACACAGTGAGGTAGGGACACACACATTGAGGTAGGGACACACACATTGAGGTAGGGACACACAGTGAGGTAGGGACACACACAGTGAGGTAGGGACGCACACATTGAGGTAGGGACACACACATTGAGGTAGGGACACACACAGTGAGGTAGGGACACACACAGTGAGGTAGGGGACACACAGTGAGGTGGGGACGCACACATTGAGGTAGGGACACACACAGTGAGGTAGGGGACACACACAGTGAGGTAGGGACACACAGTGAGGTAGGGACACATACAGTGAGGTAGGGACACACACAGTGAGGTAGGGACACACACAGTGAGGTAGGGACACACACAGTGAGGTTCAATAGGGAGAGAACAAGTTTCACTGGCTACAAACCCTTTGGATTGTCCATTTGTTCTGTTCTCATAAATCTTGAGAGCTCGTACTGTGTTGAACCCTATCCTATTGAGGGCTGCAATGATGTCCTGATCCGTTGTCCACTGAGAGGATAACAATGCACACTTTACATTAGGTAATGAAATCTCAGTGCAACACACACACACACACACACACACAGTGTTTCCCCCAGACAAAAATTGGAGAATTGGTATGAACCAGATCAAATCACTTAAAAAATATGGTGGTTAGCCCTGCTGGATGCCTGGCTTTCTAGTTTTCTTGGCTGAAAACTGTTTAAAAATTTCACAATTAGAGGTGGGTATTTGCTGGAGTGAACAACTATATTGAACTTATTGTATGGTTTTTATCAGTGACAATATGTTTATTAATAGAATTGAGTTGTTTCTGGCTTTTTGTCAAGCTTTTAGTATACTTCATTAAAGTTGAAAGTTTTTCTATCCAAGACTATAGGGGGGCGCAGCGCCCTCACCCCTCTTTAGGGGAAACACTGCACACACACACACACACACACACACACACACACACACACACACACACACACACACACACACACACACACACACAGGTACACACACACACACACACACACACACACACACACACACACACACACACACACACACACAGGTACACACACACACACACACACACACACACACACACACACACACACACACACACACACACACACACGCACACACTTTAATCCAATGGAAAAGTGTAGACTAGGTTGGCTGGAAACTAAGTAACCTCCAATAAGCCAAACGTAAACTGTTGTGACAGTGCAAAATGACTCTGATGTATAAGGGTCATCTTAGCTGCTTCTCCTTGAAGAGACCAATGTGGCCAAATGCCACCATCTTGATGAAGCCACACACACACATACACACACACACACACACACACACACACACACACACACACACACACACACACAATGTTCTAACTCACAAGTACTACATTACACTGCCTAGAGCTGAACCAACATTACCCGATACATAACAATAAATGAACACGCACAGCCAACAATTGGGTAGGTGGTGGAATGGCATGTACCAAATACATAAACTGTGTGAGTCATCAATCCCACTCCTCACCCAGGTCATTCCTCCGAGAAACAGGGCGTTCTTCTTGACTGGTTCCTGGTAGATGGTGTGGGAGCGGTGTGGGAAGGTGGGGTCTTTTGATGCTACAGTGTTTGTATGGGTTGGTGCAGTAGACACACCCACACCGCTATGGGTGGGAGGGGCTACTTGAGTGCTCGGCTTTTCATCTGCATGTGATATGAATCAATGAATTGAAATACAGAACAAATGATAAAATCACGTTAAGTTGAATATTTATTATGAGAAAATAAAACAATTAAAGGAGACCGATTCGACTAAAACTTGGCAATCATGATAAGTTGATGATTAAATACATACATATTATTCATATTAACGATGGAGAAACAATTGATTTAAAATAATATAACTCCACTCAATAAGTGAATTATGGAATAATCCAAAATTAATACTATATCAAATTCTTAATAATTACATAATTGGCATATGATTACTAAAATCTCTATGCTGAATCAAGGACAGGATTGTGTGGTACTTTGCACACAATAAAATAATCACAAAAAAGAAAAATCATAAGGAGAAATCCCAATCCAAAAACCCTCAAACAAAAACGGGAGTGGAACTTCTCTGCATGTTCTTGTCGCATACTGACAAGTGTATAGTCTGAGGTGTTCACTGTCTCTCATTGCACACCTGTGGAGTCTAACAACGCTATGTCAGCTTCTGTGATCTCCGCACCACTGCTGGTTGCCTGCAGGGACACACAACAGCACATGAACAGTATGCAAGGAAAGGGAACATGCACAACACGTGTGCATACATATATGGAGGGTGACAGCTGAGATGTGTGCTGTACATGAACGGTGACAGTTGAGATGTGTGTACATGAATGGTGACAGTTGAGATGTGTGTACATGGAGGGTGACAGTTGAGATGTGTGTACATGGAGGGTGACAGTTGAGATGTGTGTACATGGAGGGTGACAGCTGAGATGTGTGCTATACATGAACGGTGACAGTTGAGATGTGTGTACATGGAGGGTGACAGTTGAGATGTGTGTACATGGAGGGTGACAGCTGAGATGTGTGTACATGAACGGTGACAGTTGAGATGTGTGTACATGGAGGGTGACAGTTGAGATGTGTGCTGTACATGGAGGGTGACAGCTGAGATGTGTGTACATGAACGGTGACAGTTGAGATGTGTGTACACAAAGGGTGACAGCTGAGATGTGTGTACATGGATGGTGACAGTTGAGATGTGTGTACATGGAGGGTGACAGCTGAGATGTGTGTACATGGAGGGTGACAGCTGAGATGTGTGCTGTACATGAACAGTGACAGTTGAGATGTGTGTACATGAACGGTGACAGCTGAGATGTGTGTACATGGAGGGTGACAGCTGAGATGTGTGTACATGGAGGGTGACAGCTGAGATGTGTGTACATGGAGGGTGACAGCTGAGATGTGTGTACATGGAGGGTGACAGCTGAGATGTGTGCTGTACATGGACGGTGACAGCTGAGATGTGCGTACATGGATGGTGACAGCTGAGATGTGTGCTGTACATGGATGGTGACAGCTGAGATGTGTGTACATGGAGGGTGACAGCTGAGATGTGTGTACATGGACGGTGACAGCTGAGATGTGTGTACACAAAGGGTGACAGCTGAGATGTGTGTACATGGAGGGTGACAGCTGAGATGTGTGTACATGGAGGGTGACAGCTGAGATGTGTGTACATGGAGGGTGACAGCTGAGATGTGTGCTGTACATGGAGGGTGACAGCTGAGATGTGTGCATACGTATATGGAGGGTGACAGCTGAGATGTGTGTACATGGAGGGTGACAGCTAAGCCTTTACAAAAAGGTAACAGATGGGACTGCGCATGCTCAGGAGGCGAATGGACTGAATTTAGGAACAGGAAGACACAAACACCCGAATAGTTAACCAATAAAAAGATTGAAAGAAAAACTTCTCAACCATATAGGCCCGAATAAAACATCAACACGTAGATATTCCTTAACCACAACAACCACTGACGTTCATTTTCTCTTGTCCCGTACTTCTCAGCACGTCATCGAACAAATCACCGTACGGTTCATCTTCTACTGGCGTTCTTGGAGAATCCGTCGAATCCTAAAGGTAAATACGTATGTATTAAGCCTAACAAACACAAAATTAACCATAAATTTACCAGAATATCTCCATAAAGCATCTCATCACTGGCTGCCATTTTTTGCACGCTTTGTGTCAGATCTCTTTGACGTCAGAAAGCTGAAAAAAATGGCCGAGTTCTACTATTCAGTGGCAAATAAGTACATCATCCCCGAATATCGCACAGAGCGCACTTGAGAGACAATTTAGACCGAAAATTCTTCACAGTGAATATAAAGATACGATTTTCAGGTTTGTTCTGAACTGTGTCAAGCATCTGTGCAATGGAATTTACTCGTCGAGTTTTGAGAGGCACTGAAGGCGAAGAACAACCGACAGAAGATTTGGCCTATCTCTTTGAGTGTCCCGTTTGCTTTGACTATGTTCTACCACCAATTATGCAGTGTAATAGTGGGCATTTAATATGCTCTCTCTGTCGACCTAAACTCCATTGTTGTCCCAACTGTCGCGGGCCATTAGGGAGTGTCAGGAATCTGGCCATGGAGAAGGTGGCGGAGACGATAACATTTCCTTGTAAATTCACACACTGTGGTTGTACTAAGAGACTGTACCATCGTGAGAAGCGGGAACACGAGGAGCGTTGCGAGTGTCGTCCTTACCCGTGTCCTGTACCAGGTTCTTCCTGCAAGTGGCAGGGAGGTCTTGAGGGTGTCATGTCCCATCTCTCTGTAGCGCACAAGACCATCACCATCCTCAGTGGTGAGGACATTGTCTTTCTGGCCACAGACGTCACTCTACATGGTGCTGTGGATTGGGTGATGTTGCAGAGCTGTTTCAGCCATCATTTCATGCTTGTCTTGGAGAAACAAGAACGCCATGAAGGTCACCAGCAGTTCTTTGCCGTCGTCATGATGATAGGGTCTTCAGAGGAAGCACTCAACTTCACGTATCGTTTGGAACTGTTTGGCTCGGGTGGTCGCAAACTGGTGTGGGAGGCACACCCACACAGCATACAGGAGGGTGTGTCCAACGTAACTGGGAACAGTGATTGCCTCATCTTTGAGACGAGCATGATACCATACTTCTGTGACCATGGCAACCTGCCAATCAATGTGACAATATCTCAGACGCACCCAAACCCCTCTCCCCTAGTCAACCCCTCATCCATGGGGTTTTCCCTAGTTTCCTCAGAACAGTCAACTAAGAACAATTCACTATTGAAGACATAGCGAATGCCATTGCGTGTTTAGTACACGTGTGTGTTTGTGTGTTTGTTCCACTGTACAGCTGTGCTTGGTACTGATTGGTTACAAATTATGACGTCTTATTGTACAATGCTGCCTCAATTTTGGTAAACAAGATGTTAGATATAGCACAGATACTCTAAACTAGGCTACGCAGTTCAGGGCATCCATGGATATAGTGCACGTGAGAGAGTCTATGGTGGAACTCTTCACAATATATTTGATCTTGCAATATAGTCAAGTTTGATTCCCATATCATTTCAGAATGGGAGAAAGACTCATGTAGGATATAGAGGGTATTCACAAGAGATTGGTTTTTCTTGGGTGCAAAAATATTGTGGTTCATGGCAGAATGAAACATTGCAGTTCTATAATTTAATATTTTATGGTTCTCTTCCAAATCATGAAAACCATGATTAATTTTTACCCCTTGCAAACTACCCACTAGATGGTAAGAGGGTAGGCCTGTTGTAGGGGTCCACCAGTCCACTCTCTGCAGTAGATAGCTGTATTCAATGATTGAAATCTGTGGTCCAATGCTACGTACGGTACCTATGTATGCTGCATGTGTAGCTTGGTCCTATCAATAGGCAGTTTAATTTTGAGCATTTGCAAACCCCATCCCCCTAGTCTGACATGGCCAGACTAAATTCCTCCATTTGCAGGAGTTCAGTCTGGTCAAATCCACCGAAATGGCTCAGACCAGCCCACAGTGATCTTCACGGACAGTGAGCTCAAGGTTTGATGCATTGTCATCTGTGTTCCTGCATGCTACTGTTGTAGTCATGGAAGTCATTTATACTTCATTGCATAAAGGAGTTGCTACGTAAATTGCACCACAGTTACCATAGCAACATGTGAAGTGATAACCAAGGCAACGTCCACTTGATTTCTTCCCTTTTGGAAGATCAATGCTTTATCATTTGTGAACATACGTACTTTCCAGTAAAGGACTTCCCAGACAATAGAAACATCAGAAACATTGCCTACACAAGTTGGAGGATTAAAAAACAGGTGGGGGTGCACAGTACACTACACAAAACAACTGAAAAAGCTACTGCAGTACACAAGCATGTCCACGCCTTGTGGTGGCCCGCTCACCAAAGAACACTGAACAAGATAAAATACACATTCAACTTAACATCTACGATGACAATCACACTCAAAAGATGACAAGGAATATGTAAGATTACGTGTTGATTGCAAAGTTGTGATCAGGTAAGTTGTGTTGCGCACCCAGGTCATCTGGGATGATGGGGAGATCTTCACAGCTCACGAGAACTTGACTTCGTGATTCAAGACAGTCTCCAACGACGTCCACAAACTTGCTTCCATCTGTTGAGGTCTCCCCTTCTGATACACTCTCACTGAGCGACCCATTCACGCTGGGATCCTTAGCTGGGAGGTCAGATGAGGTGGATGATCTCTCACTGGACAAAGAGGTTTTCCCTCCAGATCTTGTCTTTCTCTTTATGTGGTTCTCCTCAGAAGCTATTACAGGAGATTGCCATAACAACAGTTTAAGAAACACAATTAAAAGCAGGCAATCCTGCCAGCATCCACCAGTCCATACACACACACACACACACACACACACACACACACAGCACTCACAATCTGACATATCAAACTCCATAAAGGACCTCTTCTTCAATCTTAGTGATCTCTCCCTCAAAGTGTATGTCTTCGGTTCAGCCACTTGCTCCTCAGACGATGAGGGTTTTCCTTTCGAATTAAATAGTGTTTTTGCAAAGGCTCCACTTCCCCTCCTGTCAACAGCATACAATGTTGCAATGTACAAGTGTGTGTGTGTGTGTGTGTGTGCGTGCGTGTGTGTGTGTGCATGCGTGCATGCGTGAGTGTGGGTGGGTGTAAATGCATGATTTGCAAGTATGCATGTATGCTCACATGTACAATACAAGCACGTGTGTGTGGTGAACTTGTGACTTACAGTTCGCATGTGAGACATTCACAGCATTCGTTGCTGTCTCCAAAGAAGTTCTTCCCATAAAAGCAAGTCACCTCATCTCCTGGTTCCAGATCACAGAGGACTTGAACACATGCCGTTGAACGTCCTGTTGCCACAAACTACACACACCATAGGAGACACCAGTGTTGAATGTAACTACAGCACAAATGTATGTACATATATACTGTATGTATATGTATATATATATATATATATATATATATATATATATATATATATATAATATATATATATATATATATACACACAGTCAAACCTCGTTAAGACGAACTTTAGGGGACCCAGTTCTTAATACCAGAAGTTCTTCTTATCAGGATATGATACTACATGTACAATACTACAGCAAACCAAACAGGGCTAGGAGACTAGTTCGTGTTAAGCAGAATTTTGTCTTGAGAGTGTTCTTCTTAACAGGTTCTACTGTATACATACATTTCATTCCTTTCCCCAAAACTGTCAGATCGATACAAGTACGTATGTAGTCAGATCGATGCAAGTACGTATGTTGTCAGATCGATACAAGTATGTATGTAGTCAGATGGATACAAGTATGTATGTAGTCAGATGGATACAAGTACGTATGTAGTCAGATCGATACAAGTACGTATGTAGTCAGATCGATGCAAGTACGTATGTAGTCAGATCAATACAAGTACGTATGTAGTCAGATCGATACAAGTACGTATGTAGTCAGAGAATTAACTCTTCAGTAATCTGAGGTAGGAGTAATGGTAAGCCTTGTCTCTTGTTGTGTGCATTGTTCAGTTATAGTGTATGCATGTATGTATGTTTGAACGTATGTATGTATGCATGTATGTATGTATGTATGTATGTATGTATGTATGTATGTATGTATGTGTGCATGTATGTATGTATGCATGTATGTATGTATGTATGTATGTGTGAATGTATGTATGTATGCACGTATGTATGTATGCATGTATGTATGTATGTATGTATGTATGTATGTATGTGTGAATGTATGTATGTATGCATGTATGTATGTATGTATGTATGTATGTATGTGTGAATGTATGTATGTATGCACATATGTATGTATGCATGTATGTACGTATGTATGTGTGAATGTACGTATGTGCAAATGCATGTATGTGTGAATGTATGCATGTA
>CAUJGJ010000029.1:0-202500 GCA_963170055.1 Halisarca cf. caerulea
TTAACTGCATGTTGACAATTGGGACATGTGTTATCTGTCCAAAGATACAACGTTGCCATATCAATCCAGCATTTCGAAGAATTTCTACCATTGTGTGTGTGCATGTGCATGTGCATGTGTGTGTGTGTGTGTGTGTGTGTGTGTGCGCGTGTGTGTGAGTTAGTGTGTGTGTGTGTGTGTGTGTGTGTGTGTGTGTGTGTGTGTGTGTGTGTGTGTGTGTGTGTGTGAGTTTGTGTGTGTGTGTGTGTGTGTGTGTGTGTGTGTGTGTGTGTGTGTGTGTGTGTGTGTGTGTGTGTGTGTGTGTGTGTGTGTGTGTGTGTGTGTGTGTGTGTGTGTGTGTGTGTGTGTGTGTGCATAAATCAGCAGTTTCAGAAGCAATCCAACATTGACAACCACAATCCAGCAATAGATATCTACCATTGTGTGTGTGCATGTGCATGTGCGTGTGTGTGTGTGAATAAATCAGCAGTTTCAGAAGCAATCCAACATTAAAAATCACAATCCAGCAATAGATATCTACCATTGTGTGTGTGCATGTGCATGTGTGTGTGTGTGTGTGTGTGTGTGTGTGTGTGTGTGTGTGTGTGTGTGTGTGTGTGCATAAATCAGCAGTTTCAGAAGCAATCCAACATTAAAAACCACAATCCAGCACTAGATTAGTACTGCATATCTTCTAATTTTTTGTCAGTTGCTACAAACCCTGTTAGATCACTTCTAATTCCCGATGAAGTACCGTATAATCTGATTGTTAGGTGCATGCGCCTATGACATTAAGTTGATAGAAAATATGCACTTATCAGTTGCTATGCGCCCATTTAGAAGTATGTGCTTCAGTCGGAATCCTAGTATTTAGCACATCGTGGTACCAATGAAGCATGGCATGGACACGTAAGGATGAGTGTGGCAGAAGTCGCCATCCTTCTAAACGAAAATGTTATTTGAGGCCATCATATTGTTACCTATTGTCTTTGTGTTTAGTGAAAATAATTTTGATGTCTGATACGTACTAATTACTTTCACAGGGAAAAATGGATCACCTCAAGCCGGCTTAAATTCGCTTGTATAGCTCCTATCATGTTGTATGAGGTTTATTCGCTTGGGGACTATTCGAAGTTGCCTGAACTGAGGACCTATCTATAGTGATAATTTATAGCTATGATTAAATAGAAACTGCAATTTGCAAGAATTAAAATATGCGTCTAGCAAAAGTAGTATAAAGCCTGCAGGTGACTCTGCATTTAATTAATAATGTGCGCTTATGTGACAGTGTGCACTTAACAACCAGATTCTACCGTATGCAGTATTCTAATTTCCGTCAGTGTCTCTAATTCCTTGTCAGTGTTTGATCATCTGTTGATTGATTGACGACTTACATTTGATTTTCAAGGTGTTGCGAGTTCCTCATTGCGATAGTCAGGTAAACATTAACAACGAAAACAATAAAGCAATCGACTATAGCTATATGCAGCGTCTCTTACTCTTTTTCTGATGAAAAGTAACCATATCCCCTGCATTGGGTTCCCAAGATTCTATAAACGTGGTATCCTTGGATCAAAGCCACAATGAGCAGACTGCAAGCGGTTATTTTGACTTTTACCCTTATTACCAATAAAGCTTACTTCTGCATGTCTCAAATTATTTGTCAATGTGTTCCAATTATTCTTCACTTCTGGGGAAAAAGTGAGTTGATTTCTATATGATGACATTTCTCTAAACTTATCTCATATGAAAATTAGAAGATATACGTACGGTAATCCATTCAAACCTACTAATTCCAACACCATATGTTTGATAATAAGCAGTTGCAATTAGAGATACAATGGTTAAAACCAAAAGTGCGACAAATAAATAGGGAAATATAAGGACAAATTAGGATCATGACAAAAATTAGGCACAAAATGGTGGAATTTTGTTGTGAAGGTTCCTTTACATGGTTATCGTGCGTACATTTATCAGTGGGAGACTGAAATCGATGCATTACTCTTCTTAAAACATAAATTTGGTGAATATAAAATACTAGAAGGTAGTCCTGGGCAGTACTGACAATCATAACTAGTTATACTAACAGTTCTAATTAACGGATAGTCGGTATTAGTCGGTATATCTCAATATTATCCTCCGATAATGGTATCTCAATTTTGAGCCCTCAGTTATGACATAACTGAGGGACTGGTTAAAAATATTTAAGCACTGCGTACCCAGGCCACTTGCAAACCTTAGCCATATTATATTAGACTTCTGCTGTTAGTCTTCCCTGCTTTAACCCGACCATTTCTGTATACTGTGCTGCTCTAGAAAAATGATGACAATTGATATATTGAGTATTCAATATATTGACTATTCAAAATTGTAATTATTGTATTGCCAGTTATGGATTGATATTGACATTGACTACTAATATTGAAATATTATCCAGGGCTAGGCTACTAGAAGGTATGCATATCTACATATACTCGTTGTGTTGTTTTACCGATTTTTTGAGCAAGAAACTCAAACGTTCAAATGATAGACACTGTCCTGTACCATAATAGATACCAAATGAGCAAAGAGTGAGGTAAACAGATCTATAAGGAAGAAAATATGTTCGAACTTTGAGCTGATGAAAAACTGGAGTCAAAGACAAAGAACTGGAGAACGCTACTTTTCGGCAAGAATTAGAGTATAACCTGACCCTGTTTGGTTCAGCGCCGAATAATAAGCAAAAAATTAGGGAATATATGGTAGAAAGCACTTTAAGGTTAAATTGGTTTAAACCACTTGCATGTAAACACATTGAAGTGATTATCTAACTGGTTTAGCTTGTGGTGGAAAACCATTTAGGTTGTTATGTTTTGTATTTATCATTCTGTGTATAATTAGTTTTACTTAAACTGTTTTGAAAGTGTTCTAACTAATATCTTTAAATTGCTTTGTTACCTTTACATGTAGTAGCTTGAACTGATTTAAAGATGATTGTGTTCAATAGTGTGAAATCTTTGAATTGTTTCAAGAGGCTTCTTCTGTGCCATGATGTTCATCGTAGGTCCACCACAATATCTCCCAGTGAACAGGGTGTAGCGATGTGCTGTCGTTGACATGTCTGATGGCAGTGCCCGGCATAGCAATCCAGATCCAAGACTCTGTGAATCTTTGTCACTGGTGTGACAGTGGGTCCACCAAGGTAGTCAATGGCGTCAGAGAAGCATGTGTTGATGCTGTGTCAAAATCTGTGTGTCTTGGTTAGAGGCAGAATGGGGAGGGAAAAGTCATGCAGGTGAACAGCAGCCTTCTCGCTGGAGAAGAAGTGCCTAGCCCATGAAAAAGTGAACCATTGTGGTAATCCGGGCGAGAGCAGCCAAAATGAAGTAAAGCTGTGCTTAAGTGAACTGAAGAGACTGGACCAAAGTAAGGCACATAGGCCGTGCCAAGGATTAGCTGTGAATTGAAGCAAGGCCAGGCTGAAGATGAGCTGGACTGGGGCGATGCTGGGTTGGGGATGAGCCAAAGGTTGTAGAAAAGAGACACTGACCAGTGAGCTACCATGAAGGCACTGCTCAAGGTGTAGGGGTAAGACGTCCAGAGGTAGTCGTAGTGCTTGAGGTCTCGATCCGTTGCTGGGTGGCACTGGCTATAGTTGGGAGAAAATCCGTCAATTAGCATACATGTTCTTCGTCTGAACAACCACCGTCAAGGGTCACCAACAGAGACAATTATAATGGTAGGGTCACCAACAGGGACAATTATAATAGTCGGTCACTGGACAAATGTCTGGAGATATCCAGTATTTGTCCGACCATTTTAATGTTGGCCTGACAAAAATGTCTGGTTCAATAATGTTCCGAGCCCAGCAGGAGGATTAGGCTCCTAGCAAGAACACTCTGAAAGTAATCAAGCGTCAAGTATGTTTGAGAAATAACAGCGAGTCAGGAACATATAAGGAACATATGTAGCACTCTTTTGTGGCTTTGTTTGTGGGCTCGATTGTGACGAAGTTCACGTAACGTTGTTATACTATGCCATATGCAAAAAGTACGAGGCATTCGTCATTTTACTGCATATCAAAGACCTTGATCAGTGTTTTAAAAATCCTAAAACTGACAACGTTCTCGACCATGCCTGTAACAAGATTTTTAAAGCCACCATGTCGCGGATGTGTGCGCATCACACAAAATCTAGCTGGAATACTCCTGTGATATCATCTATGTATAATTCATTGATATCTGTCAATGCTAGAGAAAAAATAGGACACAATTGAAGCAGAAGTTCGATGTTGCTACACAATGGCAAAGGAAACATTCTTTGTGCTAAGTATTCAGATTTGCTAGCGTTAGAGGCCCACTATGCTACATTGCATCATAGACACTATGTAGTATAATGTCTATGATGGTATGATGTTGATTTAGGCTCTGCTTACAGCACACCAGTCATATTTTACTCTTACAGAGATAAATTCACTGCAACGAATGTTGTAATCTGATGCACTATTTAAAAGAAGTATGTAAGATAGTGCACTCACTTCGCTTGCGCAAATTTTTTTCACATTGTCCAACCAGACCTACCTATGTCAGGCCAGACAGGCTCCTAGTCTGACAAAATTTTAGACTTCCCCAATTAAAATGGTTAAGGGGTGTATAAAAACCATTTTGAAATGGTTAAAGGATGTAGGATTGACACAGGCTCGTGTAATAAGGTATTATCAAAAAAGGATTCTCCAAAAACACTTGGAACAAGGGTAAGTTGCAAAACCGGTACAGGGCTAGGTGGGCAAAGGGCAGGGGCAGATGGGCATAGGGTTACACATACATGAGGCTAGACAGGTATAGGGCTAGACAAAGTTTAGTTGGACTGAGTGCACACTGTGCAAATTCCTACATCCCACAGCACATGTACAATGTGCTGCAAATGCAGGATGTAGGAATTTGCACAGTGTGCACTCAGTCCAACTAAACTCTGTCTAGCCCTATACACATCTAGCCTCATGCATGTGTAGCCCTATGCTCGTCTGGCCCTATGCCTGTCTTGCCCTTTGCCCACCTAGGCCTGTACCTGTTTTGCAACTTACCCTTGTTCCAAGTGTTTTAGGAGAATCCCTTTTGATAATGCCTTTTTGCACGAGCCTGTGTCAATCCTACATCCTCCTTTAAACACATCCACTTTTAAATGGTTTTTATACACCCTTGTTCGTATGGTTTTTCCTTTTATAGCGAAACGGTTGCTTGAATGGGTTTCCACTGCAGTTGAGAAGGAACATGATCAAATCTTGTAAGATAAAGAAACTAGAATCTATGCAGTCACCTGACTAAAAAATCAATGTACCCATCTAGAAACAAACGCTTGAACAAAAAGAGCGCTGAAGTCAACGATCATTGAAGTACAGGCCTTGTGTCGAGGGGTCCGCAACAAGGCAATATGATGTACGAGATTTTCAAAATCCCAAGAGATTTCACAAGATTTCAAAGATTTCACTAAGTTATAAAAGATTTCGGAATAAGATTACACAAGATTTTGCCTAGCGAGATTTCAAGATTTCAAGATTTTGCCTAAAATTTCCAGATTTCAGATAAAATTTCTGGATTTCAGACAAGATTTCAAGATTTCGTTGGTGATTATAAGATTTCGTAAGATTTCAGGATTTTACTTGAGATTTCAATCAAAGTGTGCGAGATTTCATAGTCTAACAAGCTAGCCTGTCTCCGCAAGCGCCCTACAGGCGAGAAGGGGCGGAGACGGTCTAGCTCACATAGAGATTAGTTCACACCTCAAACTAGGGCTAGCTTAGTCCGATTTTTCAAAATTCCGACTACGCAAGACCAAGGCGCCTGTTGTGTTCCCTGGCCATAGATACTGCAAGAAAGACACTAACTAGATTGTCGCTTGCGAAGCATCAATTGCTCGTCCAGGTGAAGTGCAAGAATGGATTTTCAGCCTACATACAAGTTGTATGCTACGAACGAATTCATGCTGAACCGTTTGGTAACACCCTCTTAGTATAGATACTAAAAACCCACAGTATTCCTGAACGATCCCAAGGACACTCTTTTCAGCCTAATTCAGCCCACTTCGGACGTTCTGGCCATTCCTCTTGAATCCACTGTGACAGCAGCAGCAGACTGGTCCTCCGACAGAACAATTCCGCTATTTTAATAGTAACTGAAGCACGCTGTATAAGATTGACTGAAAATCCACTCCTGCACTCCTATACCCGACGAGTAATCAAAATTGAGCTAGCCCCAGTTTCAAGGTTTGAAGTGATCTCTATGTGAGCTAGACCATCTCGCCCCTTCTCGCCCGTAGGGCGCTTGCGGAGACGGGCTAACTTGTTAGACTAGAGATTTCACTATGTTGCAGACCCCTCGCCTTGTTTATGTATGCATACGTCTAGTCTCGCGTAGCCATTTCGCTGATCCGGCCAATGTATGGGATTTGCCTATTAATTCTTTTCTCGCTTTAGAAGTGTAGGTGTTGCTTCAAAACCTAGAAAAGGCACTTTGCGCTAACAATTGGAGCTCACTGGCGAAAGATGAGACCTCTGGACCCTTTGTGGCAATATGTAGCTAAGTTCGAAAAAATGACGAGAATAATAATAATAATAATAATAAGAAAAATCTTAAAATGGTATTGGTGTTGCGTAGACGTACATTTTCATCTAAAATTTTGTAGTTCTTTAATGAAATTGGCCTACGAAGGGTTTTAACTACTTCATCTTATAGCAAGTGTGTCAAAAAACACCAATATCACTTCTAAATGCTTCTGAACTGTACTGCATCGTTAGTTTTTGGATGCAAACAAAATTTATGCTAATGTATGGTGGCCATGTCTTTTTGGTGTCAATCCTTACATATGGAGTACTAGCGTACTCCATAATAATTGTCCCTATACCAATATGGTTGAGTGCAGGTTCAGAAGGGAACAGTAACCATTAGTTAATTGAATCAAATAACACTAAACCAGTACAAGACTGAAGACAGGGACACACATGGTAGATCGTTCTGCACATAATATTATGTATTAAGTGAACTGCATTAAATTTCTCAAGTGTAAAAGGGGCTACTTGTATAGCACACTATAACCACGTCAAAAGTGCACTGGGTACTACAGTAAATCAAGTACAATGACACCACAAACAATCCTTACATGTACAGCAGTCATCTGTAATTGACAGAAGTCAGCATCTACCAGCTTTTCACGTGCATATTCTTCTTCTGCTATCATCCTTTGCAACTCACATAATTGCACCTACAGAAAATAGCAATAGAAGTCACTCTATGTACACATGAATAACTTTAAAACCATGTTATTGCTATGAAGGTTTCATGGCCCACCCCCTCACATATGAAATCATGGTGTACTACATTTTTAACACAAGGGATACCAATGCAATGCATTAAATCTGAGGAAAAAGTACTGGGAAGGATTTTGAAACTACATGTCAAAACAACAGTTAGCTCAGGTGAGCAATTCAAGACGATTCACGTCATGAGACATGTAGTCATTTTTTAGTATTTGTCTGAATAAAAAGTTACCAATTTTCCAGCTAATCAAGCATTCACCCCTTAGTACCGTATTGTTCCTAATTAAAGCGCCCCTAAAAATTCAAGTTTGCTTTGATAGGCTCTTACTGATAGGGCACTGTAAATAGACATCCTGTCTAGGTGGCCCTTGGGTAAGGGAGGTGCTTAGCTAATTAGGGGTCGAATTACGAACAACAAATAAAATGGGGGTGCTTGCTTGCGGAGTTGAATTATTGGAAAGTGTAAGCCTAGGCTAAGGTATACAGGGTACAATACCAATGTTTAAGCTGTAGCTAGTCACCATGATAGACCTTTCTTATTTCTTGAACTGTTTTATCTATTTTTGTCTGTCTGGTGTGCTTAAACTTCAGTAAACACGGAACTTCCATTTCTCCACAAACTTCTTAGTTCTTCTGCACTTGTCCGTCACTTCACCAGTGATTGAACCCCTATCTGCAATAAAATAGAAGCAATTCTTCGCTATTTCTTTTGGTAGGTGACCCACAATCTGCTGGAGTAACAACAATTGCGTATTTGTCTTTGGTGTTACCATTTTCGTGGAAAGTTAGTTTAGAAATTCATCCCCAATATAGGGTCGCCACACTTCTTTGTATACATGATATCCTCTCACTGCACATGGTACAGTTGCTTCTATGAACTGCTTCTCAGGCTGAGAGGCCATTATCCAGACAGATAGTACTAGTCTGTGATCTAGTGCTTGAATGCAAATTTCTCTTCTCTTCTGAAAGGGCACTGATATGTTTGAAAAAGTGACTATGTCCTGAAACTTGGCCATTTCACAATAATAATTGCCAAGTACCCCTACTTATGGTGTATACCAGCAGGTATGATGGGGTAAACCATAATATTATATAGCTGTATGGGTAAACAAGCCGATCTACTGAAACCCTATAATGCAATTCATTATGGTTGCAGACACAGCATGATACCCAAGTGTGTTTAGTATGACCCCTAATTACTAAGCGCCTCCAATAAATCAACATTTGAGCCTGGCTCATCCTATTAGGTACACAAAAAATGCCTTTGACCTTTAGAGGTGCTTAACCAAGGGGGGCGCTTTAATTAGGAACAATACGGTAGTACAATACATAGGCCACAAACATACCCTACATACTACAACATTTCTGCTAAAATGTATTATTAGCAACAATATAGATTTTCAAACGTGAAAAGTTGCTTGATCTATTGTAGTAAACATTACTAGTACGCGTATTGTAGGAATGGAAGTTATGCATGCTGTATTGTGCTATTATGCTATCACATACAGTAAATAAGAATTGAACTATGGTATGGAACAGTAACAGTAACCGAAAATTGACAACAGTTATCCGCTAATGTTTTCAAAAACCAGCTAACCATGATTCGTTATCTGTTAACCATAAACCGGAAACCGCTAACTGGAAAAATGGCGAGCTACACGTAGGATTGCATGACGCGTGTCTACGGTTTTAGCATTTGATTGAAGATAAAATTCTCAATGGTTTTGTCCACCTACAACAAGTAAAGAGTTATCCAACTTTAGTCAGAAAGGAATATCTTGGGTGGTGAATTGGTATCCAATTTCGCGATAACTTCACTCCAAATGCGTGACTTTGATCGAAATCTCCTGCGCTCTTCTAATCATTGATAATCTTTCCTAAAACTTCTTCCTGTCATACCTTACAGGCTAGTATCAAACTTGGCAGATACTACGTTTAACCGTTAACTGTTAATGACTATCAATTACCAGTTACCTAAATAATGATGCAAGTTCTGGGTAAGCGTTAAATGGTAAAAGCTATTTTTATTACCTTTTTTAACTTCTGTCCTGTATGCTTAATGCCTGATACCACACAATACTGCATGTCAAGAAAATCACAAAATTAAAAATTGCAAATATACAGTACGGTTCATGGAAAAGTAAACGATTTTAACTTTTCACCTTTAGCTATTTCCGGGTAAAAGTTAACGGAATAGTGCTAAGAGTTAACCGCTAACCTTTAACCGTTAACTCCCTACTACCACCTCGCTATATGACGTAGTAATATTCTTACGCAATAAGTCGCCGAAGGTACATTTTAGCCTTGTTGCGGCAAGTGAAAGTGCTGTATTGGGCTTCGAAGTTTTATTTTATCGAGTTCTTGTAATTTTGAATCTGGTTAACGATAGATACAATTCTCATCGGATTCTGATACATTGAAAGCGGTTCGTCCGAGATGCGACAAGGAGACGGTGTTTGGAATCTGCATTGAAGATGCGTAGAAGGGCAGGCGTAACTGAGAACATTCAAATTGGCGAAGGAGTTACTATTAAGCATTCATCATGACATGTTGCTTGCAATACGCTAATAAAATGATAGCTAAAAAGCCTTCGAGAATCAACAAAATGGCGATGTTTCGTCTCGCACGTCATTAGTTACGTCACAAATACGTGTTACGTATTAGTTAGAAGTTAACTATTAACGGTTAACCGTTCACTTTTAATCTGTAGCTTTTTCCAGTGAAAAGTTAACCCTAAAGCGTTAACTTTTAACTGGTTAACGTTTACTTTTCCATGATCCGTACTGTAGTGTCTGCGGTGGCCAAAATTGCATACTTTGCATAACATACCAATCCTACAGTAAGTATGAATACAACATCAATGTTTGTAGCGATTGGACAGATAACACATGTCACAATTTGTCAGCAATTAACCACAACTATACAACATTTCGCCCACTTGGGTTTCTTCAGGTACACAAATTGAGTTCATGCAGTCAGTAGAAAAAGCCCAAGTGGGCGAAACATTGGACAGTTGTGATTAATTGTTGACAAATTGTGGCATGTGTTATCCGTCCAAAGATAAAACATTACTACATCAATCCACGGGCATCTGTATTTCGTTGAATACGGAATACGGAATATGGAATAAGAGAACACGGAACATGGAATAAAGAAATGGTGGATTAAAACGCAATGAACATTCGAACAGTACCAACTTCAATTCTCACTGAGTCAGCTCAGAGCAACTCTCACGCTTCCATTGTGATCATAATGAGGCCGTGTTAGTGGATTGGCTTCACTTCTTCTCCCCATAAACAGCCAACAATTGAATTCATATGATTACTGTAGATTACGCAAAAAATTAGTAGCCGGTAAGGTACATCTACTAGCTACTCAACAGACGATTTATATTTCTTCCGCTAATCGGCTATTCGTTTGTCTACCCGCCTGCACGATCGTGCAAATATTTCTCATTGTTGTGCGAGTTGACAATGAGAAATAATTGTGACGCCGCTCACAGCTGACTTTCAGGGCCAATTACTGCCAGATATTTTTCCTGATTGCAGGCTAGCGCTGCGAGCTTCAAATCTGTTTTGGTATATTGACAATCAAATTATTACGAGTATACTGAGTTGTGCCTTCTTGTTGCAATCCGCACTTGCCTGCACAAGCAAAATTAAGGGTATTTCTTCCGAGATTGCCCTTAAATCCGACAGACAGAAGCGCTTACTGGTAGCCTATAAATATACAGAGCACAACTTTCAAAGAGATAATACCCGCGCCACTTAGTTGACCATGAAAGTCCGCATTCTTTTTTTTTGAAGCTGCTAATGAGGATAAGGGTGCCACGAGTGGTTGATAACTTAGTGGCTTTTCTCATTGTCAATGCTATCAGGTAGACGGTCGGCGATCAGAGGACTAACGGGAGTAAAAGAAATTGCCATCAGGTGGACAGTCGGCGACCAGAGGACTAAGTTTTAACTTAGTAGTAACGGGAGTAACAGAAATTGCCTTTTGAAGAGAAGGTACTGTTTAATAAGTCCACATTCCTTTCGCTCTCGTTATGATTAAGATGTAAACATGTTTTCTTATTCTGTATTCTGTATTCCATATTCCGCAAAATAAAGAAGTTGTCTTTATTAGATGTACATGTAGAAGTTTTTATCTGAATTCACATCTAAACTGAACAATGAACTCAGGTATGATTCTTAATAATTTCTGTATTGATTGTTAAATTCACCAGAATAAATACCTGCTAAAATATGTTCCTCTAAGGGGCATAACTTGTGCTTCATAGGCTGATAATAGTTTAGTGTGGGGGGCAGCTTATTCGGTATCACAGCATAAAAAATTGTGCACCCAATCAGACTACAGATTGTATTGCAATGGAATACAAACACAAAAAGTGGCCAATATCTTTTGCAGGCAAAAGTCCTCAGGATAGTTAACAACTAAATCAGATATGCCGACTTTCATTTCTCCCTTACTTAGTTAAACTGCTTTTGACTCACAGCAATTGTCAAAAGTGTGAGAATAGCCAGAAGACTGATCAACCATTCAACTAGCTTTGAACATTTTCGGATTTCTTCATTGTATAGTCTGCTTGATGGCCTGGACATGGGTTTCTGCGATTCACATGGGTTGCAATCTATTCTGCTCCACAACAGTCTTCTCAGAAACAACGGTATTCAATGCAGTCAACGTTGAGTTTAATATTCACCTCAACTTTGGTTTCAGCATAGACATTCTAAATTACAGTTTGAGAGCGACACAGCCAAGCCGAACATAACACTATGATAGAAAAGAACATTCACAACATTATAGAAAGCGTTGGACTAGATTTTGACCCTCCATATTCAGTTGTACACATTGCAACATACATACGTAGGGTTATGTTTATGATATATACCATTGTTTACCTTGCCCTTTGACACAGAAAAAGTAGCCCACCACATTGAACCCATAAAATGTCAGGTCAGCTACGTACGTATGATAGACTAGGATGCCGACAAGTCAAAGAGGGTAATCAATTTTTGCTGCTTACCGTCAGCCATACTTGCCCAATAAAAACAAAGCTTAAAATTAAGTAAAACCCTCAATGGTGTGTAATTCAAATAGACCAGAATAAAACCATCCATAAAAGAAGTTTTGGATTTCCCTGAGGATTGTCACTATGGGCATGATAACACTAAAATGGCAAACAAACTGAATTATTGTTGAAAAGGTTATATACATGCAATGGTACCTGTTATGAGAGACCACCCTGTGGTTCCAAAAAGTGGTCTCTCATTGGAGGTTCACCTCAAATTGGCATTAAAGTACTAAGTGTACTCAAGTCTTCCACATAAGTATGGACATGCTTTTAAGAATACATGCTTTTAACCCTTTTTAATGCACAAGAAAGCAGACAAGCCACCTTCATAGTCCACAGTGGACATTGGCATAAGACCAATGGCTGCCGCTTGCTGAGATTGGGCAATAGCTCTTGTGTACATTCTGCCCATTAGCTTGCATGGTGACAGTCGTACACTGACAATCATCACTTGTCTGTCTTCTTTAACATCACTTGTGTTCTCTATAGCGATGCTACTACTGTATTACAATAGTATTATGCATAAATTAAATCCTGTATTTCTGTGACCTTGTTAAGTAAACACAAAGAATATTGGATTGCTTCTTTTAGTTTTGAAGGGGTATTGGCCGATATGCCTTCAGCAAGGAAGGCCCATTGGACCGATATGCCTTAATGTATGTAGGGAGAACCCTGCGTCACACCATGACTGCAGTCACATGTATGATTGTACAATCATGTGGGACCGTCATTATAGTATATGGTACTTTCATTACTAAACTAAACGTTGTACTCCTTCAGTACTGTAGTAGGAACGGTATGAGAACTTATGAGAACGTCCGTACGGAAACCGTACTCATGTGTAACAACTGACCAATGACGGTAGGATCACTCTACAAATCTAACGAACAATGTCGTTAAAATTTTGATGATAAGTACTGATTGATGGACATACAATGGACAGATGCCAGTCTCACAGCAGGTAATGAAATTATGTCATGGAATATATATTTGATAAAGGTTAATTGGAAAGTTTTCCAAGCAAGAATGGCTCAATTTAGCTATAATCAAACCTGGCTCAATTTGGCAGTAGTCAAACCTTGCTAACGTGAACCTCAGTGGACCACTCAGAACTTTCATTTCATCTCAAAAGTACTGTATTTCCTGTAAACAGTACTACATGTTATGCTTGGACCTGCACTTGGATTTGACAAGTATTTCATGTTAAAAGATACTTCACGTTAAGGAGTTTCATGTTAACGAGGTTCAACTGTACTCAAACTAACACAATTTGTTTTTAAGACACAAAAGCAAAAGCTACGCATAAAACAAATTGCAGAAGCATTAGCTAGAAAAGGACAGGTTGTGTCCAAATCTTGCAAGAGTGGGGGGGGGGGGGGGTATCAGACAGGAAAACAGAAATGGTTCATTCATCTGCCTAATCTGTTTGATCTCTACCTACACTAGTGTTTGTTACCAATTTTAGCCACATATCAACATACGATAGGAGGTTGGAAGCTGTATAACATGTGGACACACAGCGCTCAAGGCTCGGATGGTCAGCATATGTACGTACGTGGTCTAACCGCTGGACATCATCCAGCTTTTTGCGAAAGGGTAATCAAATATTGCCTGAACCATTGCTCAATAAAGAATTGAATGATTGTTGATCAAATATTACCACATAAGAAAAGGCTCTAATGGCCTTTTCAAAATACACACCTGCAGAATACACTAGTATAGACCATTTAAACTTAAAAACTACAAACCTGAAACTTCTCTTCTTCAGAAAGCACATTGCTTTTCAACTGAGCAATTCTCACTACCTGCTTAGGATAATCTTTGTCCTGATAATGAAGGTTAAAATCATGAAAAATTGTACAAGAAGTGCATAAAATCAACAATGTTGACTGTTAAGAATATGCATGCGTTTATGTATTAGTTAAGGGTGTATAAAAAACATTTTAAAATGGTAAAAGGATGTATGATTGACACAGGACTGTGCAAAAAGGCCTTATCAATAAGGGGTTCCCCAAAAACACTTGGAACAAGGGTGAGTTGCAAAACAGGTACTGTACGTACAGCCGGGGCTAGATGGGCAAAGGGCAAGACAGGTATAGAGCTAGATGAGCATAGGGCTACACAAACATGAGGCTACATGGGTATAGGGCTAGACAGAGTTTAATTTGGACTGAGTGTACACTGTACAAATTCCTACATCCCTCATGTGCAGCACAGTATACGTATATGCTGAGGGATGTAGGAATTTGCACAGTGTACACTCGGTCCAATTAAATTCTGCCTAGCCCTATACCCATCTAGCCTCATGTTTGTGTAGCCCTATGCTTGTCTAGCTCTATACCTGTCTTGCCCTTTGCCCATCTAGCCCCGGCTGTACGTACAGTACCTGTTTTGCAACTCACCCTTGTTCCAAGTGTTTTTGGGGAACCCCTTATTGATAAGGCCTTTTTGCAAGGTCAAATTTTAAGAATAATCTTAAAATGCTATGGTGTTGAGGACCCATACCTCTGCAAGTGTATTTGGCATTTCTTCAAAGAGATAGCTTTACAAAGCTTTTAAACTACTTTTCCTCGTAGCTTGTGTGTCAAAATGCACCAAGATCTACTTTTGAAAACTATGGAGTCACCATACCGTTAGTTTTTGGGCGAAAACAAATTTTCACTAATGTATGGCGGCCATGTTTTTCCGTGTCAATCCTACATAAGGAGTACTACCGTACTCCATAATATCCTGGCAACCATTCACTGTTGACTGTTGGTGTGTACTAGTCTGGCATAGCCCACCCAATCCACGCTCGGCCATTTTCGGGGACTGACGTCACTGGCGAGCGGGAAAGGTTCTGGCATGCTTGCGGATCACTTTCCGTACCTGGATCCTGAAATCAGGCGCCAAATCAGATTGCAGAATGCTAGCTAATGCATACAAGATGCATAGTATTAATATATAGGATCACTGACTCTATGATAGGATCATAAATCTCCTGTAGGATTTACCTTGAAATCGACGTTATCGTCAGATGCAAAGATTGTTTTAAGGCAAGTCATGCTATTCTATGATCTAAAACGTTCTCAAACTTCTCCGTAGTTTAAATGAGCTATGATAGTTCACCTGCTTGGTGCAAGTGGTGACTGGAGGTTTGTTGCCAACTCTTTGCTTGCCTGTAGCAAATTCACCTTTTAATATTTGTGCATAAAGTTCACTTACAAAGTTTTCTCACAGTACAGTCTTATTGTACAGTACGTATCATTATAGCAATGTTTAACAGAAAAATGTAAACACAATTGTTCTCCAAAAGAGTTGGTGAAAACCGCTCCTCCACCCAAATTTTCAAACTATACAAAGAACACTTATATTCGTATGGGGCGCACAGAAACCTTTTGTTCTTAATAATTGTACAGCAGAACTCAGCCATTAACAACTACATTGATTCGCTTTGCAATTTAATATTTTGGTTTAGTCATTGCTGACTCCTCTTCCCGGGTATGGAAAGTGATGCACAAGCATACCAGATCCTTTCTCCCGCATATTTATATGGAAGAAAAGGGTCGTTTACTCCAGACTAGGTGTAAATCTTCATGTAGAATTAATCAGTTCCAACCGCTTACACTATTAATTGACATCAATTGACATCAATTAGGAAGTGTGTGTATATCAGTGACCTGTACTACATCACAAATGTCAGCACACTTTTTCCTTTGATCCGCCCATATAATTCGCCCCCATACGAGGATACAAACATACGTATGTATGTACGTAGATGTGGCAGTAAGAGTATGGTTACTGAATAATGGAATGTGTTCACCTTGAAACACGTAACAAGGTGACTTTAACGGAATTACTGAGGAGCCTCAAATTCACTAACTTAAGTGCCCACAAACAATTATACCCCGCTAAATATTTCATATTGTACAATTTGTATGGATGTACTGTGCACTGCATGGGAGAAAATGGCAGCTCCAAACAGAAGTAAAATTAACGCAAAGTCAGCGAAATAAACAGCAACCAGTGAACCAAATGCATCTAAAGTTTACAAGAATCATTGAATTGTAACATATACGTTTTAATCATATTCAAATTCATCCAAAAGCCATAACGATTCCTTCAAAGTGTACGCTGACAAGATCGATTCTTCTAACAGTATCTACAAGCTTAAGTTCTGGGATCTCCGTGTTTTGTTTCTGCAGCTTTCTATTGCAACAGTATAGTACCATATATAAAGATTAGAAATGGTGATTTAGAACAGAATTGGAAAAGGATAGGGTACCATGCATTGGTAATGGTAACATTTACAAAATCACCAACCACAGATTTGGTACAAAAATGTTATTAAATCGCTAAAATAAATACCCACTAAATATTGGCCACCAAAAACACTAAAATTAGTACCCGCTAACATTTGTAACTTTAAGGTATTTCATTTGTTTCATTGATCTCAACAATCCACACTGCCTGGGAAAAAACCCTGCAGCCTATAAATACTCTGCCATGTTTGCTGCTTTAGACCAGACATTTTGTTAGGCAAAATGATGTAATGGTCAGTCAAGAGTCTTTTTATCCACATTTTGTCTGATGTCCAACCATTATATTTATCCCTGTATTGCATTAATGGTTTCATTGCAAAGAAAGCGTTAAGCATCTCAAAACAAAATGCAATCCAACTACAGCAGACATTTTACTGTACATTCCATCTGTGGAGGATCAACATTTACCATCAAGTCAAAACGTGGTGGGCGTACATGTACTGTATCTACGGCAATATTTATAGGTAGGGCAGTAAATATGATACCTCCTGGGCGAGGCATGTAGTAACCTATTTATCGCTAAAGAAACACTCCAACAGCTCCTAGAAGGGGATCCGCTTGCTGAATTTCGTCTCCAGGTGTTTCAGGGTGTCAGTATGTACGTATGTCAACAAAGAATAAAAAATCGATTTCGACATGGATGAAATGGTCTCGAAGAGCTAAGTCATGGGTTATGTACATACGCACATGTTTCAACTTTCAGACCATAGTTTTTGGAGAAAAGGTCTCTGGACATTGTTAATCCTATTCAAAAGCTTACGCAAAGCTTCCTGCTTTTTGGAAAGCTTCGAGTTTCTGAAGAGCAGAGGCATCACAAAGCTTTTACAATACACTTGTTACTACTTTTAGCCTAAAGTTGGTTACGGTCTGTCAATTCACACGCTTGATTGATTCACATGACCTTAGGGTGCTTAAAGTCGACAGTAAGTAATCTTTCATCTGTGCAGGTGTACAGATGAAAAAATATACTTATTGCACAAGCGGCTCCTTTGATGTACGTCATCAAGCGATAAAGCTAGTTATCACAGAAAATTCTTCAATGTGCCCAAAGTCATGTAGGAATGATTTCTTTAGGTTTGCTGGTGAAAATAAAGAATTTTCACAAATGCAATGTCTACAAGGTGCCATGTTTCTTGTACAGACAAAAAGGTACCATGATTTTTATTAACAATTCAGGAATCTTTGTTATCAGCCAGCAGTTGGAATGTAAGAGAAAGCTTGATTTCTCATATACATAAATGAAGAGACAAAGGAATAAAAATCATCCTACCCTCATTATAATAAGATTGTGCAATTATGTTGCTTACTATTATGCATCATACTACTATCAAAACAGTTATGCATTACAGCATGATGCAATATTTTGCTGACCACTACATTACATATGTGTGAAAGGTTTCTGTCCATGTGCAAGTGTGTGCACATTAGTGTGCCACAGGTACAAGTTAAAATTGCTCTCAAAAACTTCTAGAGCACTTGAACATGCATGCTCAAATTTGGAAACATACCAACAACAAGTAAGCAACAACATAGGGCCAACAGTGATACACATGAGCAATATCAAAAATGCAATTAACTCTTACTTTATAATGCTTCATAGTATGCACTTCTTGATCACAAGCTTTTAACTGAGCTTCAAGACTATCAATGTAATGCTCTAAAACTGGGAAAGAAGGATCAAAGCATACTTCACATGTAGACGTTGTATCACAAAAAGTTAGTTCATGTCACTAAGGGCTAACTTAACCTCTAATGGATAGCTGGTTAATATAGAGGACAATAAATCAAACATATGTACATGCACAGTATACGTAGCAGCTAATGTTGTACATTGTGAATATTCAAATGCTTGCAAAAATAAGGCTGAAACTCTTGTGTAAGCTACAAACTGAACAAAATGAAACTAGCTGCCACTTTCAGCTTGCAACTAAAACATCAAAGGAGGCTTGGTGGCTCCAAAGATAGAGGGAAACAGGAAATCTTAAAACCCACTTGCGTTAGGAGTTGTGTGAAACCTGGGTACATGGTTGGTCTTGTCCCGGGGAAGATATCGTATGCACTCAAATTTTCACGGGGTGAAACTTTGCACCTTTCACAGATTGGAAGCCACATGCAAAAAAATTAAGCCAGCGAAAATGTAGGACAAGCTTTTGAGCAATGACTAAAATGGCCATCAAATGAACAGGGGTCATCAAGAAGCATTGCAGTGCCTTTGCTCTAATGGTTTTCATCAACAAATATGTAAAGTTTATAAAATTATGAAAATTGAAGATATAAAAACTGCAAAAATTGTGGAAATTGCTACTTTCCTGTTGTGTGGGGACATGGAACACTGACTTGCTCCCATGTGATTAACTGTTCCTGTGCACCACTTTACACTATCATGTGATAGAATTAACTACTTGATTGACATCACATGCAATGAATGGTTATATCTGATCAAATGTATCCTGACCAAATAGAATTCTGATATATGGAGCTCATTTTCACTGGTATTGTAATACATATTCTAAGATTATACATGCAATGTAGCAAATAAAATGTTTAATTGAATACACAAAGTAATCACTGTGACTATTATTTAACCAAGCCTAAGTCTTAGAGATGTAGTACATTTGTGGAATTCGAACATGCACCGCTATGTCCAATATTATATAACATGACATTGACTTTCAAACAGATGTGGGGAATGTATGCACATTTACTTATAGTTTTGTTAGATTACGATTTTAACTGAAATATACCGGGTGAAAAGTGTCTGAAGACAGCCTTTTGCAGAAACAAGAGATTTCACTGCAATCGAACAAATCAAATGTACACCAAAATTTGAACCAATTTATACACAGTAGCCTGTGTCACAACTGCAATCCAGCCACATGAATACGTACTTCAATTCACAAAATGCACTTCTGAATCATCTAATCACAAAATCATGCAGATTTGCTACACATCACAAAACAAATTTCATGCCTGAGTAGTAAGTCAAATCAATCAATCCCCTTTCTCTAGGATCTGTACCTAAATCTATACTGATGGTCGATCAGCCTGAATAAAAAAAACATTCTGCACATATAGACATAAATGCTCTACACTGTGTGAGCTGGATAGCTCTATTCAGATCACTGTGGTCACTATGGGCTGAAAGCTTTCTTTATCCACGTCTACCAAAGCTGCACTCGGTACAGTATAATCAATAGCAACTATTTTTACTAGATCGTGTTCTTACAGATTGGTAAAAACCATGTTTGCCTTAAATCGGTGAAGTTTATATGGCATTATAGCTAGCAAAGGTTTTACTTTTTGGCATATTTCAGCACAAACATCACCATACGTTTGTATTTCTTTTCAAAGTCTGGTAAGCTATTTGTTTTGGATTCTGCCAAAAATGGCTCCTTTGTGCAAATCTCCATCGACGAAAATTCGTTCAAACTCGTACAGCAGCATCTATGTCATACAAATGAACAGAAAAATCCTACCAACTACGTTTATTGATGTTATGACTGCAAAAACATGGTGCTCAGGAGGCGTGACTTTGTGGTCATCATACAACTTGAATGTTGATTGCAAGCAAGCCTTGATACCATTTTTAAGTGTTTACAAGTATCTATTTTCTATTTTTGACATAAAACAGATATCAATTTTTGGGGGTTCAGTTCCCCTTTAACAGACATAGCTAAAAACAATGTTTTTCGCTAATTGAATTATTGTTCCAAACACTTCACTTGGTACACTGTCATGATTAAGCACATATAATTTATCCACCCTTTCCATGTGCCTCAATTGTAACAGATTAAGTGGAGAGCCCGTGGACAAGCACTATTTCACCAAATATACGTCAATCTAAGCATACGCACCAGCAAGTTCTTGGCGTTTGCTTTTTTCAAGTGCTCCAAAGACCTCTTTACTTGCCTTTGCTTCAATTTCTGACTGACGTTTTAAAACAGCAATAGATTTCTTGAATTTACAATATTTTGATAAGTAATCAAATTCCATTACTCTGTAGGGAAGAAGTGTGAAATCTACCTACAATCATTTCATAAGTTGATATAATTATACATACAGTGAATTATGGTTAGTCGAGTGGTACACAAGCTTAAGGTGTCATGGAATTCTGGTCTCTTGCTCAAAACAGACTTATGCGACAAAATGCTAAACATACATAATGAAATATAATACAACGAAATAATACTTTTGTCTAGACCTACCGGTGTAGAATGAAAACGAAACGAATAGGAAAAGAAATAGAACTACAATCAATATCACTTTCCAAGGACTTCTACATTTGCTTCAGTTAGTTCTCTGCCATTTTCAACAGCTGAAGTTACTGAGTCTTGCAGATATGCAAAGATGACCGAAGTGAAATAAGAGCAATTCAGTCTGTATAATATTCTGTCCACCCGGTCTCGATCAAAGCTAAACAAAGCGCCAATTGCAAATTAAAGCCCTCTCGAGCACACTTGTCTCGCTCTTGTCTTGGTTCGGTTCGGATTTGAATTTCGGTTCGTGACCCCTCTCGGCCACCATAATATCGCTTTTGGTCCCGGTGTCACAGCTATTTGGGCCCCCCAGTGATTTGGTCCCCCCAGGCCTAAATCACTGGTACTCACACTCTAGAGAATTAGCCCCCCCTTCATGTAAGTGGCCTTATACATATGGGATGCTGTTTGGCCAATCTTTTACGGATCTGAGGCATGGGGCTGTAATGCGTCATTGTCGTCTTTAGACCATCTTCAGCTGAGAGTATTTAGATCTTTCTTGGGGGTTGCGAGATCACACCCTAGAGTGTCTCTGTTCATGGAGATGAACTGTTTACCACTATGTTGGGAGGCAAAAATGAGATGTGTAAGGTTTTGGCACAAGATGATGACCCACCCTGACTATGAGAATCGTATCATAAGAAGAGCAGCCATGGAGGCTCTGACGTTGAATGCAGGCTGCTGGGTTGCCAAGCTGCAGGAATGCTTTAAAGCATTTGGGTGGAACAGCTCCCTGGTGAACTGCCAAGGCCTGAAGAACATCAGTGGCTACCAGTTGAGAGGGATGCTTAGGAGTATCGTGGAGAAAGTAGTGTCAACAGAGTGGTTGCGTGAGTTGTCTGGAAAGTCGAAGCTGAACCTACTTCACAAGATCTTTGATCTTGGTTTGAGCCAGAGGTGCTGGATAGTGCGTGATAGAGCTATGAGATCTATGCTGGTGAAACTGAGAGGAGGCACTGCACACTTTGAGATTGAAACAGGCAGATGGCGAGGCTTGGAACGAGAAGAGAGAGTTTGTCGGGAATGCAGTAATAGTACTATAGAAGATACATGTCATTGGATGATGACCTGCCCTACGTGGGGAAATCTGCGCCAACCGTTGATTGAACGTGTGAGAGAAGTAATTGATGATTTTGAGGAGATAGAGACTGAATCAAAGACTGTTTCGATTTTAGACCATGCATGCAAAGATTTAAAGACTGCCAAACTATTGTATGTAATGTGGTGTGAACGATTTGAGCGATGAACATCAAACTCATGTAATGTGATCTTTTCATTTTTGTGCCTCATTGGGTATATCCCGCACCCTAGTGTTCATACATGTGTGCACGTTAAATATGGATTGATTGATTGATTGATTGATATATATAATTCTTCCATGCAACTTCACCCCCTTGACCCCCCTTCATGTAAGTGCATGGCCTTATATATTATTCTTCCATGCAACTTCACATACCCCCTTAGTGAATTAGACCTCCCTTCATGTAAATGGCCTTATATATAATTCTTAATGTGCAACTTCACCCCCTTAGTGAATTAGACCCCCCCCCCCCTTCATGTAATTGGCCTTATATACAATTCCTCCATGCAACTTCACCCCTTTAGTGAATTAGACCTCCCTTCATGTAAATGGCCTTATATATAATTCTTAATGTGCAACTTCACCCCCTTAGTGAATTAGACCCCCCCTTCATGTAATTGGCCTTATATACAATTCCTCCATGCAACTTCACCCCTTTAGTGAATTAGACCCCCTTCATGTAAGTGCATGGCCTTATATATAATTCTTCCATGCAACTTCACCCCCTTAGTGAATTAGACCCCCTTCCTATATATGCAACTTCGCTGCACCCCCTTAGTGAATAAGACCCACCTTAATGTAAGTGGCCTTATATAATTATTCCATGCCACTTCACCTTACCTCACCGTGGTCAAAGCATGCATGATAATAAATATTCTGCATGCATATTAGACTTATAGTAATATATACTGTATAGAATATTATATAGGATTAAACAACCCCATGCATGCACAATTGCAACCTGCAGCACAGGCCCTTTCTTTTTTGACACATACACTATACTGATTAGTGATTTGAAGCATACATGCAAGACATTTTCTTGTTCAACAAATTATATTATAATTATAAGCAAAGATAATTAAATATTTAGTATTAAATGTTACAGTAATGACAAATAAGTATAAATTTTAAACTTCATATTATAATATTGCACACATTTATTGCCAACAAAAATGAAGTGACTTAATTAGCTTATTCCATAATTACTACAATATTATAACACCAAGTCATTAAAAATGGAGTTGGTCATGAGCACTTCCTACAGATCCACCCAGATGTAGTATATTTAGGGATAATTTCGCATCCTTCATGAAACCAGTCTCCACAGGCGTCACACTGGATCATCCGCCCTGCTTCTTGAAGGCGACAGTGGCAGTAAATAGGTATAACCTCTAATTCCATCACCATTGGTCCTCGTGGTCTCCTTCTCTTTGAAGGAAAAGGGGTTAATAGTTTATGCTCGAGACAAGATAGAAGATGGCTCCTCATCTCAGCCTGGTCAAACATTACATATACAGGATCCATGCCATTGCAAATTGCTGTTGCATTTGCAACAGCAAATAAGCCACAGTCTGAGTCACTTACTTGCCGCTGAACATTCATGGGGAGACAACATTAGAGAACAGATCTGGTTGTTGTCTTCCCTGGACATGGTGGTGTATAAGCTGTCGTAAACCAGTACAGATTCTGCTCCCTTGTCACCAAGACCCATGGTTGAAATGGTTGTCCAGTGAGATGTAGTATGTAGAATTTGAACAAATTCTCCTCTCATGACACTGAAATGATGTCCCTGCCCCGAAAATGTGTGCTGGAGTCCTCTAACACTAAATTGTTGCTTCAAAAGATTTTGAGCAGCATTTATTATGTCATCACTGAGCCACTTTCGAGTTGAAAGGAGAACGTCCTTCTCTGTTCTTGTGAGCTGGATGTCCCCAATCTTCACCCAATTCCAGCGACTTGATGTCTTTCGACGTTTTGCGGCAACAGGTGAAACAGGTAGTACCTTGTGGCGTTCCGCAGTAACAGGTGTAACAGTTTGTATCTTCTGACGTTTTGCAGTAACAAGTGAAACAGATGGTACCCTCTTAAGTTTAGTAGTAACAGGTGAAACAGGTGGTACGCAAGTCAAGGTGGTCTTGGTAGGGAATGAAGTGGAGTTGGCAGCGAGATTGGGAGATGTAGGCTTGGCAGGGACACCAGGAGATGTAGGCTTGGCAAGTATACCGGGAGATGTAGGCTTGGCAGGGACACCAGGTGATGTAGGCTTGGCAAGTATACCGGGAGATGTAGGCTTGGCAGGGACACCAGGTGATGTAGGCTTGGCAGGGACACCAGGTGACGTAGGCTTGGCAGGGACACCAGGTGATGTAGGCTTGGCAGGGACACCAGGTGATGTAGGCTTGGCGGGGACACCAGGTGATGTAGGCTTGGCAGGAACAACGGGAGATGTAGGCTTGGCAGGAACAATGGCTGATGTAGGCTAGGCAGGAAATGAGGTGGAGCTGGCATTGACAACGGCAGATGTAGTCTTGGTAGGGATTGAGGTGGAGTATGCAGGGACAACTGCAGATGTAGTCTTGGCAGAGATAACGACAGATGTAGGCTTGGCATGGACAACAGCAGATATAGTCTTGGTGGGGACCGAGGCAGAGCTGGTCACCTTAAAAATGGCTGAAAATGGAGACGATGTACTCCTGAGGATACAAAAAGATTAACACAAGTAAGACTAGCTACGTACATAATATAGTCTTGGAATACAACCTTCTTTGGTACTTATCAAATGTGTGTATGCAGCTGCATGGACATTCTGACACTGGTCATTAGAACATGCTTACCCAAATTCTTTCTGAATTTCTACAGTATCCATGGACAGCAATGACATAACCCATGACTGGAAGTGGCAAAACTGTTCCCCTGTGAGGAAATAACAATTCTTGCCAAAGACAGTACCAATTTGCACATCTTCTTTGGATTCGTATTCTTTAACTACCCATAGGTTTAGTAGGTCACTGCTGAATAGTACATGATAGCTGAAAAGCTTTGAGTAGGTCTCCCTAAATTGGCTAAAATCCTGTTCCAAGGTATCATTCATAATAATGAATGATTCTGTTTCTGGAATGGTCACATCAGTTATGGGTTCACCGCGCCATTTGTGGTAATTCAGCCAATGAATAACTTGTGTGCTTGTAAACATAGGAAATTGAGAGGCTGTGGCATATTGCTTGAGCTGTAAATAGGGAACATGGGTTGTACAAAGAATCAAAAGTATAAACATATATTACCCATACATGATAACATTCAATTTGTCACAATCATATTTACACAGGGCTTTTCTAGCTACCCACAGCGTCCAAGAATTAGAAATTGACAAGTACGTAAAAGATAGCATGCAGAATTGCTTCTTTTCACCATTTTCCCCATATATAGGTGAGGGCCATTATAATACCTTGTGTATATACCCTGATGAGGAGGAATACTCACTGGTGGATGCTGAAACCTCCAGGGAAAGTGGTGCTCCAAATCATAGTCACCATGCAGCAGAGCTTCAATGTAGTGATCACCCAACAACATTTCTTGAGCATTGTTGCAATCAATTTTCATCCCATCAACGGTGGAGATGCTTGTCACATTACATATACTAAAGTGAAAGTAAATGATAACAAATACACCTGCATTAGGGCACCGATAGCTTCATCTTGGTATATTATACTATTCATTTTGCATGCATGCCTATTATCCTCATACATAGTGCAGAGGCATAGGAGGCATTCTGAATGGGGTAGGCCATGCATATATGCATACAAGGTTGGGGTTGGTTGTCTGTGTGTGTTGTGGCCTCAATCACTTCATGCAAAAAAGTACTTGTAGCTATTAAGAACAGGCTTATTAATAATTACTTGATTCACTGTGACAGTTACGTATATACTGTATAGTGTTGATTTATAGCTGCAATCCCCCACAAAACAGGACTGCTTTTGAGATTGGGTGGAGGATCTTGAATGGATCAAAAGAAACCTGTGTTGTGATTTCATTTTCACTCAAGGAAAATAAAAACTTATATATAGCTAGTTTCAAAAAGTGGGGCAGCCATAGCCTCCCTTGAACACTCCTACTCCTATGCCTAATAATGATAGCGATACAACAATTTCATTGATTCAGAAGTAGAGAAACAGCAAGGTCTATTATCGTGGCATGCACATACCCAGGCCCGAATGTTTCATATGCAGCCATTTCCTTAGTTGACTCATCAATGTGACTGAATTGTGACTGTCTCACTTCCACAGACTCAGAAACAGATGTATTATCACCACTATACATGTTGATGGAATGGAATAAAAACAATGAATACAAGTGATTCATGTCAATGTGCCACAATATGTTCCGTAACATATATAAATCTTACCTAGTACCTCTAAGACTAGAAAAGTATTGCTTCAAGCGTTGATGGTTGTAACGTTTTTTAAGTAGTTTTCCGTCTTTGTTTTTCAGTTGGTAAAGATCATGATCAAACACTTCTGCCACTGTATAGGGACCTAGCCACTTGCTGTCCAGTTTCCCACCTTTCCGTGTAAGTTATAATGAGTTTTGGACAAGTACTGTGTCACCAACCTGCAAAAACAAGACAAGATGTAGATGAACATAATATTATGCATGCCACTTATATAACTTGCAGGTGGAAGATATAATATTGGAAGAAGCACACTCACTGCAAATCTGTGGACTTTAGGGAGACAATTGTCATACCGATTCTTCTGCTTTGTCTGTTCTTTTAGAATGTTCTTATCAACTTTAGAGAACACAGCCTTCCTCAAATCCAGGCTCTGCTGGACAGTTTCATCGATCAATACAGAATCAGTATGTGCACTGTTATCATCAAGCGATATACCACTAGTTCCAGGCTCCTGACTAGTAGCCATGGTGCCTACATTCACATCCACAGGTAAACGCATGTCCCATTTGTGAATTAGGTAAAATGGTGAATATTTAGTGGAGGCCTGCTTGGCAGCACGGTAACCCATCAATATAGAATCCACCTTTGTATCCCAGTCATCCTTACATTCTTCACACAACTTTGCTAGGCTACGCTGTAAAGTCTGGTTCATGCGTTCAGTCAAGCCATTGGTCTAAATAATGAGATGAACAAAAGATAAACATAATAATATTATAATATAGTCTATATTGCAAATATGTATACAAACCTGAGGATGATAAGCACTGGGTATTCGATGCTCAATTCCAGTTTTTTGGCATAGTTCCTTATTTAAATTGTTGACAAACTCCTTTCCTTGATCAGAGATCATAATTGAAGGGCAACCCATTCTACAAATCACCTAGTACCAAAAAGGCATGGTTAGCATGATTGTTACAATACATTACACATGTCAACTCACAGAATAGATGAACCGAGCAATACTTGCAACACTCTTATCTGGTAGAGAAGCAGCTTCAACCCACTTTGTAAAGTAATCACTCATCACGGCAATGTATTGGTTTCCACTACAAGACCGAGTGAAGGGACCAACCAGATCAATTCCAACCTGATGCCACTCCTTTGGCTTCACTGGGATTGGGTGCAAAGGAGCAGTTGACTTCTTTATTGTAGAGTTGCCTCTTTAGCATTTTCACAAGTTCTGACCTGCATGAAATGTAGTTAACGAGAAATAATACAGTACGCATGATGTTATAATTAAGTAACTACGTATACATTTGCTAGCTTGGTCATCTTTTTGTAATAAGGAAGTGTAAACAATTACTACTTTTCACCCAATCAAACTTCCTGTTCCCTGCCACAAGCATGCACCTTTGAGATGAGATTGAGTTTGAGATTTCAAGTGTGGTACTGTACCACTTTATTGTGCTTTAGTAACTTCCATGGATATACTTAGGTACAAACACATGCACACTTACATCGGCAAACAAGTGGACATGGACATATTTACATGCACATACACACATACGTACATATTCAGTTGCATCTGTGTAAAGGCCTGGCCAGTAGTACTTGTGTTGCACAACACTCAATAATTTGTCACGCCCGAGATGACTAATATCATGTGTTCTGCTCAAAATTTTCACTTGTTCTTCCTTCTTTTCCACGACAAGTCTATAATAATATCATATACAATCATTATACTAAGCGATTATAAATACACCTTGACACTGAACAACAATACCTATAATTAATACAGTCTACATATAGTATACATAAGTGCTTTGAAGTTTCTGTAACTTGCCATGGAAAATTAACGCACATTGTAAATAAACTACGTGTATTGAAAGCAATTTAAAATCTATACTACATAAGTAAAATCTATACTACATAAGAAAAGCATGCACATGCACTGAGCTATATAATATACTACATTTATTATGCATGCATGCAGCGTGTAATAATATAATGCAACAAACCTTGGTGAATCTGTGCCTTTCGGTCCAACATAGTGAAGATGTGAACCATCCACAACAAAGGCCTTGGCACATTTTCTGAGAGCTCGCTTGTTTTTTTTTATCGTAACCCTGTAAGTGAAGGCAATTTGAAAAAGATGAAAGGCATAATATAGCTGCAATAATAATCAGAACATGAAGTAAGCCAGAATGGGTATAAAAATTGCAAGGAGCATTGGTTTCAAAGCAATCTTCATAGCCCATGCAGTTATATAGGTTCAGCCCAACATTGGTTGTCCACCAGTCACCTCAGGGTAGCATCCATTTTTCTTATAGTTGAATAAGGCTGCATAGTATGTTCCTCCATTGTCATTCATGGTTCTGTACTAATTCCCTCAAAACGGGAATAAATCTCTTAATTACTCAAACACTGAAATGACTGAGAGGACTGAAAGGATAAGTAAACAGCAAAGTAAAAGCTACTTAAATACTTGGTGGCACAGGAAACCACAAGATGATGAAATACAGATCAACTAAAATATATTCTTAGATGTGGTTGGTCTCTTAGACAACAGAAGGAAAAGTGAAAGTGGTTACTAGGAGATAGAAAGGTGGTACAACAATAACTGATCTAAATGTAGTGTAATTACAAACAGCAATGTGATCAGGAATCAATGGATCAAAGAAAAAGGAAGTGTCATGTTACAGATAGGACATGAAATTGGAATGATTAAATCTAACCACAAAACCACAGCCACATGAATGTACAATCACTGAATAATTAATATACGGGGGTTGATTGTCATTACTATATTCATGAATAACAATTACAAAGCTTATGGATGTGACGATATCTATCCCTGTTTGATACAGATCTGTTTTCATGCCCTGTTGACCCACCTTACTACCTTGTATTAATTGTGCATGACCACAATCTCCATGCCCCACCAATGAGAAGTCCATAAAATCATCCCTATCTACAAAAAAGGTAACCATTCCCTTATATCAAACTACAGACCAATCTGACTACTCTGCACCTCATCTACTATTCTTGAAACAATTATATTTCAAAAAACCATCAACTTTGTGCGACCCCAGTTATCACCTCACCAATTTGGCTTTTTATCAAACCGCTCCTGCCTGACAAATCTCCTTACCACCTACACTGCTATCTCAAAATCACTGGACAAAGGTCATACTACTGATGTCGTCTACCTTGATTTTGCTAAGGCATTTGATACTCTACCACATACGAAACTGCTTTATAAACTATGGAGAATTGGTATCACTGGCCCTCTCTGGCTATGGTTTAGGGGTTATTTAGAAGGCAGGCAACATTTTGTGCAAATATATGATACTCAATCTTCCCGTCTACCTGTCCTGTCTGGTGTGTGGTACGTTTATGGAATGCTCTTCAACCTATCAACATTGATCTACCTTTCAACTCCATCAAACATCACCTCATTAAACTCTGTGGAATAGATTTAAGCGTAACTTTGACCCTTCCAATATATGTACATACCACAGGGTCTGTCCCTATTCCCAGTGCCACTTGATTCCCTATTGACCATTTAACCCATCTTTCTCTTATCTGTAATTACATGAGCCCACAATTATGCACCTTAATTTCATGCCTTTCTCCACTATCTATATCTATGGTCTCGATTATTCATATTAATGAGCCTGCAGCATACATGTTTATTTCATGCAGTTTAAATCCAACTGTCCCTCATGACTCACTTAAATTCATTCATCATGACTACCTAACTCAATCACCCGTCACCCTTTAATGTCTCTCTTTCCTTATTTCTGGCTGCACCAGTCCATGGTATCAGACCATCAGTCACCCACTGTGTGACTGTAAAGCATTAAATAATAATAATAATAATAATAATAATAAAGCTCTGACACAGGGGTAAAACATGTGTGACACTGAAAACATGTTGTGTATATTGTCAATCTTCTCAAGTGCTTCACTGATTCTGTCATTGAGCTTTTTACTGGAGGGCTTTTTGTGGTGGATAGGGTGGTGGCAATGGTTTGGCCCAGTAACTTTGCAAAACTCATGCAAAACATCATGCTCTCATTACAAACACATGCACATAGTCAATGCCGGGCTATGTCATTACCAGTTCTGGTGGTCATAGAATGCTAGGGATCTGGTTTGAATTACATCAAACACCAACAACAGTCCTTAATTAACTTTACTAATTGCAAACATAGATAATACATACATACGTGTACGTATGTGTTATCTATACCTGCAAAACAAAATACGCTACAATAGCACAGCTACAGCTCAGCTCATTTCTTTGCTGTCCTTCGAGTCTTCAGAACTTTCCTTCTCTGTCCTTCGACAAAGGGAGTAGATTCTTTTGTCTGAGATGTCAAACGTCTTTATATTCTCTTCGTTCGAAGGGGGACCTGAATCCCCGCAGGGTGGGAGCCGTAGATCGCTGAACACGGACGCTGATCGCTAGTGATATGAGCCTGGGGGTCTAAATCGCTGGTGATATGAGCCCGGGGGTTCCTAAATCGCTAGAGATACGAGCCGCCTCCGGAACCAAATCACTGGGGGGCTCAGATCGCTGTGACACCGGACCGGATTTTTCGTGACAGGCATATTGGGTATCCAAAAGTCCGCATTTTAGAGTGCTAATCATTGCTCCTATCTTTTGTATGGGTCCGCGTCCGCGCGGACGGTCTGCTTAATAGAAAGTACCACTCTATGTTTCCTTCCTTCTAGGTAACTCTGGAACCATCTTAATGAAGCCTGACCAAACCCGTAGCATGATAGCTTGTACAGTAGCAACTTGTGGGAAATACTATCAAACGCCTTGCTTAAATCAATCAATACAGATCCAACAATAAGCATTCTAAAATTGCTTACTTATAACATTCTAACATTATTTACAATGGCATACACAATAACATTGTTTACAATAACATTCTAACATTGTTTACTAATTTGCGTTCTGACACGTGTTGCCACATGCAGTATTTGTGAGGGAACATTCCGGCGTCAAACTCATATGGCTTGTGATTGGATCAGAAAGGCTACTGGTATGCTTGTCACTTATGTTCAGTTGTCATCGTTTACTTATTTACGTTCTGACACATTGTTGATGCCATTGTTGATGTTAAGTTTTTTTTGGCAATAATGATGATATTTCTCCCCCCTCGATTTGGGCCCCATGTGTAGTTATCTTTCTTGTTTAAACGTCAATGCGTCTATAGTTTAGACATGTTTAAGGGTAAATGCAAATAGACGGGACCAGCAATTCGTTAAAGTTATCCTTGCAAAGAAAATTTGAATACTTTGTAAGATTTCAAACTTAACTTTATAGAATTAAAAATTACTATCTTCATTTTCAAAGACTTTATGAACTTTGCCAATTTTGTGCTGTTCTTAATTTTAAAGTTATGTTTCTAACGTTCACTTCGCAATAAAAATATTTATACTTTGTAACATTTTAAACTTAACTTTTATAGAAAGTAAAATTGCTATTCCCTTATATAGGATGTTGACTTTGCCAATTTTGCACTGTTCCTAATTTTAAAGTTATGTTTCTAACGTTCTTTTTGCAATAAAAATTATTAATATTTTGTAACATTTCAAACTTGACTTTTATAGAAAGTATAATTGCTATTTTCTTTTATACGATGCTATCAACTTTGCCAAATTAGTGCAGTTCCTAATTTTAAAGTTATGTTTCTACTGTTCTATTCGTAATGAAAATTATTTATTCTTTGTAACACTTCAAACTACTTCTATTAAAAGTAAAAATTACTGTTTCCTTTTATAAGATGATATCAACTTTGCCAATTTTTGATGTTCCTAGTTTTAAAGTTGTGTTTCCAATGTTGTCTTCGCAATCAAAATTATTCATTCTATGTAACATTTCAAACTTAACTTTTATCGAATTCAAAGTAAAAATTACTGCTGTCTTTTTTGAGATGTTATCAAGTTTGCCAATTTTGCGCAGTTCCTAATTTTAAAGTTATGTTTCTAACTTTCTCTTTGCAATCAAAATTATTAATACTTAGTAATGTTTTAAACTTAACTTTTAAAGATAGCAAAAATTACTATTTCCTTTTATAAGATGTTATCAACTTTGCCAATTTTGTACTGTGCCTAATTTTAAAGTTATGTTTCTAACGTTCTCTTCGCAATCAAAACTATTAATACTTTGTAATATTTCAAACTTAACTTTTATAGAAAGAACAAATTACCATTTCCTTTTACAAGATCCTATTAACTTTGCCAATTTTGCGCTGATTCTAATTTTGAAGTTATATTTCTAATGTTCTCTTCGCAATCAAAATTATTCATGCTTTGTAACAATTAAACTGAACTTTTAAGCATAGTAAAAATTACTATTTTCTTTTATGCGATGGTATCATCTTTGCCAATTTGATGCAGTTCCTCATTTTAAAGTTATGTTTCTAACGTTCTCTTCACAATAAAAATTATCTATTCTTTGGAACATTTCAAACTTAACTTCTATTGTAAGTAAAAATTACTATTTCCTTTTATAAGTTGCTATCAACTTTGCCAATTTTCTACTGTGCATAATTTTAAAGTTATGTTTCTAATGTTCTCTTCACAATCAAAACTATTAATACTTTGTAATATTTCAAAATTACCTTTTATAGAAAGTAAAAATTACTATTCCCTTTTATAAGATGCTATCAACTTTGCCAATTTTGCGCTGTTCCAAATATTATAGTTAGGTTTCTAACGTTCTCTTCGCAATCAAACCTAATAATACCTTATAATATATAAAATGTAACTTTTATAGATAGTGAAAATTACTACTTTCTTTTATGCGATGTTATCAACTTTACCAATTTTGCGCTGTTCTTATTTTTGAAGTTATGTTTCTAACATTCTCTTCGCAATAGAATTGTTCATACTTTGTTACATTTCATATTTAACTTCTATTGAAAGTAAAAACTCCTATTTCCTTTTATAAGATGTTATCAACTTTGCCAATTTTATGCTGTTCCTAATTTTAAAGTTATGTTTCTAACATTCACTTCTCAATAAAATTATACATACTTTACAACATTTTAAACTTAACTTTTAAAGATAATAAAATTTACTGTTTTCGTTTATACAATGCTATCAACTTTGCCAATTTTGCGCTGTTCCTAATTTTAAAGTTATGTTTCTAACGTTCACTTCGCAATCAAAATTATTCATACTTTGTAACATTTCAAACTTAACTTCTATAGAATGTAAAATTACAATTTTCTTTTATATGATGCTATCAACTTTGTCAATTTTGCGCTGTTCCTAATTTTAAAGTTATGTTTCTAACGTTTTCTTTGCAATAAAAATTATTTATTCTTTGTAGCATTCAAACTTAACTTCTATTCAAAGTAAAATTTACTATTTCCTTTTATAAGATTCTATAAATTTGCCAATTTTGCGCTTTTCCTAATTTTAAAGCTATTTTTCTAACGTTCTCTTCGCAATAAAAATTATTTTCTTTGTAAAATTTCAAACTTACCTTCTATTATAAGTAAAAATTTCTATTTTCTTTTATAAGATGTTGTTAACTCTGCCAATTTTGCACTGTTTTCAAATTTAAAGTTGTGTTTCACTTCGCAATAAAATTATTCATACTTTAAACTTAACTTTTAAAGATAGTAAAAATTACTATTTCCTTTTATAAGATGTTATCAACTTTCCCAATTTTGCGCTGTTCCTAATTTTAAAGTAACTGTTATGTTTCTAATGTTCTCTTTGCAATTATATAAATTTTAAAGAAATGTTTCTAACGTTCTTATTTCCAGAAGTAGTTTAAATACTTTGCAAATTTCAACTCTTGCTATTTGTTCGATAGAAAAATTACTTTGTTTAGTTTCTAAGATGTTGAATTCTGACAATTTCCTGCTCTTTATAATTTTATAGTAATGTTTCTAACATTCCTATTTCCAAAAGTAGTCTAAATACAGTAAAATCTCTTTAATTAGAACCTTGGTTTTCCAGTAAAAAAATTCTAATTATCCATAAGTTCTAATTAACCAACCACATATGTACTCAATACATTAGGAACAGTACATTCTTCAATGCTTAAATTCAGACAGACATTCTAATTATAATGATTCTAATTATCGAGATTTTACTGTACTTTGCAAATTTAAAATCTTGCTATTTGTTCAATACAAAATACTTTGTTCACTTTTTAAGATGTTTGAATTTTGACTATTCCACGTTCTTCTTACTTTTTAGGTAATGCTTGTAATGTTCCTATTTCCAAAAGTACTTTAAATACTTTGCACATTTGAAATCTTGCCATTTTTTGATAAATAATTACTTTGTTCACTTTCTCAGATGTTTGAATTTTGACTATTTCATGCTCTTCTTAATTTTAAAGTAATGTTTCTAACGTTCTTATTTCCAAAAGTAGATTAAACACTTTGCAAGTTTGAAATCTTATTTGTTTGTTCCAAAAATACTTTGTTCACTTTCTACGATGTTTGAATTTTGACTATAACGTGCTCTTCTTAGTTTTAAAGTAATGTTTCCAACGTTCTTATTTCAAAAAGTAGTTTAAACACTTTACAAATTTAAAATCTTATTTGTTTGTTACAAAAATACTTTGTTCACTTTGTAAGATGTTTGAATTTTGACTATTTCATGCTCTTCTTAATTTTAAACTAATGATTTTAACGTTCTTATTTCCAAAAGTGGTTTAAACACTTTGTAAATTTAAAATCTTATTTGTTCGTTACAAGAATACTTTGCTCACTTTGTAAGATGTTTGAATTTTGACTATTTCAAGCTCTTCTTAATTTTAAACTAATGATTCTAACGTTCTTATTTCCAAAAGTGGTTTAAACACTTTGTAAATTTAAAATCTTATTTGTTCGTTACAAAAATACTTTATTCACTTTCTACGATGTTTGAATTTTGACTATTTCATGCTCTTCTTAATTTTAAAGAAACGTTTCTAATGTTCTTAACTTCAAAAGTAGTTTAAACACTTTGCCAATTTAAAATCTTATTTGTTCGTTACAAAAATACTTTGTTTACTCTCTAAGATGTTTGAATTTTGGCTATTTCATGCTCTTCTTAACTTTAAAATAATGCTTCTAACGTTCTTATTTCCAAAAGTAGATTAAACACTTTGGAAATTTAAAATGTTATTTGTTCGTTACAAAATTACATTCTTCACTTTGTAAGATGTTTGAATTTTGACTATTTCATGCTCTTCTTAATTTTAAAGTAATGTTTCTAACGTTCTTATTTCCAAAAGTGGTTTAAACACCTTGCAAATTTAAAATCTTATTTGTTCGTTACAAAAATACTTTGTTCACTTTGTAAGATGTTTGAATTTTGACTATTTCATGCTCTTCTTAATTTTAAAGAAACGTTTCTAACGTTCTTAACTTCAAAAGTAGTTTAAACACTTTGCCAATTTAAAATCTTATTTGTTCGTTACAAAAATACTTTGTTTACTCTCTAAGGCTCTGTTTACACGACAATGACGGATCACAAAAACGCATATTGTGGTTAGTGCCTATGAATATTTTTAAGCATTTACACGGCAACATAATATTATACATATATATACGCGTTGAAATTTTTCCTCAAAAATGGCTGCCGGTTGACAATCGTCTGGACACAAATTACACCTTCATGGGATAATAGACTCTGGATGGGATAAACAATCTTCCGCTGGCCCCGGGCCGCAATGGCGCCCCGACCGGTATAAGGATCTACGTAGGTACAATGCTAGGAATAAACAGTATATAACCGTTATCGATTTTATTCCTGTAAAAATAGCGAGAGAAAAAAGAATGGCGAAAGAGTCAAGGGAATACTTTACGTGGACAGATGACGAGGTAGAGCTGCTTCTTAGCCTTACTTTGGAGTACAAGGCCGAAAAGAGTCTGCAGAACATTGACTGGGAATCAATAAAATCAAAGTACAGCGATATCCACGAGCGCTTTGTGGCTCACCTACGGAGTGTCGATGAAGGGGAAACGCCAGGATTCAACAAGGAATACCGCCATCGTCCTGAAGAAGTCACCAAAGCGATCGTTTCCACTAACATTAAAATGGTACGCCTGCGCTATCGCAAAGCTGTTGACTCTGGTCGAAGGAGTGGACAAGGAAGAGTGGTGGAACTATACTATACGATTTGTCAGGAAATTTGGGGTGGATCACCAGCCACAGAGCAAGTAAGAAGCGGCTTGGAAAGTGGGGACTTGCTTGAAGACACGTTTGATGGCGGGGATATGTCAGCTAGTGGTGAGGCAGAGAAGTTTGATGGTGATGATGAAGCAGAGAGCCAGATCACAACCTCACAGCCCAAGCCGTCTACTCCGCAGTTCAATCCTTCCACCTCACAGTCCAAGGTCTCCATGTCACAGTCCAAGGCCTCCATGTCACAGTCCAAGGCCTCCACCTTGCAGTCCAAGGCTACGTCCGAGTCGCATTCCAAACCGTCAACCTCACAGTCCAAGGCCACGTCGCAGTCCAGACTGTCAACCTCACAGTCCAAAGCCAGCAGTTCCATCATCACTGACGAACTAGAGGGGGACATCGCCAAAAGACGACAGCTTTTAGATGAGAAGCTAAGTAATTACAAGCAGAAGAACTTGAGAAAACGACTTCCAGCAGCTGACATAGCCACTCAAGACCTTCAGTTCAAGAAGAGTATTTTGCAGCAGCTGGAGGACTCTGACAGGGCTATGCAAGTTAGCATTGACAAAATGTCCAGCAATATGGACAAACTCTCAGGAGCCATTCTGAGTGGGTTTTCCATGTTGAGGCAAGTTATGTCATCGCAGGAGTCTGGAAGGGTACCACACCCAATCCGAAACCCAGTCCCCCAACCCTACCAACCACCACTACACTCCGCCACTGAACATTTGCCATTAACTGTGCACCACCATGTTGATTCGAACACCCAACACTTGTCGAGTCCTGACCCACCTGACTACCCTGACCAATACCACTTTTGAACCACAATGATTGATAATGTTGAGTATATTACATAATTGTATGTTAAAAAACTTGTGTTCCAACTTGCACATGTACTTAATTTTCGTATTGCCTTTTTCGTCATTACTACTATTGCAGCTGTTATTAAATTTTATAACATTGAACAAGTAATGATTATACATTAGCTTATAATATGATAATAATGAACATAAGAATAATATTGTTAACATGACGTGGGTTCTACCATAGAATCTGATAATATAAACTATTCTATGGATCGAAATACTTGGTTAAAATCCTTCTCACTATTTTCCCAGCTTGCTCGGTGTTTCCAGCTGTTGTGGTGCTGTATCTGCCTGTCGTTGCTTGGGGTTGAAACTCCCTGTCATAGGCAATGCAGTTTTGCACACTAGTTTCTGCCACACTCTCCCCTTTCAGTTCACAGAAATTGTGCAGAACAAAACACGCATAAATAACGAAAGGCAGTTCATCAATATTGATGTCCATCGCTCTCTTCAAAGCCCCAAATCTAGCTTTCAAGCGTCCAAAGGAACACTCGATAACATTTCGGGCACTGCATAAATTCAAGCCGAAATACTGTTCCTGACGTGTGCTTCCTCCATTGGCATATTCTTTCATAAGATATGGCATGAGTGGGTATGCTGGATCGCCTAGTAAAACCACAGGAACAGCTGCTTCACCTTCCACTATTTGTCTTGGGCATGGAGGGATACCGCCTTCCTTGAGATGCTTGTTTATTTGTGAATTGGCAAAGATCCGAGCATCGTGAACGCTCCCGGGCCACTTCACTACAACGTCCATAAAACAATAATTGTAGTCACAGCATGCCTGTACATTCAACGAGTATCGGCCCTTCCTGTTGATGTAGTCAGTGGGATTCGATTTGGGCTGCTTGATTTCAATATGAGTGCCATCAATGGCACCCAAACACTGTGGCACCAAAAATGAAGAGTAAAATCTTGTGACTTTGTCCTTCACTGCTTCTTCAGTTAACGGCAGCTTTATATATATTGGTCCCAAGTGCAAAGAAATGGCTTTTGTCACTCTACGGACAATCAGTGACACTGATGCACGGGATATACCGAAAGCATTGGCTGTCTTTCGAAGCCTTCCTTCATCAGCCAGGTAATATAAGGTTGCAGCAATTTGGCACTCTACGGAGATGGGCGAGCGCATGTTAGTGGTTCGTTTCTCCACAAATGGTTTCAACTCCGCACAGAGTTGTTCGAAATTGTGTTTCTGCATTCTGAAATTCTCCTTCCATTCCTCAGCTATAACTCTACCGTTAACAAAGTTCTGCCACCAAACCTGAGTCCGTCCGGGTCTGGTCCAGAAGCGCCTTCGTCGTCTTTGTCTTGCTACCAGTACGTTGCGTGGCAAAAGTAAGGCTAAATGAACCAACCGGCGTCTTCTGCGATTGAACTGGGTACAGCGAAGTACCATTGAGTGATACGCAGACGAATAAATCCCAAGCAAACTCGATAAAAGAGCCAAAAGAGCAGTAACAGTACGAACAACCATCTTCTTCGAAAACGTGATTCCTGTTTACACAGCAACGTTTGTGGCAATGGAAAGTGACATTTCCACTTTTTGTTGCGGATACAAAAATAACCGGATATTACTGCGTTTTCGGACGTTGTCGTGTAAATGATAGGCCTAAACGCAACAATTTTATGCGGATATGTACAAAATCGTTGTCGTGTAAACATAGCCTAAGATGTTTGAATTTTGACTATTTCATGCTCTTCTTAACTTTAAAATAATGTTTCTAACGTTCTTATTTCCACAAGTAGTTTAAACACTTTGCAAATTTAAAATCTTATTTGTTCGTTACAAAATTACATTCTTCACTTTGCAAGATGTTTGAATTTTGACTATTTCATGCTCTTCTTAATTTTAAAGTAATGTTTCTAACGTTCTTATTTCCAAAAGTAGTTAAAACACTTTGCAAATTTAAAATCTTATTTGTTCGTTACAAAAATACTTTGTTTACTCTCTAAGATGTTTGAATTTTGACTATTTCATGCTCTTCTTAACTTTAAAATAATGTTTCTAACGTTCTTATTTCCACAAGTAGTTTAAACACTTTGCAAATTTAAATCTTATTTGTTCGTTACAAAATTACATTCTTCACTTTCCAAGATGTTTGAATTTTGACTATTTCATGCTCTTCTTAATTTTAAAGTAATGTTTCTAACGTTCTTATTTCGAAAAGTAGTTAAAACACTTTGCAAATTTAAAATCTTATTTGTTCGTTACAAAATTACATTGTTCACTTTCTAAGATTTTTGAATTTTGACTATTTTCTGCTCTCGCAGGTGTGTTATGGCAGATTTTATGGCAAAGTCAAAATGGCCGCCGCTATGATGACCGTAATTGCACCCCTACTTTCTTCGTAGATACTTTACAAAAAGTGTACAAAACGTCATATATAATATTTATAACATTCCTACTTTCTAGCAATACCTCTTTTGTTTCTAAATTCAATTCGGTAGTTGTACAATGAAACGTTTGCCACAACGTCCGAAAACAGTTTCAGTGGAAAAGGCGGAGATCTAGATGGTGGCTTTTAAACCTTAAAGTGGGTTCAAAATAATCTTAAGATGAATATCTAAATTTTCACCGCGTATAAATTTGGAATTCTCTTCCTTGGCTGTTATGTGCAGCATTTTGTGGTTTTCCAGCCAGGCCAAGACAAGAAATAGTGAGACATAACTTGAATGGAACAAGCAATCAAAATTATACGCGGTGAAAATTTAGCTTTACCTCTAAGAAATCACCCCTCAAATTCCTGCAGTTATGGACCGCCATCTAGATCTCCGCCTTTTACGAAGAAATTTGCCCCATGAAGAAGGCTCCTCTCAAGGCCAAAGTCACATGATGCCACGAGACGGAAGTTAACGGAAGTTACAATACAATTAACGTAAGGCCAATATTATCTTCGGTTTTAAGGCAAATACTCTAGATCTAGTCAAGTTTTACTCATCACGCTCCTTTTTGGGAATATTCTCCTTCTTCGTCTTTGGAAGAATGCTTGTGGCCTCGGCTTTTGCAGCCGAACAACAGACACCGAAAAAGGCAAGCAAAGGTTTTGCCTACTATCCACGATCTTCTTTCACTATTCTATCAAACCTTCAGCATACGTTCTTATGTAGCTCCGTGGTTCTAAACGAAGGAGTTGAATGATTATAAACTTTCTCTCAACGTCGGATTTACCCTTCCAAGAGCTACACTTTGTACGTAAACCGGCGTTCATTTCTTTGTAAACCTTCCAAAGGAAGCTTTAATAACCAAAAACTAACACTCAGAAGTTCGACAACGAAACGTGCTGTGCAAAGTTGGGTTGGGTCGAGTGCTTTTACTTGCTTGCCGCGGAGCTTCAAAAGCTGATTCACGTTACTGGCATATGACCAGCCCACGCAACTCAGTGTAAATGAAATTCATACCCTGAAACCCGCAAAGCGCCCATGTTTTGGCTAGATTCTGCCATAACATACCTGCGCTTCTTAATTTTAAAGTAATGTTTCTAACGTTCTTATTTCCAAAAGTAGTTTGAACACTGCAAATTTAAAATCTTGTTATTTGTTCGTTACAAAAATACTTTGTTCACTTTGTAAGATGTTTGAATTTTGACTATTTCATGCTCTTCTTAATTTTAAAGTAATGATTCTAACGTTCTTATTTCCATAAGTAGTCTAAACACTTTGTAAACTTAAAATCTTATTTGTTAGTTACAAAATTTCATTGTTCACTTTCTAAGATATTTGAATTTTGACTATTTTCTGCTCTTCTTAATTTTAAAGTAATGTTTCTAACGTTCTTATTTCCAAAAGTAGTTTGAACACTGCAAATTTAAAATCTTGTTATTTGTTCGTTACAAAAATACTTTGTTCACTTTGTAAGATGTTTGAATTTTGACTATTTCATGCTCTTCTTAATTTTAAAGTAATGATTCTAACGTTCTTATTTCCATAAGTAGTCTAAACACTTTGTAAACTTAAAATCTTATTTGTTAGTTACAAAATTTCATTGTTCACTTTCTAAGATATTTGAATTTTGACTATTTTCTGCTCTTCTTAATTTTAAAGTAATGTTTCTAACGTTCTTATTACCAAAAGTGGTTTAAACACCTTGCAAATTTAAAATCTTATTTGTTCGTTACAAGAATACTTTGTTCACTTTGTAAGATTTTTGAATTTTGACTACTTCATGCTCTTCTTAATTTTAAAGTAATATTTCTAACGTTCTTATTTCCAAAAGTAGTTTAAACACTTTGCAAATTTAAAATCTTGTTATTTGTTCGTTACAAAAATACTTTGTTCACTTTGTAAAATGTTTGAATTTTGACTATTTCATGCTCTTCTTAATTTTAAAGAAACGTTTCTAATGTTCTTAACTTCAAAAGTAGTTTAAACACTTTGAAAATTTAAAATCTTATTTGTTCTTTCGTTCGTACTTAACTTTCTTAGATAGTTGAAATTAGTCTTTCATTTGTCATATCTTACGAACTTTACCAATTTTGCACTTTGCCTAATTTTAAAGTTATGTTTCTAACTTTATCTTTGCGATAAATATTATTTAAACTTTCTAACGTTTTAAACTTAACTTTCTTAGATAGTTAAAATTTGTATTTCATTTGTCATATCTCACGAACTTTTCCAATTTTGCACTTTGCCTAATTTTAAAGTTATGTTTCTAACTTTATCTTTGCGATAAATATTATTTAAACTTTGTAATCTTTTAAACTTAACTTTCTTAGATAGTTAAAATTAGTATTTCACATATCTTACGAACTTTGCCAATTTTGCACTTTGCCTAATTTTAAAGTTATGTTTCTAACTTTATCTTTGCGATAAATATTATTTAAACTTTCTAACGTTTTAAACTTAACTTTCTTAGATAGTTAAAATTAGTATTTCATTTGTCATATCTCACGAACTTTTCCAATTTTGCACTTTGCCTAATTTTAAAGTTATGTTTCTAACTTTATCTTTGCGATAAATATTATTTAAACTTTGTAATCTTTTAAACTTAACTTTCTTAGATAGTTAAAATTAGTATTTCACATATCTTACGAACTTTGCCAATTTTGCACTTTACCTAATTTTAAAGTTATGTTTCTAACTTTATCTTTGCGATAAATATTATTTAAACTTAACTTTCTGAGATAGTTGAAATTAGTATTTCATTTGTCATATCTTACGAACTTTGCCAATTTTGCACTTTGCCTAATTTTAAAGTTATGTTTCTAACTTTATCTTTGCGATAAATATTGTTTAAACTTTCTAACGTGTTAAACTTAACTTTCTTAGATAGCTAAATATAGTTTTTCATTTGTCATATCTTACAAACATTGCCAATTTTGCACTTTGCCTAATTTTAAAGTTATGTTTCTAACTTTATCTTTGCGATAAATATTATTTAAACTTTGTAACGTTTTAAACTTAACTGTCTTAGATAGTTAAATATAGTATTTCATTTGTCATATCTTACGAACTTTGCCAATTTTGCACTTTGCCTAATTTTAAAGTTATGTTTCTAACTTTATCTTTGCGATAAATATTATTTAAACTTTGCAATCTTTTAAACTTAACTTTCTTAGATAGTTAAATGTAGTATTTCATTTGTCATATCTTACGAACTTTGCCAATTTTGCACTTTGCCTAATTTTAAAGTTATGTTTCTAACTTTATCTTTGCGATAAATATTATTTAAACTTTGTAACGTTTTAAACTTAACTTTCTTAGTTAGTTAAAAGTAGTATTTCATTTGTCATATCTTACGAACTTTGCCAATTTTGCACTTTGCCTAATTTTAAAGTTATGTTTCTAACTTTATCTTTGCGATAAATATTATTTAAACTTTGTAATCTTTTAAACTTAACTTTCTTAGATAGTTAAAATTAGTATTTCATTTGTCATATCTTACGAACTTTGCCAATTTTGTACTTTGCCTAATTTTAAAGTTATGTTTCTAACTTTATCTTTGCGATAAATATTATTTAAACTTTGTAATCTTTTAAACTTAACTTTCTTAGATAGTTAAAATTAGTATTTCATTTGTCATATCTTACGAACTTTGCCAATTTTGCACTTTGACTAATTTTAAAGTTATGTTTCTAACTTTATCTTTGCGATAAATATTATTTAAACTTTGTAACGTTTTAAACTTAACTTTCTTAGTTAGTTAAAATTAGTATTTCATTTGTCATATCTTACGAACTTTGCCAATTTTGCACTTTGCCTAATTTTAAAGTTATGTTTCTAACTTTATCTTTGCGATAAATATTATTTAAACTTTGTAACGTTTTAAACTTAACTTTCTTAGTTAGTTAAAATTAGTATTTCATTTGTCATATCTTACGAACTTTGCCAATTTTGCACTTTGCCTAATTTTAAAGTTATGTTTCTAACTTTATCTTTGCGATAAATATTATTTAAACTTTGTAATCTTTTAAACTTAACTTTTTTAGATAGTTAAAATTAGTATTTCATTTGTCATATCTTACGAACTTTGCCAATTTTGCACTTTGCCTAATTTTAAAGTTATGTTTCTAACTTTATCTTTGCGATAAATATTATTTAAACTTTGTAATCTTTTAAACTTAACTTTCTAAGATAGTTAAAATTAGTATTTCATTTGTCATATCTTACGAACTTTGCCAATTTTGCACTTTGCCTAATTTTAAAGTTATGTTTCTAACTTTATCTTTGCGATAAATATTATTTAAACTTTGTAACGTTTTAAACTTAACTTTCTTAGTTAGTTAAAATTAGTATTTCATTTGTCATATCTTACGAACTTTGCCAATTTTGCACTTTGACTAATTTTAAAGTTATGTTTCTAACTTTATCTTTGCGATAAATATTATTTAAACTTTGTAATCTTTTAAACTTAACTTTTTTAGATAGTTAAAATTAGTATTTCATTTGTCATATCTTAGTTTATCTTAGTTAGTTAAAATTAGTATTTCATTTGTCATATCTTACGAACTTTGCCAATTTTGCACTTTGCCTAATTTTAAAGTTATGTTTCTAACTTTATCTTTGCGATAAATATTATTTAAACTTTGTAATCTTTTAAACTTAACTTTCTTAGTTAGTTAAAATTAGTATTTCATTTGTCATATCTTACGAACTTTGCCAATTTTGCACTTTGCCTAATTTTAAAGTTATGTTTCTAACTTTATCTTTGCGATAAATATTATTTAAACTTTGTAACGTTTTAAACTTAACTTTCTTAGTTAGTTAAAATTAGTATTTCATTTGTCATATCTTACGAACTTTGCCAATTTTGCACTTTGACTAATTTTAAAGTTATGTTTCTAACTTTATCTTTGCGATAAATATTATTTAAACTTTGTAACGTTTTAAACTTAACTTTCTTAGTTAGTTAAAATTAGTATTTCATTTGTCATATCTTACGAACTTTGCCAATTTTGCACTTTGACTAATTTTAAAGTTATGTTTCTAACTTTATCTTTGCGATAAATATTATTTAAACTTTGTAACGTTTTAAACTTAACTTTCTTAGTTAGTTAAAATTAGTATTTCATTTGTCATATCTTACGAACTTTGCCAATTTTGCACTTTGCCTAATTTTAAAGTTATGTTTCTAACTTTATCTTTGCGATAAATATTATTTAAACTTTGTAATCTTTTAAACTTAACTTTTTTAGATAGTTAAAATTAGTATTTCATTTGTCATATCTTACGAACTTTGCCAATTTTGCACTTTGCCTAATTTTAAAGTTATGTTTCTAACTTTATCTTTGCGATAAATATTATTTAAACTTTGTAATCTTTTAAACTTAACTTTCTTAGATAGTTAAAATTAGTATTTCATTTGTCATATCTTACGAACTTTGCCAATTTTGCACTTTGCCTAATTTTAAAGTTATGTTTCTAACTTTATCTTTGCGATAAATATTATTTAAACTTTGTAACGTTTTAAACTTAACTTTCTTAGTTAGTTAAAATTAGTATTTCATTTGTCATATCTTACGAACTTTGCCAATTTTGCACTTTGACTAATTTTAAAGTTATGTTTCTAACTTTATCTTTGCGATAAATATTATTTAAACTTTGTAATCTTTTAAACTTAACTTTTTTAGATAGTTAAAATTAGTATTTCATTTGTCATATCTTACGAACTTTGCCAATTTTGCACTTTGCCTAATTTTAAAGTTATGTTTCTAACTTTATCTTTGCGATAAATATTATTTAAACTTTGTAATCTTTTAAACTTAACTTTCTTAGTTAGTTAAAATTAGTATTTCATTTATCATATCTTAGTTTATCTTAGTTAGTTAAAATTAGTATTTCATTTGTCATATCTTACGAACTTTGCCAATTTTGCACTTTGCCTAATTTTAAAGTTATGTTTCTAACTTTATCTTTGCGATAAATATTATTTAAACTTTGTAACGTTTTAAACTTAACTTTCTTAGTTAGTTAAAATTAGTATTTCATTTGTCATATCTTACGAACTTTGCCAATTTTGCACTTTGCCTAATTTTAAAGTTATGTTTCTAACTTTATCTTTGCGATAAATATTATTTAAACTTTGTAATCTTTTAAACTTAACTTTTTTAGATAGTTAAAATTAGTATTTCATTTGTCATATCTTACGAACTTTGCCAATTTTGCACTTTGCCTAATTTTAAAGTTATGTTTCTAACTTTATCTTTGCGATAAATATTATTTAAACTTTGTAACGTTTTAAACTTAACTTTCTTAGTTAGTTAAAATTAGTATTTCATTTGTCATATCTTACGAACTTTGCCAATTTTGCACTTTGCCTAATTTTAAAGTTATGTTTCTAACTTTATCTTTGCGATAAATATTATTTAAACTTTGTAACGTTTTAAACTTAACTTTCTTAGTTAGTTAAAATTAGTATTTCATTTATCATATCTTAGTTTATCTTAGTTAAAATTAGTATTTCATTTGTCATATCTTACGAACTTTGCCAATTTTGCACTTTGCCTAATTTTAAAGTTATGTTTCTAACTTTATCTTTGCGATAAATATTATTTAAACTTTGTAACGTTTTAAACTTAACTTTCTTAGTTAGTTAAAATTAGTATTTCATTTGTCATATCTTACGAACTTTGCCAATTTTGCACTTTGCCTAATTTTAAAGTTATGTTTCTAACTTTATCTTTGCGATAAATATTATTTAAACTTTGTAATCTTTTAAACTTAACTTTCTTAGTTAGTTAAAATTAGTATTTCATTTGTCATATCTTACGAACTTTGCCAATTTTGCACTTTGCCTAATTTTAAAGTTATGTTTCTAACTTTATCTTTGCGATAAATATTATTTAAACTTTGTAACGTTTTAAACTTAACTTTCTTAGTTAGTTAAAATTAGTATTTCATTTGTCATATCTTACGAACTTTGCCAATTTTGCACTTTGACTAATTTTAAAGTTATGTTTCTAACTTTATCTTTGCGATAAATATTATTTAAACTTTGTAACGTTTTAAACTTAACTTTCTTAGTTAGTTAAAATTAGTATTTCATTTGTCATATCTTACGAACTTTGCCAATTTTGCACTTTGCCTAATTTTAAAGTTATGTTTCTAACTTTATCTTTGCGATAAATATTATTTAAACTTTGTAATCTTTTAAACTTAACTTTTTTAGATAGTTAAAATTAGTATTTCATTTGTCATATCTTACGAACTTTGCCAATTTTGCACTTTGCCTAATTTTAAAGTTATGTTTCTAACTTTATCTTTGCGATAAATATTATTTCAACTTTGTAATCTTTTAAACTTAACTTTTTTAGATAGTTAAAATTAGTATTTCATTTGTCATATCTTACGAACTTTGCCAATTTTGCACTTTGCCTAATTTTAAAGTTATGTTTCTAACTTTATCTTTGCGATAAATATTATTTCAACTTTGTAACGTTTTAAACTTAACTTTCTTAGATAGTTAAAATTAGTATTTCATTTGTCATATCTTACGAACTTTGCCAATTTTGCACTTTGCCTAATTTTAAAGTTATGTTTCTAACTTTATCTTTGCGATAAATATTATTTAAACTTTGTAACGTTTTAAACTTAACTTTCTTAGTTAGTTAAAATTAGTATTTCATTTGTCATATCTTACGAACTTTGCCAATTTTGCACTTTGCCTAATTTTAAAGTTATGTTTCTAACTTTATCTTTGCGATAAATATTATTTAAACTTTGTAATCTTTTAAACTTAACTTTCTTAGTTAGTTAAAATTAGTATTTCATTTGTCATATCTTACGAACTTTGCCAATTTTGCACTTTGCCTAATTTTAAAGTTATGTTTCTAACTTTATCTTTGCGATAAATATTATTTAAACTTTGTAATCTTTTAAACTTAACTTTCTTAGTTAGTTAAAATTAGTATTTCATTTGTCATATCTTACGAACTTTGCCAATTTTGCACTTTGCCTAATTTTAAAGTTATGTTTCTAACTTTATCTTTGCGATAAATATTATTTAAACTTTGTAACGTTTTAAACTTAACTTTCTTAGTTAGTTAAAATTAGTATTTCATTTGTCATATCTTACGAACTTTGCCAATTTTGCACTTTGCCTAATTTTAAAGTTATGTTTCTAACTTTATCTTTGCGATAAATATTATTTAAACTTTGTAATCTTTTAAACTTAACTTTTTTAGATAGTTAAAATTAGTATTTCATTTGTCATATCTTACGAACTTTGCCAATTTTGCACTTTGCCTAATTTTAAAGTTATGTTTCTAACTTTATCTTTGCGATAAATATTATTTCAACTTTGTAACGTTTTAAACTTAACTTTCTTAGATAGTTAAAATTAGTATTTCATTTGTCATATCTTACGAACTTTGCCAATTTTGCACTTTGCCTAATTTTAAAGTTATGTTTCTAACTTTATCTTTGCGATAAATATTATTTAAACTTTCTAACGTTTTAAACTTAACTTTCTTAGATAGTTAAAATTAGTATTTCATTTGTCATATCTTACGAACTTTGCCAATTTTGCACTTTGACTAATTTTAAAGTTATGTTTCTAACTTTATCTTTGCGATAAATATTATTTAAACTTTGTAATCTTTTAAACTTAACTTTCTTAGATAGTTAAAATTAGTATTTCATTTGTCATATCTTACGAACTTTGCCAATTTTGCACTTTGCCTAATTTTAAAGTTATGTTTCTAACTTTATCTTTGCGATAAATATTATTTAAACTTTGTAACGTTTTAAACTTAACTTTCTTAGTTAGTTAAAATTAGTATTTCATTTGTCATATCTTACGAACTTTGCCAATTTTGCACTTTGCCTAATTTTAAAGTTATGTTTCTAACTTTATCTTTGCGATAAATATTATTTAAACTTTGTAACGTTTTAAACTTAACTTTCTTAGTTAGTTAAAATTAGTATTTCATTTGTCATATCTTACGAACTTTGCCAATTTTGCACTTTGCCTAATTTTAAAGTTATGTTTCTAACTTTATCTTTGCGATAAATATTATTTAAACTTTGTAATCTTTTAAACTTAACTTTTTTAGATAGTTAAAATTAGTATTTCATTTGTCATATCTTACGAACTTTGCCAATTTTGCACTTTGCCTAATTTTAAAGTTATGTTTCTAACTTTATCTTTGCGATAAATATTATTTAAACTTTGTAATCTTTTAAACTTAACTTTCTTAGTTAGTTAAAATTAGTATTTCATTTGTCATATCTTACGAACTTTGCCAATTTTGCACTTTGCCTAATTTTAAAGTTATGTTTCTAACTTTATCTTTGCGATAAATATTATTTAAACTTTGTAACGTTTTAAACTTAACTTTCTTAGATAGTTAAAATTAGTATTTCATTTGTCATATCTTACGAACTTTGCCAATTTTTTGCACTTTGCCTAATTTTAAAGTTATGTTTCTAACTTTATCTTTGCGATAAATATTATTTAAACTTTGTAACGTTTTAAACTTAACTTTCTTAGTTAGTTAAAATTAGTATTTCATTTGTCATATCTTACGAACTTTGCCAATTTTGCACTTTGACTAATTTTAAAGTTATGTTTCTAACTTTATCTTTGCGATAAATATTATTTAAACTTTGTAACGTTTTAAACTTAACTTTCTTAGTTAGTTAAAATTAGTATTTCATTTGTCATATCTTACGAATTTTGCCAATTTTGCACTTTGCCTAATTTTAAAGTTATGTTTCTAACTTTATCTTTGCGATAAATATTATTTAAACTTTGTAATCTTTTAAACTTAACTTTCTTAGATAGTTAAAATTAGTATTTCATTTGTCATATCTTACGAACTTTGCCAATTTTGCACTTTGCCTAATTTTAAAGTTATGTTTCTAACTTTATCTTTGCGATAAATATTATTTAAACTTTGTAACGTTTTAAACTTAACTTTCTTAGTTAGTTAAAATTAGTATTTCATTTGTCATATCTTACGAACTTTGCCAATTTTGCACTTTGACTAATTTTAAAGTTATGTTTCTAACTTTATCTTTGCGATAAATATTATTTAAACTTTGTAACGTTTTAAACTTAACTTTCTTAGTTAGTTAAAATTAGTATTTCATTTGTCATATCTTACGAACTTTGCCAATTTTGCACTTTGCCTAATTTTAAAGTTATGTTTCTAACTTTATCTTTGCGATAAATATTATTTAAACTTTGTAATCTTTTAAACTTAACTTTTTTAGATAGTTAAAATTAGTATTTCATTTGTCATATCTTACGAACTTTGCCAATTTTGCACTTTGCCTAATTTTAAAGTTATGTTTCTAACTTTATCTTTGCGATAAATATTATTTCAACTTTGTAACGTTTTAAACTTAACTTTCTTAGATAGTTAAAATTAGTATTTCATTTGTCATATCTTACGAACTTTGCCAATTTTGCACTTTGCCTAATTTTAAAGTTATGTTTCTAACTTTATCTTTGCGATAAATATTATTTAAACTTTCTAACGTTTTAAACTTAACTTTTTTAGATAGTTAAAATTAGTATTTCATTTGTCATATCTTACGAACTTTGCCAATTTTGCACTTTGACTAATTTTAAAGTTATGTTTCTAACTTTATCTTTGCGATAAATATTATTTAAACTTTGTAATCTTTTAAACTTAACTTTCTTAGATAGTTAAAATTAGTATTTCATTTGTCATATCTTACGAACTTTGCCAATTTTGCACTTTGCCTAATTTTAAAGTTATGTTTCTAACTTTATCTTTGCGATAAATATTATTTAAACTTTGTAACGTTTTAAACTTAACTTTCTTAGTTAGTTAAAATTAGTATTTCATTTGTCATATCTTACGAACTTTGCCAATTTTGCACTTTGCCTAATTTTAAAGTTATGTTTCTAACTTTATCTTTGCGATAAATATTATTTAAACTTTGTAATCTTTTAAACTTAACTTTCTTAGATAGTTAAAAGTAGTATTTCATTTGTCATATCTTACGAACTTTGCCAATTTTGCACTTTGCCTAACTTTAAAGTTATGTTTCTAACTTTATCTTTGCGATAAATATTATTTAAACTTTGTAATCTTTTAAACTTAACTTTCTTAGTTAGTTAAAATTAGTATTTCATTTGTCATATCTTACGAACTTTGCCAATTTTGCACTTTGCCTAATTTTAAAGTTATGTTTCTAACTTTATCTTTGCGATAAATATTATTTAAACTTTGTAACGTTTTAAACTTAACTTTCTTAGATAGTTAAAATTAGTATTTCATTTGTCATATCTTACGAACTTTGCCAATTTTTTGCACTTTGCCTAATTTTAAAGTTATGTTTCTAACTTTATCTTTGCGATAAATATTATTTAAACTTTGTAACGTTTTAAACTTAACTTTCTTAGTTAGTTAAAATTAGTATTTCATTTGTCATATCTTACGAACTTTGCCAATTTTGCACTTTGACTAATTTTAAAGTTATGTTTCTAACTTTATCTTTGCGATAAATATTATTTAAACTTTGTAACGTTTTAAACTTAACTTTCTTAGTTAGTTAAAATTAGTATTTCATTTGTCATATCTTACGAATTTTGCCAATTTTGCACTTTGCCTAATTTTAAAGTTATGTTTCTAACTTTATCTTTGCGATAAATATTATTTAAACTTTGTAATCTTTTAATGCCTACTATCCTCCACCCTATATGACGTGCCTGCAAGATGGTATATATGGCCTTGTACGAGCCCGAGGTGAAACCTAGCCTATATACCTACATACATACCCATGCCTAACTAAATATTTGCCCATATGTCCTATAATTCTAATATACTCTAATGAGAAGGGTGATCGATGAGACGAACCCCTTCTTGGACATAAGGGGGGTGGGGCGCCACCCCCAGGTGCCACGTCATGCATTCAATGCTCTTACCCCCATCATGCAGGGGGTGTTGCACAACCCCATGTAAGCGTAAAAGGTAGTCTGGGCCCCTGGGAATTTGATAAAGCACCTGGGGATAACACCCACACCCACCCTTTCACGCCCCTAAGGGCGGAGAAAATGAAAAGAAAGAAAAAAAAAATGGACAGCAGAAGTCAGCAGCTACGCATGCACGAAGAAGGCCAGGACCGCGTGATACATGAGCACACTGCGCATGCGCATACCCACGTGTGTACTGCAATTATGCCAAGCGTAACGTCAGGCCTGGGTGTTCGAGCCGCCCCCCCGGGCCTGTAAGCATGCCAGGCGTTACGGATAGCGTCATTAACCCCATTCAACTACGTTAAATTCCATTTAATGCCTACTATCCTCCACCCTATATGACGTGCCTGCAAGATGGTATATATGGCCTTGTACGAGCCCGAGGTGAAACCTAGCCTATATACCTACATACATACCCATGCCTAACTAAATATTTGCCCATATGTCCTATAATTCTAATATACTCTAATGAGAAGGGTGATCGATGAGACGAACCCCTTCTTGGACATAAGGGGGGTGGGGCGCCACCCCCAGGTGCCACGTCATGCATTCAATGCTCTTACCCCCATCATGCAGGGGGTGTTGCACAACCCCATGTAAGCGTAAAAGGTAGTCTGGGCCCCTGGGAATTTGATAAAGCACCTGGGGATAACACCCAAGTATATTTTTCTATATTCCCCAGGTGAGAACTATATATTAAGTACATAGTATGACAGTTCGGTGTATAGACGTAATAATCCAACACACTACATATACGGTATGCAGTATAATAACGCCAAGACTGTGATGAAAAGAAAACAAACAAACAAACAAGCAAAAAATTACGATAATAAATAAGGAACAAGACTCTCTGAGCTTGTCGCTCTTGGGGTGATGACAATGCCCTAATTACTGCACACGAGGGGGAGTCTGCACCAGTTGCCTAGACACCAGGGACAAATCGGAATTGGCAGGTCGGACATATCGCTGATATGCGAGACTTTTCCACCTTCCCAGGATCTTTATGGTGGATTCCGGGACCCCTGCCACGCTTGCTGATGTGGCCGCCCCAATCCTGAAACTATGTCCATTAAAATTGGAACCCTGCAGACCCGAAGCCGCCAATGCACTCTGAATGTGATGGACAAAAGCACTTCTCCGCAATGGGGTCGAATCCTGCCATACAAAGAGGGGCCCTGGGTCGTTACCCCTCACTGCCAAGAAGTCCAAGAGTGCTGCCACAGGACACACAGGTGAGCCTGTAGCTCCTAGAATCACCTGTGCCCCCTGGCCAAACTGGTCGGTTTTGGAGTACTTGATGGTGAGCATGAAGTACCAGGGGGATGCAGACTGCCTAAGCTCAATATCTGTGATGGAAAGATGGCAGGCAGGGTTGAATAAGCCCTGATCAGGCAGGAGGAACTCTGAACACCTCAGAAAGCCGAAAAATCCTGTGCAACAGGCTGCCCACAGCATCCGGTTGGAGTGTGAGCTGGGGTCCTGGGCTAGGTGTAGCTTGATCCGGGTCATCAATGAAGCCGTGATAGGCAATCGATGGCGTGCCCCTGATGGTTGAGAATGCAGCCGTTGAATGCCCCGCAGCAAGATCTTCATATGTGGGGTATGAAAAGATGGTAATGTGCATGAGGGGTCTGCCATAATCCGGAAGTAGCGCAGGGCAGCCAAGTAAGATTCGATGGTGGAAACTGAAAGGCCCTCTGCACCAAGATATGCCACGAACAAAGTGACCGTTTCCTGTGTCACTGGTGTAGGTGGGAAACCGAATGCCCGAGAGAAGGCCATGTACCGGGACCAACCAGAGCGGTAGACCCGGCGGGTTGAGTCAGCCAGCCCTGCATCCAGAAATCTGAGAACTTGGTCCTCCAGGTGAGCGAGGTCCAGTCGGCTGGCTCCCGGCACAGGAGGTTGATTAGGGTTTGTGGGACCTGAGTGGGAAAAGGTGAGAAAGATGGATACTGATCCATAAAAGCCTGCTGTCTCCCCCTAGAGAGGAGGTCAGCCGCCACATTAAGGGATCCGGGAATGTGGGCTGCCCGGAGGCGGAAATCAAAACGTGCCTGGAGCAGGGCAATGCAGCGTAGCATGTTGTTGGCCAACGGATCCTGAGCGTGCAGGGAGTTGAGCTGTCCCACCACGGCCATGTTGTCAGAATGGCATAGTACCAACTGTCCAGTCCAGCGGTGACCCCACACAGACAGGGCCAGGGTTACCGGTACTAATTCCTTCAATGCGATCGATGAAAGGATGGAGCCCTCAGGCCAGGCAACCTGCAGCCACGACTGGGTAGTGAGTGCACCACATCCCCAAGATCCGGATGCATCGGTGAAGAGATGCACCCCTGGGGTCCCAAGTACCAAGAATTGCTGAGAGGACACTCCAGACCAGGACTGAAGGAGTGTTTGCCACCAAGCTAGGTCAGCACGCACTGCTACGTTAAGACGCCAAAACGATCCATGTCGAGCTCTCCGTAGGGCTTGGAAGAGGCCGCTAAGGAAGGCCTTGCCCAGGGGGCAGACCTTGGTGGCATGAACAAGATGACCAACAAGAGATTCCAGCACAGAAACGTCCCTAATGCATCGAGCATCGACCAGGTTTCCCAGCATGCCTAGCAGGGCAGCCTGCTTATGTGCTGGAAGGGAGATTTGGAGGGGTAGGGAGTGGAGGGAAATGCCCAGGAATGTGATGGAGTACGCTGGACCCTCCACTTTATCAGGGGCCAATGGGACGCCCAGCTCTGCACAGATGGACAGTGTAGTGGCTAGGGCCTGGGAGCACTCTGGTGATCCGGGTGCCCCCAATATCAGGAAATCATCCAGGTAATGAATGACAGCCCGAATGCCCCGCTGGCGTAAAATCCACTCGAGTGCGTCAGCAAGAGCGTTGAAGATAGCTGGGGCAGATGCCAGTCCAAATGGAAGCTGGCAGTCTATGTACACGTGGCCCTGCCACTGAACCCCCAGGAAAACTCTTCCCTCTGGATGGATTGGCACGATCCGATAGGCGTCCCGGATGTCCAGCTTAGCCATCTGGGCCCCAGGGCCCAGGGCATGCAGTAGTAGTGCCGCATCATCGACAGAGGCATAAGCCACGTGGGACCACTCACGGTGCAGTTGGTCATTGACTGCGTGGTTGGAAGGGCTTGACAGGTCCACAATAACACGAAATTTCCCAGGGGTGCTCTTGGGAACAACCCCCAGGCTACTAATAACAACGCCCTCACAGAGGGCCGGGTCTATGGGGCCCAACATGTATCCGGAAGATACCTGCTGTGCAAGGTACTGCGACACTACCTGAGCATGAGAGGTCGCCGAGGGGTGGTTCGCCCGTGATGAGCGACATGTTGCGTCAGGCTGTAGCCCCAGCCTGAATCCCTGACGGATGCCCTGCAATAGGGCCTCAACCCACTTGCGGTCTGGGTGTGGGGCCAGGGCCTGTTGCCAAGCTACACTGTTGAGCGGTGATGAGACAGGCCCTGAGAGAATATGGCTCAGCCGAGGTGCTGACCTGGGGGGCTGTAAACCTGTTGATTGTAAGTGGCAGAACTGTTTTGCCAGTAGACTAGAAACTGTGGCAGACGCACATGTCGGTAAAGGTGGACCTGGGATGGAGGGAGGGCAATGGGAAAGCCAAAGTGAGCAGGCAGTTACCCCGTGCGACCTATAACCAACTAGCCTCGTGAGGACACCTGCCATATAGGGTCACATACAAATGACTTTATCTATCTGCCTCATCAAGCTTGCTGCAGTTAAAACTTGACTATAACCTATGCTATGTGAGCGTTGTCGTGTACTGTGCATGGTACCCCCTATAAGGCAATATACCTGCCGCAACCGGTAAACTATGACACAGGAAGTGACTACAGCAGCTCATCATGGATTAAAATCATGTCAATCGTACAACAAGTTTGCTAGGGCCACAGTATGTACGCCATGGCAATAATGGCTTATGTCGTGAATAAAACAACAATAAGAATCATGAGCCGGGTATATAATGGTCTGCTTTGTCAATCGGCTGCAGGTACACACAAAAGACAGCTGAGAGTGCCTCAGCTAAGGGGCCTTTAAGCTTGTCGACGGGGCTCCCGTGGTGGTGGACGCCGGGCTGGGACGCGCAGCATCGGGCACTCCCGTGCAGGATGGCCTTGCTGACACACGCTGCAGGCGTGCCAAAACTTGCAGGATGCCAGAAAGCAGTCCCCCCTATTGAACCTCCTGCAGATTTCGGCTGGGGCCTGGGACTGCCACCTACTCGGAGTGGCTGACAGGAGTGGGACACGGGACTGTTCAGAGGTCGCAGCGAGCCAGATGTCTGGTTCCCTGTGATCCCATGCCAAGCTGGGGTTTGCTGCGGCTGCCTGCCGGAACAAGCGGTCGTAACGCAGCCATACCTGTCCCGGGACCTCACGTGCCAGTCGAGCCACAATGGACTGGTATATGGCTAGGGGCTTGGCCTTAGACGGGTCGAAGTTGATGGACACTGCCATGTATATCGAGAAGGCCAGAAACCAATCGGTCACAGTGGAGATTGGGAACTTCTTAACACGGCCTTTGTCCTCCTTCCTGTCTTCTGTCGATCGCTCGAAGGCCCAGTCCAGTGCCTCCGGCAGGAGGTCACCCAGATCTATAAATTTCCCCTCTGTGATCCTCTTCACTAGGGCTGGCGGAATACCCAACAGGCCTGTACAAGGAAGGATTAGTGGGGTCGTCGGCAACACGGCGGGGGTGGATGCACTGCTAACTGCTGAAGGTTGCGTGCAAGTGGCTGTTACAGGGATCGGGGGGACTGGATGAGGGGGGGAAGCCTGAGACTGCCCCACTGGGGGCCATGCTGTTAGTGGCGGTGGCTGACCTGACAAGGTGCCGAAGAGGAGGGCTGCAATGATAACAAAGGTACAGCAGACAGTGAATGTATGTGATCCCAGCGAGGGGATGAGTGGTGATAGGCGCTAGGTCCTGTAGCTAAAGGATATATCGGACAGTGTCAACCTGTGCCACGCCTGCATGCCTGATGTCAAGCACCCCTTGGAGACTTCAGCTGTATGAGGTGTGTGCATGGGTGTGCCTTGCATTGTGTGTAGGGGATGTACCCTGGTCTGATTGCATTGATGCCTGCGTCATAGGTGTTGTCTGTACAAGGAGATTAGTGTCCCAGGTGTGCATGCATGGATGACCCTACACACGAGCTGAGGATGACCCTCCTGTGTATACGAGGGTTGCTGTGTAATTGCCCTGGCGGGGCTCTCAGTTGCCCAGGCAGCCTGTGCATATAGTTACCCTGGCGGGGCTGTGCTTGTTGCCCTAGCGGGCTGTGCTTAGTTGCCCTGGCGGGGCTGTGCATTATTGCCCCGGCGGGGCAGTGCATGGTTGCCTTGGATGAGCCGTTTGTACAGTTGCCCTGGCGGGGCTATGCATGGTTGCCCTGGCGGGGCTGTGCGTGGTTGCCCTGGTGGGGCTGTGTATGGTTGCCCTGGCGGGGCTGCATGTCGGCGTATGAATGAGCCAGACGGTACATTACTGCCTGACAGTCCAGCGGTTGGGTGCACTCGCGGGGTTAAGCGTGAGTACCCTCCTAGGGGAGGGCGTGACAGCACCAGGCACTGGTGGACCGGGGCAGTGCCCACAGAGATACGAAAGACCCTCGTAGGCTGGAGCAAGGCAGCACGGGGGGATTGGTTCGTACCCGACATCGACACACGGACAAAATTGACTGGAGGGATGAACTTACCTGTGGGGTTGGACAGTGGGACCGGGGTGGACGTGGTACCCCCGCTAGATGTCGAAGATGAGGACACCGGAACTGGGTCTGACGGGACGGTGGGGGTAGGCAGAGACTCGGCCATTGATAACCCAGGACAGAAAAAAAAGCAACGAATACTCGAAGCAAGAGCCAAGTAAACCGAGGGCCAGCAAAACGAGGGAGAATAAAAAATGGACAGCAGAAGTCAGCAGCTACGCATGCACGAAGAAGGCCAGGACCGCGTGATACATGAGCACACTGCGCATGCGCATACCCACGTGTGTACTGCAATTATGCCAAGCGTAACGTCAGGCCTGGGTGTTCGAGCCGCCCCCCCGGGCCTGTAAGCATGCCAGGCGTTACGGATAGCGTCATTAACCCCATTCAACTACGTTAAATTCCATTTAAACTTAACTTTTTTAGATAGTTAAAATTAGTATTTCATTTGTCATATCTTACGAACTTTGCCAATTTTGCACTTTGCCTAATTTTAAAGTTATGTTTCTAACTTTATCTTTGCGATAAATATTATTTAAACTTTGTAATCTTTTAAACTTAACTTTCTTAGATAGTTAAAATTAGTATTTCATTTGTCATATCTTACGAACTTTGCCAATTTTGCACTTTGCCTAATTTTAAAGTTATGTTTCTAACTTTATCTTTGCGATAAATATTATTTAAACTTTGTAACGTTTTAAACTTAACTTTCTTAGTTAGTTAAAATTAGTATTTCATTTGTCATATCTTACGAACTTTGCCAATTTTGCACTTTGACTAATTTTAAAGTTATGTTTCTAACTTTATCTTTGCGATAAATATTATTTAAACTTTGTAACGTTTTAAACTTAACTTTCTTAGTTAGTTAAAATTAGTATTTCATTTGTCATATCTTACGAATTTTGCCAATTTTGCACTTTGCCTAATTTTAAAGTTATGTTTCTAACTTTATCTTTGCGATAAATATTATTTAAACTTTGTAATCTTTTAAACTTAACTTTTTTAGATAGTTAAAATTAGTATTTCATTTGTCATATCTTACGAACTTTGCCAATTTTGCACTTTGACTAATTTTAAAGTTATGTTTCTAACTTTATCTTTGCGATAAATATTATTTAAACTTTGTAATCTTTTAAACTTAACTTTCTTAGATAGTTAAAATTAGTATTTCATTTGTCATATCTTACGAACTTTGCCAATTTTGCACTTTGCCTAATTTTAAAGTTATGTTTCTAACTTTATCTTTGCGATAAATATTATTTAAACTTTGTAATCTTTTAAACTTAACTTTCTTAGTTAGTTAAAATTAGTATTTCATTTGTCATATCTTACGAACTTTGCCAATTTTGCACTTTGCCTAATTTTAAAGTTATGTTTCTAACTTTATCTTTGCGATAAATATTATTTAAACTTTGTAACGTTTTAAACTTAACTTTCTTAGTTAGTTAAAATTAGTATTTCATTTGTCATATCTTACGAACTTTGCCAATTTTGCACTTTGCCTAATTTTAAAGTTATGTTTCTAACTTTATCTTTGCGATAAATATTATTTAAACTTTGTAATCTTTTAAACTTAACTTTCTTAGTTAGTTAAAATTAGTATTTCATTTGTCATATCTTACGAACTTTGCCAATTTTGCACTTTGACTAATTTTAAAGTTATGTTTCTAACTTTATCTTTGCGATAAATATTATTTAAACTTTGTAACGTTTTAAACTTAACTTTCTTAGTTAGTTAAAATTAGTATTTCATTTGTCATATCTTACGAACTTTGCCAATTTTGCACTTTGCCTAATTTTAAAGTTATGTTTCTAACTTTATCTTTGCGATAAATATTATTTAAACTTTCTAACGTTTTAAACTTAACTTTCTTAGTTAGTTAAAATTAGTATTTCATTTGTCATATCTTACGAACTTTGCCAATTTTGCACTTTGCCTAATTTTAAAGTTATGTTTCTAACTTTATCTTTGCGATAAATATTATTTAAACTTTGTAACGTTTTAAACTTAACTTTCTTAGTTAAAATTAGTATTTCATTTGTCATATCTTACGAACTTTGCCAATTTTGCACTTTGCCTAATTTTAAAGTTATGTTTCTAACTTTATCTTTGCAATAAATATTATTTAAACTTTGTAATCTTTTAAACTTAACTTTCTTAGATAGTTAAAATTAGTATTTCATTTGTCATATCTTACGAACTTTGCCAATTTTGTACTTTGCCTAATTTTAAAGTTATGTTTCTAACTTTATCTTTGCGATAAATATTATTTAAACTTTGTAATCTTTTAAACTTAACTTTCTTAGATAGTTAAAATTAGTATTTCATTTGTCATATCTTACGAACTTTGCCAATTTTGCACTTTGCCTGATTTTAAAGTTATGTTTCTAACTTTATCTTTGCGATAAATATTATTTAAACTTTGTAATCTTTTAAACTTAACTTTCTTAGTTAGTTAAAATTAGTATTTCATTTGTCATATCTTACGAACTTTGCCAATTTTGCACTTTGCCTAATTTTAAAGTTATGTTTCTAACTTTATCTTTGCGATAAATATTATTTAAACTTTGTAATCTTTTAAACTTAACTTTCTTAGTTAGTTAAAATTAGTATTTCATTTGTCATATCTTACGAACTTTGCCAATTTTGCACTTTGCCTAATTTTAAAGTTATGTTTCTAACTTTATCTTTGCGATAAATATTATTTAAACTTTCTAACGTTTTAAACTTAACTTTCTTAGTTAGTTAAAAGTAGTATTTCATTTGTCATATCTTACGAACTTTGCCAATTTTGCACTTTGCCTAATTTTAAAGTTATGTTTCTAACTTTATCTTTGCGATAAATATTATTTAAACTTTGTAATCTTTTAAACTTAACTTTCTTAGATAGTTAAAATTAGTATTTCATTTGTCATATCTTACGAACTTTGCCAATTTTGCACTTTGCCTAATTTTAAAGTTATGTTTCTAACTTTATCTTTGCGATAAATATTATTTAAACTTTGTAACGTTTTAAACTTAACTTTCTTAGATAGTTAAAAGTAGTATTTCATTTGTCATATCTTACGAACTTTGCCAATTTTGCACTTTGCCTAACTTTAAAGTTATGTTTCTAACTTTATCTTTGCGATAAATATTATTTAAACTGTAATCTTTTAAACTTAACTTTCTTAGATAGTTAAAATTAGTATTTCATTTGTCATATCTTACGAACTTTGCCAATTTTGCACTTTGCCTAATTTTAAAGTTATGTTTCTAACTTTATCTTTGCGATAAATATTATTTAAACTTTCTAACGTTTTAAACTTAACTTTCTTAGATAGTTAAAATTAGTATTTCATTTGTCATATCTTACGAACTTTGCCAATTTTGCACTTTGCCTAATTTTAAAGTTATGTTTCTAACTTTATCTTTGCGATAAATATTATTTAAACTTTGTAATCTTTTAAACTTAACTTTCTTAGATAGTTAAAATTAGTATTTCATTTGTCATATCTTACGAACATTGCCAATTTTGCACTTTGACTAATTTTAAAGTTATGTTTCTAACTTTATCTTTGCGATAAATATTATTTAAACTTTCTAACGTTTTAAACTTAACTTTCTTAGATAGTTAAAAGTAGTATTTCATTTGTCATATCTTACGAACTTTGCCAATTTTGCACTTTGCCTAATTTTAAAGTTATGTTTCTAACTTTATCTTTGCGATAAATATTATTTAAACTTTGTAATCTTTTAAACTTAACTTTCTTAGTTAGTTAAAATTAGTATTTCATTTGTCATATCTTACGAACTTTGCCAATTTTGCACTTTGCCTAATTTTAAAGTTATGTTTCTAACTTTATCTTTGCGAAAAATATTATTTAAACTTTGTAATCTTTTAAACTTAACTTTCTTAGATAGTTAAAATTAGTATTTCATTTGTCATATCTTACGAACTTTGCCAATTTTGCACTTTGCCTAATTTTAAAGTTATGTTTCTAACTTTATCTTTGCGATAAATATTATTTAAACTTTCTAACGTTTTAAACTTAACTTTCTTAGATAGTTAAAAGTAGTATTTCATTTGTCATATCTTACGAACTTTGCCAATTTTGCACTTTGCCTAATTTTAAAGTTATGTTTCTAACTTTATCTTTGCGATAAATATTATTTAAACTTTGTAACGTTTTAAACTTAACTTTCTTAGTTAGTTAAAATTAGTATTTCATTTGTCATATCTTACGAACTTTGCCAATTTTGCACTTTGCCTAATTTTAAAGTTATGTTTCTAACTTTATCTTTGCGATAAATATTATTTAAACTTTCTAACGTTTTAAACTTAACTTTCTTAGATAGTTAAAATTAGTATTTCATTTGTCATATCTTACGAACTTTGCCAATTTTGCACTTTGCCTAATTTTAAAGTTATGTTTCTAACTTTATCTTTGCGATAAATATTATTTAAACTTTCTAACGTTTTAAACTTAACTTTCTTAGATAGTTAAAATTAGTATTTCATTTGTCATATCTTACGAACTTTGCCAATTTTGCACTTTGCCTAATTTTAAAGTTATGTTTCTAACTTTATCTTTGCGATAAATATTATTTAAACTTTCTAACGTTTTAAACTTAACTTTCTTAGATAGTTAAAATTAGTATTTCATTTGTCATATCTTACGAACTTTGCCAATTTTGCACTTTGCCTAATTTTAAAGTTATGTTTCTAACTTTATCTTTGCGATAAATATTATTTAAACTTTCTAACGTTTTAAACTTAACTTTCTTAGTTAGTTAAAAGTAGTATTTCATTTGTCATATCTTACGAACTTTGCCAATTTTGCACTTTGCCTAATTTTAAAGTTATGTTTCTAACTTTATCTTTGCGATAAATATTATTTAAACTTTGTAACGTTTTAAACTTAACTTTCTTAGTTAGTTAAAATTAGTATTTCATTTGTCATATCTTACGAACTTTGCCAATTTTGCACTTTGCCTAATTTTAAAGTTATGTTTCTAACTTTATCTTTGCGATAAATATTATTTAAACTTTGTAATCTTTTAAACTTAACTTTCTTAGATAGTTAAAATTAGTATTTCATTTGTCATATCTTACGAACATTGCCAATTTTGCACTTTGCCTAATTTTAAAGTTATGTTTCTAACTTTATCTTTGCGATAAATATTATTTAAACTTTCTAACGTTTTAAACTTAACTTTCTTAGATAGTTAAAAGTAGTATTTCATTTGTCATATCTTACGAACTTTGCCAATTTTGCACTTTGCCTAATTTTAAAGTTATGTTTCTAACTTTATCTTTGCGATAAATATTATTTAAACTTTGTAATCTTTTAAACTTAACTTTCTTAGTTAGTTAAAATTAGTATTTCATTTGTCATATCTTACGAACTTTGCCAATTTTGCACTTTGCCTAATTTTAAAGTTATGTTTCTAACTTTATCTTTGCGAAAAATATTATTTAAACTTTGTAATCTTTTAAACTTAACTTTCTTAGATAGTTAAAATTAGTATTTCATTTGTCATATCTTACGAACTTTGCCAATTTTGCACTTTGCCTAATTTTAAAGTTATGTTTCTAACTTTATCTTTGCGATAAATATTATTTAAACTTTCTAACGTTTTAAACTTAACTTTCTTAGATAGTTAAAAGTAGTATTTCATTTGTCATATCTTACGAACTTTGCCAATTTTGCACTTTGCCTAATTTTAAAGTTATGTTTCTAACTTTATCTTTGCGATAAATATTATTTAAACTTTGTAACGTTTTAAACTTAACTTTCTTAGTTAGTTAAAATTAGTATTTCATTTGTCATATCTTACGAACTTTGCCAATTTTGCACTTTGCCTAATTTTAAAGTTATGTTTCTAACTTTATCTTTGCGATAAATATTATTTAAACTTTCTAACGTTTTAAACTTAACTTTCTTAGATAGTTAAAATTAGTATTTCATTTGTCATATCTTACGAACTTTGCCAATTTTGCACTTTGCCTAATTTTAAAGTTATGTTTCTAACTTTATCTTTGCGATAAATATTATTTAAACTTTGTAATCTTTTAAACTTAACTTTCTTAGATAGTTAAAATTAGTATTTCATTTGTCATATCTTACGAACTTTGCCAATTTTGCACTTTGCCTAATTTTAAAGTTATGTTTCTAACTTTATCTTTGCGATAAATATTATTTAAACTTTCTAACGTTTTAAACTTAACTTTCTTAGATAGTTAAAATTAGTATTTCATTTGTCATATCTTACGAACTTTGCCAATTTTGCACTTTGCCTAATTTTAAAGTTATGTTTCTAACTTTATCTTTGCGATAAATATTATTTAAACTTTCTAACGTTTTAAACTTAACTTTCTTAGTTAGTTAAAAGTAGTATTTCATTTGTCATATCTTACGAACTTTGCCAATTTTGCACTTTGCCTAATTTTAAAGTTATGTTTCTAACTTTATCTTTGCGATAAATATTATTTAAACTTTGTAACGTTTTAAACTTAACTTTCTTAGTTAGTTAAAATTAGTATTTCATTTGTCATATCTTACGAACTTTGCCAATTTTGCACTTTGCCTAATTTTAAAGTTATGTTTCTAACTTTATCTTTGCGATAAATATTATTTAAACTTTGTAATCTTTTAAACTTAACTTTCTTAGATAGTTAAAATTAGTATTTCATTTGTCATATCTTACGAACTTTGCCAATTTTGCACTTTGCCTAATTTTAAAGTTATGTTTCTAACTTTATCTTTGCGATAAATATTATTTAAACTTTGTAATCTTTTAAACTTAACTTTCTTAGATAGTTAAAATTAGTATTTCATTTGTCATATCTTACGAACTTTGCCAATTTTGTACTTTGCCTAATTTTAAAGTTATGTTTCTAACTTTATCTTTGCGATAAATATTATTTAAACTTTGTAATCTTTTAAACTTAACTTTCTTAGATAGTTAAAAGTAGTATTTCATTTGTCATATCTTACGAACTTTGCCAATTTTGCACTTTGCCTAATTTTAAAGTTATGTTTCTAACTTTATCTTTGCGATAAATATTATTTAAACTTTGTAACGTTTTAAACTTAACTTTCTTAGTTAGTTAAAATTAGTATTTCATTTGTCATATCTTACGAACTTTGCCAATTTTGCACTTTGCCTAATTTTAAAGTTATGTTTCTAACTTTATCTTTGCGATAAATATTATTTAAACTTTGTAATCTTTTAAACTTAACTTTCTTAGATAGTTAAAATTAGTATTTCATTTGTCATATCTTACGAACTTTGCCAATTTTGCACTTTGCCTAATTTTAAAGTTATGTTTCTAACTTTATCTTTGCGATAAATATTATTTAAACTTTAAAACGTTTTAAACTTAACTTTCTTAGATAGTTAAAAGTAGTATTTCATTTGTCATATCTTACGAACTTTGCCAATTTTGCACTTTGCCTAATTTTAAAGTTATGTTTCTAACTTTATCTTTGCGATAAATATTATTTAAACTTTGTAATCTTTTAAACTTAACTTTCTTAGTTAGTTAAAATTAGTATTTCATTTGTCATATCTTACGAACTTTGCCAATTTTGCACTTTGCCTAATTTTAAAGTTATGTTTCTAACTTTATCTTTGCGAAAAATATTATTTAAACTTTGTAATCTTTTAAACTTAACTTTCTTAGATAGTTAAAATTAGTATTTCATTTGTCATATCTTACGAACTTTGCCAATTTTGCACTTTGCCTAATTTTAAAGTTATGTTTCTAACTTTATCTTTGCGATAAATATTATTTAAACTTTCTAACGTTTTAAACTTAACTTTCTTAGATAGTTAAAAGTAGTATTTCATTTGTCATATCTTACGAACTTTGCCAATTTTGCACTTTGCCTAATTTTAAAGTTATGTTTCTAACTTTATCTTTGCGATAAATATTATTTAAACTTTGTAACGTTTTAAACTTAACTTTCTTAGTTAGTTAAAATTAGTATTTCATTTGTCATATCTTACGAACTTTGCCAATTTTGCACTTTGCCTAATTTTAAAGTTATGTTTCTAACTTTATCTTTGCGATAAATATTATTTAAACTTTCTAACGTTTTAAACTTAACTTTCTTAGATAGTTAAAATTAGTATTTCATTTGTCATATCTTACGAACTTTGCCAATTTTGCACTTTGCCTAATTTTAAAGTTATGTTTCTAACTTTATCTTTGCGATAAATATTATTTAAACTTTGTAATCTTTTAAACTTAACTTTCTTAGATAGTTAAAATTAGTATTTCATTTGTCATATCTTACGAACTTTGCCAATTTTGCACTTTGCCTAATTTTAAAGTTATGTTTCTAACTTTATCTTTGCGATAAATATTATTTAAACTTTCTAACGTTTTAAACTTAACTTTCTTAGATAGTTAAAATTAGTATTTCATTTGTCATATCTTACGAACTTTGCCAATTTTGCACTTTGCCTAATTTTAAAGTTATGTTTCTAACTTTATCTTTGCGATAAATATTATTTAAACTTTCTAACGTTTTAAACTTAACTTTCTTAGTTAGTTAAAAGTAGTGTTTCATTTGTTCATATCTTACGAACTTTGCAATTTTGCACTTTGCCTAATTTTAAAGTTATGTTTCTAACTTTATCTTTGCGATAAATATTATTTACACTTTGTAACGTTTTAAACTTAACTTTCTTAGTTAGTTAAAATTAGTATTTCATTTGTCATATCTTACGAACTTTGCCAATTTTGCACTTTGCCTAATTTTAAAGTTATGTTTCTAACTTTATCTTTGCGATAAATATTATTTAAACTTTGTAACGTTTAAACTTAACTTTCTTAGTTAGTTAAAATTAGTATTTCATTTGTCATATCTTACGAACTTTGCCAATTTTGCACTTTGCCTAATTTTAAAGTTATGTTTCTAACTTTATCTTTGCGATAAATATTATTTAAACTTTGTAATCTTTTAAACTTAACTTTCTTAGATAGTTAAAATTAGTATTTCATTTGTCATATCTTACGAACTTTGCCAATTTTGCACTTTGCCTAATTTTAAAGTTATGTTTCTAACTTTATCTTTGCGATAAATATTATTTAAACTTTGTAATCTTTTAAACTTAACTTTCTTAGATAGTTAAAATTAGTATTTCATTTGTCATATCTTACGAACTTTGCCAATTTTGCACTTTGCCTAATTTTAAAGTTATGTTTCTAACTTTATCTTTGCGATAAATATTATTTAAACTTTGTAATCTTTTAAACTTAACTTTCTTAGATAGTTAAAATAGTATTTCATTTGGTCATATCTTACGAACTTTGCCAATTTTGCACTTTGCCTAATTTTAAAGTTATGTTTCTAACTTTATCTTTGCGATAAATATTATTTAAACTTTGTAATCTTTTAAACTTAACTTTCTTAGATAGTTAAAAATTAGTATTTCATTTGTCATATCTTACGAACTTTGCCAATTTTGCACTTTGCCTAATTTTAAAGTTATGTTTCTAACTTTATCTTTGCGATAAATATTATTTAAACTTTAACGTTTTAAACTTAACTTTCTTAGATAGTTAAAATTAGTATTTCATTTGTCATATCTTACGAACTTTGCCAATTTTGCACTTTGCCTAATTTTAAAGTTATGTTTCTAACTTTATCTTTGCGATAAATATTATTTAAACTGTAATCTTTTAAACTTAACTTTCTTAGATAGTTAAAATTAGTATTTCATTTGTCCATATCTTACGAACTTTGCCAATTTTGCACTTTGCCTAATTTTAAAGTTATGTTTCTAACTTTATCTTTGCGATAAATATTATTTAAACTTTCTAACGTTTTAAACTTAACTTTCTTAGATAGTTAAAATTAGTATTTCATTTGTCATATCTTACGAACTTTGCCAATTTTGCACTTTGCCTAATTTTAAAGTTATGTTTCTAACTTTATCTTTGCGATAAATATTATTTAAACTTTGTAACGTTTTAAACTTAACTTTCTTAGTTAGTTAAAATTAGTATTTCATTTGTCATATCTTACGAACTTTGCCAATTTTGCACTTTGCCTAATTTTAAAGTTATGTTTCTAACTTTATCTTTGCGATAAATATTATTTAAACTTTGTAACGTTTTAAACTTAACTTAGTTAGTTAAAATTAGTATTTCATTTGTCATATCTTACGAACTTTGCCAATTTTGCACTTTGCCTAATTTTAAAGTTATGTTTCTAACTTTATCTTTGCGATAAATATTATTTAAACTTTGTAATCTTTTAAACCTTACACTTTCTTAGATAGTTAAAATTAGTATTTCATTTGTCATATCTTACGAACTTTGCCAATTTTGCACTTTGCCTAATTTTAAAGTTATGTTTCTAACTTTATCTTTGCGATAAATATTATTTAAACTTTGTAATCTTTTAAACTTAACTTTCTTAGATAGTTAAAATTAGTATTTCATTTGTCATATCTTACGAACTTTGCCAATTTTGCACTTTGCCTAATTTTAAAGTTATGTTTCTAACTTTATCTTTGCGATAAATATTATTTAAACTTTGTAATCTTTTAAACTTAACTTTCTTAGATAGTTAAAATTAGTATTTCATTTGTCATATCTTACGAACTTTGCCAATTTTGCACTTTGCCTAATTTTAAAGTTATGTTTCTAACTTTATCTTTGCGATAAATATTATTTAAACTTTGTAATCTTTTAAACTTAACTTTCTTAGATAGTTAAAATTAGTATTTCATTTGTCATATCTTACGAACTTTGCCAATTTTGCACTTTGCCTAATTTTAAAGTTATGTTTCTAACTTTATCTTTGCGATAAATATTATTTAAACTTTGTAATCTTTTAAACTTAACTTTCTTAGATAGTTAAAATTAGTATTTCATTTGTCATATCTTACGAACTTTGCCAATTTTGCACTTTGCCTAATTTTAAAGTTATGTTTCTAACTTTATCTTTGCGATAAATATTATTTAAACTTTCTAACGTTTTAAACTTAACTTTCTTAGATAGTTAAAATTAGTATTTCATTTGTCATATCTTACGAACTTTGCCAATTTTGCACTTTGCCTAATTTTAAAGTTATGTTTCTAACTTTATCTTTGCGATAAATATTATTTAAACTGTAATCTTTTAAACTTAACTTTCTTAGATAGTTAAAATTAGTATTTCATTTGTCATATCTTACGAACTTTGCCAATTTTGCACTTTGCCTAATTTTAAAGTTATGTTTCTAACTTTATCTTTGCGATAAATATTATTTAAACTTTCTAACGTTTTAAACTTAACTTTCTTAGATAGTTAAAATTAGTATTTCATTTGTCATATCTTACGAACTTTGCCAATTTTGCACTTTGCCTAATTTTAAAGTTATGTTTCTAACTTTATCTTTGCGATAAATATTATTTAAACTTTGTAACGTTTTAAACTTAACTTTCTTAGTTAGTTAAAATTAGTATTTCATTTGTCATATCTTACGAACTTTGCCAATTTTGCACTTTGCCTAATTTTAAAGTTATGTTTCTAACTTTATCTTTGCGATAAATATTATTTAAACTTTGTAACGTTTTAAACTTAACTTTCTTAGTTAGTTAAAATTAGTATTTCATTTGTCATATCTTACGAACTTTGCCAATTTTGCACTTTGCCTAATTTTAAAGTTATGTTTCTAACTTTATCTTTGCGATAAATATTATTTAAACTTTGTAATCTTTTAAACTTAACTTTCTTAGATAGTTAAAATTAGTATTTCATTTGTCATATCTTACGAACTTTGCCAATTTTGCACTTTGCCTAATTTTAAAGTTATGTTTCTAACTTTATCTTTGCGATAAATATTATTTAAACTTTGTAATCTTTTAAACTTAACTTTCTTAGATAGTTAAAATTAGTATTTCATTTGTCATATCTTACGAACTTTGCCAATTTTGCACTTTGCCTAATTTTAAAGTTATGTTTCTAACTTTATCTTTGCGATAAATATTATTTAAACTTTGTAATCTTTTAAACTTAACTTTCTTAGATAGTTAAAATTAGTATTTCATTTGTCATATCTTACGAACTTTGCCAATTTTGCACTTTGCCTAATTTTAAAGTTATGTTTCTAACTTTATCTTTGCGATAAATATTATTTAAACTTTGTAATCTTTTAAACTTAACTTTCTTAGATAGTTAAAATTAGTATTTCATTTGTCATATCTTACGAACTTTGCCAATTTTGCACTTTGCCTAATTTTAAAGTTATGTTTCTAACTTTATCTTTGCGATAAATATTATTTAAACTTTCTAACGTTTTAAACTTAACTTTCTTAGATAGTTAAAATTAGTATTTCATTTGTCATATCTTACGAACTTTGCCAATTTTGCACTTTGCCTAATTTTAAAGTTATGTTTCTAACTTTATCTTTGCGATAAATATTATTTAAACTTTGTAATCTTTTAAACTTAACTTTCTTAGATAGTTAAAATTAGTATTTCATTTGTCATATCTTACGAACTTTGCCAATTTTGCACTTTGCCTAATTTTAAAGTTATGTTTCTAACTTTATCTTTGCGATAAATATTATTTAAACTTTGTAATCTTTTAAACTTAACTTTCTTAGATAGTTAAAATTAGTATTTCATTTGTCATATCTTACGAACTTTGCCAATTTTGCACTTTGCCTAATTTTAAAGTTATGTTTCTAACTTTATCTTTGCGATAAATATTATTTAAACTTTGTAATCTTTTAAACTTAACTTTCTTAGATAGTTAAAATTAGTATTTCATTTGTCATATCTTACGAACTTTGCCAATTTTGCACTTTGCCTAATTTTAAAGTTATGTTTCTAACTTTATCTTTGCGATAAATATTATTTAAACTTTCTAACGTTTTAAACTTAACTTTCTTAGATAGTTAAAATTAGTATTTCATTTGTCATATCTTACGAACTTTGCCAATTTTGCACTTTGCCTAATTTTAAAGTTATGTTTCTAACTTTATCTTTGCGATAAATATTATTTAAACTGTAATCTTTTAAACTTAACTTTCTTAGATAGTTAAAATTAGTATTTCATTTGTCATATCTTACGAACTTTGCCAATTTTGCACTTTGCCTAATTTTAAAGTTATGTTTCTAACTTTATCTTTGCGATAAATATTATTTAAACTTTCTAACGTTTTAAACTTAACTTTCTTAGATAGTTAAAATTAGTATTTCATTTGTCATATCTTACGAACTTTGCCAATTTTGCACTTTGCCTAATTTTAAAGTTATGTTTCTAACTTTATCTTTGCGATAAATATTATTTAAACTTTGTAACGTTTTAAACTTAACTTTCTTAGTTAGTTAAAATTAGTATTTCATTTGTCATATCTTACGAACTTTGCCAATTTTGCACTTTGCCTAATTTTAAAGTTATGTTTCTAACTTTATCTTTGCGATAAATATTATTTAAACTTTGTAACGTTTTAAACTTAACTTTCTTAGTTAGTTAAAATTAGTATTTCATTTGTCATATCTTACGAACTTTGCCAATTTTGCACTTTGCCTAATTTTAAAGTTATGTTTCTAACTTTATCTTTGCGATAAATATTATTTAAACTTTGTAATCTTTTAAACTTAACTTTCTTAGATAGTTAAAATTAGTATTTCATTTGTCATATCTTACGAACTTTGCCAATTTTGCACTTTGCCTAATTTTAAAGTTATGTTTCTAACTTTATCTTTGCGATAAATATTATTTAAACTTTGTAATCTTTTAAACTTAACTTTCTTAGATAGTTAAAATTAGTATTTCATTTGTCATATCTTACGAACTTTGCCAATTTTGCACTTTGCCTAATTTTAAAGTTATGTTTCTAACTTTATCTTTGCGATAAATATTATTTAAACTTTGTAATCTTTTAAACTTAACTTTCTTAGATAGTTAAAATTAGTATTTCATTTGTCATATCTTACGAACTTTGCCAATTTTGCACTTTGCCTAATTTTAAAGTTATGTTTCTAACTTTATCTTTGCGATAAATATTATTTAAACTTTGTAATCTTTTAAACTTAACTTTCTTAGATAGTTAAAATTAGTATTTCATTTGTCATATCTTACGAACTTTGCCAATTTTGCACTTTGCCTAATTTTAAAGTTATGTTTCTAACTTTATCTTTGCGATAAATATTATTTAAACTTTCTAACGTTTTAAACTTAACTTTCTTAGATAGTTAAAATTAGTATTTCATTTGTCATATCTTACGAACTTTGCCAATTTTGCACTTTGCCTAATTTTAAAGTTATGTTTCTAACTTTATCTTTGCGATAAATATTATTTAAACTTTCTAACGTTTTAAACTTAACTTTCTTAGATAGTTAAAATTAGTATTTCATTTGTCATATCTTACGAACTTTGCCAATTTTGCACTTTACCTAATTTTAAAGTTATGTTTCTAACTTTATCTTTGCGATAAATATTATTTAAACTGTAATCTTTTAAACTTAACTTTCTTAGATAGTTAAAATTAGTATTTCATTTGTGATATCTTACGAACTTTGCCAATTTTGCACTTTGCCTAATTTTAAAGTTATGTTTCTAACTTTATCTTTGCGATAAATATTATTTAAACTTTCTAACGTTTTAAACTTAACTTTCTTAGATAGTTAAAATTAGTATTTCATTTGTCATATCTTACGAACTTTGCCAATTTTGCACTTTGCCTAATTTTAAAGTTATGTTTCTAACTTTATCTTTGCGATAAATATTATTTAAACTTTGTAATCTTTTAAACTTAACTTTCTTAGATAGTTAAAATTAGTATTTCATTTGTCATATCTTACGAACTTTGAAAATTTTGCACTTTGCCTAATTTTAAAGTTATGTTTCTAACTTTATCTTTGCGATAAATATTATTTAAACTTTCTAACGTTTTAAACTTAACTTTCTTAGATAGTTAAAATTAGTATTTCATTTGTCATATCTTACGAACTTTGCCAATTTTGCACTTTGCCTAATTTTAAAGTTATGTTTCTAACTTTATCTTTGCGATAAATATTATTTAAACTTTGTAATCTTTTAAACTTAACTTTCTTAGATAGTTAAAATTAGTATTTCATTTGTCATATCTTACGAACTTTGCCAATTTTGCACTTTGCCTAATTTTAAAGTTATGTTTCTAACTTTATCTTTGCGATAAATATTATTTAAACTTTGTAATCTTTTAAACTTAACTTTCTTAGATAGTTAAAAGTAGTATTTCATTTGTCATATCTTACGAACTTTGCCAATTTTGCACTTTGCCTAATTTTAAAGTTATGTTTCTAACTTTATCTTTGCGATAAATATTATTTAAACTTTGTAATCTTTTAAACTTAACTTTCTTAGATAGTTAAAATTAGTATTTCATTTGTCATATCTTACGAACTTTGCCAATTTTGCACTTTGCCTAATTTTAAAGTTATGTTTCTAACTTTATCTTTGCGATAAATATTATTTAAACTTTGTAATCTTTTAAACTTAACTTTCTTAGATAGTTAAAATTAGTATTTCATTTGTCATATCTTACGAACATTGCCAATTTTGCACTTTGCCTAATTTTAAAGTTATGTTTCTAACTTTATCTTTGCGATAAATATTATTTAAACTTTGTAAGCTTTTAAACTTAACTTTCTTAGATAGTTAAAATTAGTATTTCATTTGTCATATCTTACGAACTTTGCCAATTTTGTACTTTGCCTAATTTTAAAGTTATGTTTCTAACTTTATCTTTGCGATAAATATTATTTAAACTTTGTAATCTTTTAAACTTAACTTTCTTAGATAGTTAAAATTAGTATTTCATTTATCATATCTTACGAACTTTGCCAATTTTGCACTTTGCCTAATTTTAAAGTTATGTTTCTAACTTTATCTTTGCGATAAATATTATTTAAACTTTGTAATCTTTTAAACTTAACTTTCTTAGATAGTTAAAATTAGTATTTTATTTGTCATATCTTACGAACTTTGCCAATTTTGTACTTTGCCTAATTTTAAAGTTATGTTTCTAACTTTATCTTTGCGATAAATATTATTTAAACTTTGTAATCTTTTAAACTTAACTTTCTTAGATAGTTAAAATTAGTATTTCATTTGTCATATCTTACGAACTTTGCCAATTTTGCACTTTGACTAATTTTAAAGTTATGTTTCTAACTTTATCTTTGCGATAAATATTATTTAAACTTTGTAACGTTTTAAACTTAACTTTCTTAGTTAGTTAAAATTAGTATTTCATTTGTCATATCTTACGAACTTTGCCAATTTTGCACTTTGCCTAATTTTAAAGTTATGTTTCTAACTTTATCTTTGCGATAAATATTATTTAAACTTTGTAACGTTTTAAACTTAACTTTCTTAGTTAGTTAAAATTAGTATTTCATTTGTCATATCTTACGAACTTTGCCAATTTTGCACTTTGCCTAATTTTAAAGTTATGTTTCTAACTTTATCTTTGCGATAAATATTATTTAAGCTTTGTAACGTTTTAAACTTAACTTTCTTAGTTAGTTAAAATTAGTATTTCATTTGTCATATCTTACGAACTTTGCCAATTTTGCACTTTGCCTAATTTTAAAGTTATGTTTCTAACTTTATCTTTGCGATAAATATTATTTAAACTTTGTAACGTTTTAAACTTAACTTTCTTAGTTAGTTAAAATTAGTATTTCATTTGTCATATCTTACGAACTTTGCCAATTTTGCACTTTGCCTAATTTTAAAGTTATGTTTCTAACTTTATCTTTGCGATAAATATTATTTAAACTTTGTAATCTTTTAAACTTAACTTTCTTAGATAGTTAAAATTAGTATTTCATTTGTCATATCTTACGAACTTTGCCAATTTTGTACTTTGCCTATTTTTTAAGTTATGTTTCTAACTTTATCTTTGCGATAAATATTATTTAAACTTTGTAATCTTTTAAACTTAACTTTCTTAGATAGTTAAAATTAGTATTTCATTTGTCATATCTTACGAACTTTGCCAATTTTGCACTTTGCCTAATTTTAAAGTTATGTTTCTAACTTTATCTTTGCGATAAATATTATTTAAACTTTGTAACGTTTTAAACTTAACTTTCTTAGTTAGTTAAAATTTGTATTTCATTTGTCATATCTTACGAACTTTGCCAATTTTGCACTTTGCCTAATTTTAAAGTTATGTTTCTAACTTTATCTTTGCGATAAATATTATTTAAACTTTGTAATCTTTTAAACTTAACTTTCTTAGATAGTTAAAATTAGTATTTCTATTGTCATATCTTACGAACTTTGCCAATTTTGTACTTTGCCTAATTTTAAAGTTATGTTTCTAACTTTATCTTTGCGATAAATATTATTTAAACTTTGTAATCTTTTAAACTTAACTTTCTTAGATAGTTAAAATTAGTATTTCATTTGTCATATCTTACGAACTTTGCCAATTTTGCACTTTGACTAATTTTAAAGTTATGTTTCTAACTTTATCTTTGCGATAAATATTATTTAAACTTTCTAACGTTTTAAACTTAACTTTCTTAGTTAGTTAAAATTAGTATTTCATTTGTCATATCTTACGAACTTTGCCAATTTTGCACTTTGACTAATTTTAAAGTTATGTTTCTAACTTTATCTTTGCGATAAATATTATTTAAACTTTCTAACGTTTTAAACTTAACTTTCTTAGTTAGTTAAAATTAGTATTTCATTTGTCATATCTTACGAACTTTGCCAATTTTGCACTTTGCCTAATTTTAAAGTTATGTTTCTAACTTTATCTTTGCGATAAATATTATTTAAACTTTCTAACGTTTTAAACTTAACTTTCTTAGATAGTTAAAAGTAGTATTTCATTTGTCATATCTTACGAACTTTGCCAATTTTGCACTTTGCCTAATTTTAAAGTTATGTTTCTAACTTTATCTTTGCGATAAATATTATTTAAACTTTGTAAGCTTTTAAACTTAACTTTCTTAGATAGTTAAAATTAGTATTTCTATTGTCATATCTTACGAACTTTGCCAATTTTGTACTTTGCCTAATTTTAAAGTTATGTTTCTAACTTTATCTTTACGATAAATATTATTTAAACTTTGTAACGTTTTAAACTTAACTTTCTTAGTTAGTTAAAATTTGTATTTCATTTGTCATATCTTACGAACTTTGCCAATTTTGCACTTTGCCTAATTTTAAAGTTATGTTTCTAACTTTATCTTTGCGATAAATATTATTTAAACTTTGTAATCTTTTAAACTTAACTTTCTTAGATAGTTAAAATTAGTATTTCTATTGTCATATCTTACGAACTTGGCCAATTTTGTACTTTGCCTAATTTTAAAGTTATGTTTCTAACTTTATCTTTGCGATAAATATTATTTAAACTTTGTAATCTTTTAAACTTAACTTTCTTAGATAGTTAAAATTAGTATTTCATTTGTCATATCTTACGAACTTTGCCAATTTTGCACTTAGACTAATTTTAAAGTTATGTTTCTAACTTTATCTTTGCGATAAATATTATTTAAACTTTCTAACGTTTTAAACTTAACTTTCTTAGTTAGTTAAAATTAGTATTTCATTTGTCATATCTTACGAACTTTGCCAATTTTGCACTTTGACTAATTTTAAAGTTATGTTTCTAACTTTATCTTTGCGATAAATATTATTTAAACTTTCTAACGTTTTAAACTTAACTTTCTTAGTTAGTTAAAATTAGTATTTCATTTGTCATATCTTACGAACTTTGCCAATTTTGCACTTTGCCTAATTTTAAAGTTATGTTTCTAACTTTATCTTTGCGATAAATATTATTTAAACTTTGTAACGTTTTAAACTTAACTTTCTTAGTTAGTTAAAATTAGTATTTCATTTGTCATATCTTACGAACTTTGCCAATTTTGCACTTTGCCTAATTTTAAAGTTATGTTTCTAACTTTATCTTTGCGATAAATATTATTTAAACTTTCTAACGTTTTAAACTTAACTTTCTTAGATAGTTAAAAGTAGTATTTCATTTGTCATATCTTACGAACTTTGCCAATTTTGCACTTTGCCTAATTTTAAAGTTATGTTTCTAACTTTATCTTTGCGATAAATATTATTTAAACTTTGTAAGCTTTTAAACTTAACTTTCTTAGATAGTTAAAATTAGTATTTCATTTGTCATATCTTACGAACTTTGCCAATTTTGCACTTTGCCTAATTTTAAAGTTATGTTTCTAACTTTATCTTTGCGATAAATATTATTTAAACTTTGTAACGTTTTAAACTTAACTTTCTTAGTTAGTTAAAATTAGTATTTCATTTGTCATATCTTACGAACTTTGCCAATTTTGCACTTTGCCTAATTTTAAAGTTATGTTTCTAACTTTATCTTTGCGATAAATATTATTTAAACTTTGTAATCTTTTAAACTTAACTTTCTTAGATAGTTAAAATTAGTATTTCATTTGTCATATCTTACGAACTTTGCCAATTTTGCACTTTGCCTAATTTTAAAGTTATGTTTCTAACTTTATCTTTGCGATAAATATTATTTAAACTTTCTAACGTTTTAAACTTAACTTTCTTAGTTAGTTAAAATTAGTATTTCATTTGTCATATCTTACGAACTTTGCCAATTTTGCACTTTGACTAATTTTAAAGTTATGTTTCTAACTTTATCTTTGCGATAAATATTATTTAAACTTTGTAATCTTTTAAACTTAACTTTCTTAGATAGTTAAAATTAGTATTTCATTTGTCATATCTTACGAACTTTGCCAATTTTGCACTTTGCCTAATTTTAAAGTTATGTTTCTAACTTTATCTTTGCGATAAATATTATTTAAACTTTCTAACGTTTTAAACTTAACTTTCTTAGTTAGTTAAAATTAGTATTTCATTTGTCATATCTTACGATCTTTGCCAATTTTGCACTTTGACTAATTTTAAAGTTATGTTTCTAACTTTATCTTTGCGATAAATATTATTTAAACTTTCTAACGTTTTAAACTTAACTTTCTTAGATAGTTAAAGTTAGTATTTCATTTGTCATATCTTACGAACTTTGCCAATTTTGCACTTTGCCTAATTTTAAAGTTATGTTTCTAACTTTATCTTTGCGATAAATATTATTTAAACTTTCTAACGTTTTAAACTTAACTTTCTTAGTTAGTTAAAATTAGTATTTCATTTGTCATATCTTACGAACTTTGCCAATTTTGCACTTTGCCTAATTTTAAAGTTATGTTTCTAACTTTATCTTTGCGATAAATATTATTTAAACTTTTTAATCTTTTAAACTTAACTTTCTTAGATAGTTAAAAGTAGTATTTCATTTGTCATATCTTACGAACTTTGCCAATTTTGCACTTTGCCTAATTTTAAAGTTATGTTTCTAACTTTATCTTTGCGATAAATATTATTTAAACTTTGTAATCTTTTAAACTTAACTTTCTTAGATAGTTAAAATTAGTATTTCATTTGTCATATCTTACGAACTTTGCCAATTTTGCACTTTGCCTAATTTTAAAGTTATGTTTCTAACTTTATCTTTGCGATAAATATTATTTAAACTTTGTAATCTTTTAAACTTAACTTTCTTAGATAGTTAAAATTAGTATTTCATTTGTCATATCTTACGAACATTGCCAATTTTGCACTATGCCTAATTTTAAAGTTATGTTTCTAACTTTATCTTTGCGATAAATATTATTTAAACTTTGTAAGCTTTTAAACTTAACTTTCTTAGATAGTTAAAATTAGTATTTCATTTGTCATATCTTACGAACTTTGCCAATTTTGTACTTTGCCTAATTTTAAAGTTATGTTTCTAACTTTATCTTTGCGATAAATATTATTTAAACTTTGTAATCTTTTAAACTTAACTTTCTTAGATAGTTAAAATTAGTATTTCATTTGTCATATCTTACGAACTTTGCCAATTTTGCACTTTGCCTAATTTTAAAGTTATGTTTCTAACTTTATCTTTGCGATAAATATTATTTAAACATTGTAATCTTTTAAACTTAACTTTCTTAGATAGTTAAAATTAGTATTTCATTTGTCATATCTTACGAACTTTGCCAATTTTGTACTTTGCCTAATTTTAAAGTTATGTTTCTAACTTTATCTTTGCGATAAATATTATTTAAACTTTGTAATCTTTTAAACTTAACTTTCTTAGATAGTTAAAATTAGTATTTCATTTGTCATATCTTACGAACTTTGCCAATTTTGCACTTTGACTAATTTTAAAGTTATGTTTCTAACTTTATCTTTGCGATAAATATTATTTAAACTTTGTAACGTTTTAAACTTAACTTTCTTAGATAGTTAAAATTAGTATTTCATTTGTCATATCTTACGAACTTTGCCAATTTTGCACTTTGACTAATTTTAAAGTTATGTTTCTAACTTTATCTTTGCGATAAATATTATTTAAACTTTCTAACGTTTTAAACTTAACTTTCTTAGTTAGTTAAAATTAGTATTTCATTTGTCATATCTTACGAACTTTGCCAATTTTGCACTTTGACTAATTTTAAAGTTATGTTTCTAACTTTATCTTTGCGATAAATATTATTTAAACTTTCTAACGTTTTAAACTTAACTTTCTTAGTTAGTTAAAATTAGTATTTCATTTGTCATATCTTACGAACTTTGCCAATTTTGCACTTTGCCTAATTTTAAAGTTATGTTTCTAACTTTATCTTTGCGATAAATATTATTTAAACTTTCTAACGTTTTAAACTTAACTTTCTTAGATAGTTAAAAGTAGTATTTCATTTGTCATATCTTACGAACTTTGCCAATTTTGCACTTTGCCTAATTTTAAAGTTATGTTTCTAACTTTATCTTTGCGATAAATATTATTTAAACTTTGTAAGCTTTTAAACTTAACTTTCTTAGATAGTTAAAATTAGTATTTCTATTGTCATATCTTACGAACTTTGCCAATTTTGTACTTTGCCTAATTTTAAAGTTATGTTTCTAACTTTATCTTTACGATAAATATTATTTAAACTTTGTAACGTTTTAAACTTAACTTTCTTAGTTAGTTAAAATTTGTATTTCATTTGTCATATCTTACGAACTTTGCCAATTTTGCACTTTGCCTAATTTTAAAGTTATGTTTCTAACTTTATCTTTGCGATAAATATTATTTAAACTTTGTAATCTTTTAAACTTAACTTTCTTAGATAGTTAAAATTAGTATTTCTATTGTCATATCTTACGAACTTGGCCAATTTTGTACTTTGCCTAATTTTAAAGTTATGTTTCTAACTTTATCTTTGCGATAAATATTATTTAAACTTTGTAATCTTTTAAACTTAACTTTCTTAGATAGTTAAAATTAGTATTTCATTTGTCATATCTTACGAACTTTGCCAATTTTGCACTTAGACTAATTTTAAAGTTATGTTTCTAACTTTATCTTTGCGATAAATATTATTTAAACTTTCTAACGTTTTAAACTTAACTTTCTTAGTTAGTTAAAATTAGTATTTCATTTGTCATATCTTACGAACTTTGCCAATTTTGCACTTTGACTAATTTTAAAGTTATGTTTCTAACTTTATCTTTGCGATAAATATTATTTAAACTTTCTAACGTTTTAAACTTAACTTTCTTAGTTAGTTAAAATTAGTATTTCATTTGTCATATCTTACGAACTTTGCCAATTTTGCACTTTGCCTAATTTTAAAGTTATGTTTCTAACTTTATCTTTGCGATAAATATTATTTAAACTTTGTAACGTTTTAAACTTAACTTTCTTAGTTAGTTAAAATTAGTATTTCATTTGTCATATCTTACGAACTTTGCCAATTTTGCACTTTGCCTAATTTTAAAGTTATGTTTCTAACTTTATCTTTGCGATAAATATTATTTAAACTTTCTAACGTTTTAAACTTAACTTTCTTAGATAGTTAAAAGTAGTATTTCATTTGTCATATCTTACGAACTTTGCCAATTTTGCACTTTGCCTAATTTTAAAGTTATGTTTCTAACTTTATCTTTGCGATAAATATTATTTAAACTTTGTAAGCTTTTAAACTTAACTTTCTTAGATAGTTAAAATTAGTATTTCATTTGTCATATCTTACGAACTTTGCCAATTTTGCACTTTGCCTAATTTTAAAGTTATGTTTCTAACTTTATCTTTGCGATAAATATTATTTAAACTTTGTAACGTTTTAAACTTAACTTTCTTAGTTAGTTAAAATTAGTATTTCATTTGTCATATCTTACGAACTTTGCCAATTTTGCACTTTGCCTAATTTTAAAGTTATGTTTCTAACTTTATCTTTGCGATAAATATTATTTAAACTTTGTAATCTTTTAAACTTAACTTTCTTAGATAGTTAAAATTAGTATTTCATTTGTCATATCTTACGAACTTTGCCAATTTTGCACTTTGCCTAATTTTAAAGTTATGTTTCTAACTTTATCTTTGCGATAAATATTATTTAAACTTTCTAACGTTTTAAACTTAACTTTCTTAGTTAGTTAAAATTAGTATTTCATTTGTCATATCTTACGAACTTTGCCAATTTTGCACTTTGACTAATTTTAAAGTTATGTTTCTAACTTTATCTTTGCGATAAATATTATTTAAACTTTGTAATCTTTTAAACTTAACTTTCTTAGATAGTTAAAATTAGTATTTCATTTGTCATATCTTACGAACTTTGCCAATTTTGCACTTTGCCTAATTTTAAAGTTATGTTTCTAACTTTATCTTTGCGATAAATATTATTTAAACTTTCTAACGTTTTAAACTTAACTTTCTTAGTTAGTTAAAATTAGTATTTCATTTGTCATATCTTACGATCTTTGCCAATTTTGCACTTTGACTAATTTTAAAGTTATGTTTCTAACTTTATCTTTGCGATAAATATTATTTAAACTTTCTAACGTTTTAAACTTAACTTTCTTAGATAGTTAAAGTTAGTATTTCATTTGTCATATCTTACGAACTTTGCCAATTTTGCACTTTGCCTAATTTTAAAGTTATGTTTCTAACTTTATCTTTGCGATAAATATTATTTAAACTTTCTAACGTTTTAAACTTAACTTTCTTAGTTAGTTAAAATTAGTATTTCATTTGTCATATCTTACGAACTTTGCCAATTTTGCACTTTGCCTAATTTTAAAGTTATGTTTCTAACTTTATCTTTGCGATAAATATTATTTAAACTTTTTAATCTTTTAAACTTAACTTTCTTAGATAGTTAAAAGTAGTATTTCATTTGTCATATCTTACGAACTTTGCCAATTTTGCACTTTGCCTAATTTTAAAGTTATGTTTCTAACTTTATCTTTGCGATAAATATTATTTAAACTTTGTAATCTTTTAAACTTAACTTTCTTAGATAGTTAAAATTAGTATTTCATTTGTCATATCTTACGAACTTTGCCAATTTTGCACTTTGCCTAATTTTAAAGTTATGTTTCTAACTTTATCTTTGCGATAAATATTATTTAAACTTTGTAATCTTTTAAACTTAACTTTCTTAGATAGTTAAAATTAGTATTTCATTTGTCATATCTTACGAACATTGCCAATTTTGCACTATGCCTAATTTTAAAGTTATGTTTCTAACTTTATCTTTGCGATAAATATTATTTAAACTTTGTAAGCTTTTAAACTTAACTTTCTTAGATAGTTAAAATTAGTATTTCATTTGTCATATCTTACGAACTTTGCCAATTTTGTACTTTGCCTAATTTTAAAGTTATGTTTCTAACTTTATCTTTGCGATAAATATTATTTAAACTTTGTAATCTTTTAAACTTAACTTTCTTAGATAGTTAAAATTAGTATTTCATTTGTCATATCTTACGAACTTTGCCAATTTTGCACTTTGCCTAATTTTAAAGTTATGTTTCTAACTTTATCTTTGCGATAAATATTATTTAAACATTGTAATCTTTTAAACTTAACTTTCTTAGATAGTTAAAATTAGTATTTCATTTGTCATATCTTACGAACTTTGCCAATTTTGTACTTTGCCTAATTTTAAAGTTATGTTTCTAACTTTATCTTTGCGATAAATATTATTTAAACTTTGTAATCTTTTAAACTTAACTTTCTTAGATAGTTAAAATTAGTATTTCATTTGTCATATCTTACGAACTTTGCCAATTTTGCACTTTGACTAATTTTAAAGTTATGTTTCTAACTTTATCTTTGCGATAAATATTATTTAAACTTTGTAACGTTTTAAACTTAACTTTCTTAGTTAAAATTAGTATTTCATTTGTCATATCTTACGAACTTTGCCAATTTTGCACTTTGCCTAATTTTAAAGTTATGTTTCTAACTTTATCTTTGCGATAAATATTATTTAAACTTTGTAACGTTTTAAACTTAACTTTCTTAGTTAGTTAAAATTAGTATTTCATTTGTCATATCTTACGAACTTTGCCAATTTTGCACTTTGCCTAATTTTAAAGTTATGTTTCTAACTTTATCTTTGCGATAAATATTATTTAAACTTTGTAACGTTTTAAACTTAACTTTCTTAGTTAGTTAAAATTAGTATTTCATTTGTCATATCTTACGAACTTTGCCAATTTTGCACTTTGCCTAATTTTAAAGTTATGTTTCTAACTTTATCTTTGCGATAAATATTATTTAAACTTTGTAACGTTTTAAACTTAACTTTCTTAGTTAGTTAAAATTAGTATTTCATTTGTCATATCTTACGAACTTTGCCAATTTTGCACTTTGCCTAATTTTAAAGTTATGTTTCTAACTTTATCTTTGCGATAAATATTATTTAAACTTTGTAATCTTTTAAACTTAACTTTCTTAGATAGTTAAAATTAGTATTTCTTTGTCATATCTTACGAACTTTGCCAATTTTGTACTTTGCCTATTTTTTAAGTTATGTTTCTAACTTTATCTTTGCGATAAATATTATTTAAACTTTGTAACGTTTTAAACTTAACTTTCTTAGTTAGTTAAAATTAGTATTTCATTTGTCATATCTTACGAACTTTGCCAATTTTGCACTTTGCCTAATTTTAAAGTTATGTTTCTAACTTTATCTTTGCGATAAATATTATTTAAACTTTGTAATCTTTTAAACTTAACTTTCTTAGATAGTTAAAATTAGTATTTCTATTGTCATATCTTACGAACTTTGCCAATTTTGTACTTTGCCTAATTTTAAAGTTATGTTTCTAACTTTATCTTTGCGATAAATATTATTTAAACTTTCTAACGTTTTAAACTTAACTTTCTTAGTTAGTTAAAATTAGTATTTCATTTGTCATATCTTACGAACTTTGCCAATTTTGCACTTTGACTAATTTTAAAGTTATGTTTCTAACTTTATCTTTGCGATAAATATTATTTAAACTTTCTAACGTTTTAAACTTAACTTTCTTAGTTAGTTAAAATTAGTATTTCATTTGTCATATCTTACGAACTTTGCCAATTTTGCACTTTGCCTAATTTTAAAGATATGTTTCTAACTTTATCTTTGCGATAAATATTATTTAAACTTTGTAACGTTTTAAACTTAACTTTCTTAGTTAGTTAAAATTAGTATTTCATTTGTCATATCTTACGAACTTTGCCAATTTTGCACTTTGCCTAATTTTAAAGTTATGTTTCTAACTTTATCTTTGCGATAAATATTATTTAAACTTTCTAACGTTTTAAACTTAACTTTCTTAGATAGTTAAAAGTAGTATTTCATTTGTCATATCTTACGAACTTTGCCAATTTTGCACTTTGCCTAATTTTAAAGTTATGTTTCTAACTTTATCTTTGCGATAAATATTATTTAAACTTTGTAAGCTTTTAAACTTAACTTTCTTAGATAGTTAAAATTAGTATTTCTATTGTCATATCTTACGAACTTTGCCAATTTTGTACTTTGCCTAATTTTAAAGTTATGTTTCTAACTTTATCTTTACGATAAATATTATTTAAACTTTGTAATCTTTTAAACTTAACTTTCTTAGATAGTTAAAATTAGTATTTCATTTGTCATATCTTACGAACTTTGCCAATTTTGCACTTTGACTAATTTTAAAGTTATGTTTCTAACTTTATCTTTGCGATAAATATTATTTAAACTTTGTAACGTTTTAAACTTAACTTTCTTAGTTAGTTAAAATTAGTATTTCATTTGTCATATCTTACGAACTTTGCCAATTTTGCACTTTGCCTAATTTTAAAGTTATGTTTCTAACTTTATCTTTGCGATAAATATTATTTAAACTTTCTAACGTTTTAAACTTAACTTTCTTAGTTAGTTAAAATTAGTATTTCATTTGTCATATCTTACGAACTTTGCCAATTTTGCACTTTGCCTAATTTTAAAGTTATGTTTCTAACTTTATCTTTGCGATAAATATTATTTAAACTTTGTAACGTTTTAAACTTAACTTTCTTAGTTAGTTAAAATTAGTATTTCATTTGTCATATCTTACGAACTTTGCCAATTTTGCACTTTGCCTAATTTTAAAGTTATGTTTCTAACTTTATCTTTGCGATAAATATTATTTAAACTTTCTAACGTTTTAAACTTAACTTTCTTAGATAGTTAAAAGTAGTATTTCATTTGTCATATCTTACGAACTTTGCCAATTTTGCACTTTGCCTAATTTTAAAGTTATGTTTCTAACTTTATCTTTGCGATAAATATTATTTAAACTTTGTAAGCTTTTAAACTTAACTTTCTTAGATAGTTAAAATTAGTATTTCATTTGTCATATCTTACGAACTTTGCCAATTTTGCACTTTACCTAATTTTAAAGTTATGTTTCTAACTTTATCTTTGCGATAAATATTATTTAAACTTTGTAATCTTTTAAACTTAACTTTCTTAGATAGTTAAAATTAGTATTTCATTTGTCATATCTTACGAACTTTGCCAATTTTGCACTTTGCCTAATTTTAAAGTTATGTTTCTAACTTTATCTTTGCGATAAATATTATTTAAACTTTGTAATCTTTTAAACTTAACTTTCTTAGTTAGTTAAAATTAGTATTTCATTTGTCATATCTTACGAACTTTGCCAATTTTGCACTTTGCCTAATTTTAAAGTTATGTTTCTAACTTTATCTTTGCGATAAATATTATTTAAACTTTGTAATCTTTTAAACTTAACTTTCTTAGATAGTTAAAATTAGTATTTCATTTGTCATATCTTACGAACTTTGCCAATTTTGTACTTTGCCTATTTTTTAAGTTATGTTTCAAAATTTATCTTTGCGATAAATATTATTTAAACTTTGTAATCTTTTAAACTTAACTTTCTTAGATAGTTAAAATTAGTATTTCATTTGTCATATCTTACGAACTTTGCCAATTTTGCACTTTGCCTAATTTTAAAGTTATGTTTCTAACTTTATCTTTGCGATAAATATTATTTAAACTTTGTAACGTTTTAAACTTAACTTTCTTAGTTAGTTAAAATTAGTATTTCATTTGTCATATCTTACGAACTTTGCCAATTTTGCACTTTGCCTAATTTTAAAGTTATGTTTCTAACTTTATCTTTGCGATAAATATTATTTAAACTTTCTAACGTTTTAAACTTAACTTTCTTAGATAGTTAAAAGTAGTATTTCATTTGTCATATCTTACGAACTTTGCCAATTTTGCACTTTGCCTAATTTTAAAGTTATGTTTCTAACTTTATCTTTGCGATAAATATTATTTAAACTTTGTAAGCTTTTAAACTTAACTTTCTTAGATAGTTAAAATTAGTATTTCATTTGTCATATCTTACGAACTTTGCCAATTTTGCACTTTACCTAATTTTAAAGTTATGTTTCTAACTTTATCTTTGCGATAAATATTATTTAAACTTTGTAATCTTTTAAACTTAACTTTCTTAGATAGTTAAAATTAGTATTTCATTTGTCATATCTTACGAACTTTGCCAATTTTGCACTTTGCCTAATTTTAAAGTTATGTTTCTAACTTTATCTTTGCGATAAATATTATTTAAACTTTGTAATCTTTTAAACTTAACTTTCTTAGTTAGTTAAAATTAGTATTTCATTTGTCATATCTTACGAACTTTGCCAATTTTGCACTTTGCCTAATTTTAAAGTTATGTTTCTAACTTTATCTTTGCGATAAATATTATTTAAACTTTGTAATCTTTTAAACTTAACTTTCTTAGATAGTTAAAATTAGTATTTCATTTGTCATATCTTACGAACTTTGCCAATTTTGTACTTTGCCTATTTTTTAAGTTATGTTTCTAACTTTATCTTTGCGATAAATATTATTTAAACTTTGTAATCTTTTAAACTTAACTTTCTTAGATAGTTAAAATTAGTATTTCATTTGTCATATCTTACGAACTTTGCCAATTTTGCACTTTGCCTAATTTTAAAGTTATGTTTCTAACTTTATCTTTGCGATAAATATTATTTAAACTTTGTAACGTTTTAAACTTAACTTTCTTAGTTAGTTAAAATTAGTATTTCATTTGTCATATCTTACGAACTTTGCCAATTTTGCACTTTGCCTAATTTTAAAGTTATGTTTCTAACTTTATCTTTGCGATAAATATTATTTAAACTTTGTAATCTTTTAAACTTAACTTTCTTAGTTAAAATTAGTATTTCATTTGTCATATCTTACGAACTTTGCCAATTTTGCACTTTGCCTAATTTTAAAGTTATGTTTCTAACTTTATCTTTGCGATAAATATTATTTAAACTGTAATCTTTTAAACTTAACTTTCTTAGATAGTTAAAATTAGTATTTCATTTGTCATATCTTACGAACTTTGCCAATTTTGCACTTTGCCTAATTTTAAAGTTATGTTTCTAACTTTATCTTTGCGATAAATATTATTTAAACTTTCTAACGTTTTAAACTTAACTTTCTTAGATAGTTAAAATTAGTATTTCATTTGTCATATCTTACGAACTTTGCCAATTTTGCACTTTGCCTAATTTTAAAGTTATGTTTCTAACTTTATCTTTGCGATAAATTTTATTTAAACTTTCTAACGTTTTAAACTTAACTTTCTTAGTTAGTTAAAATTAGTATTTCATTTGTCATATCTTACGAACTTTGCCAATTTTGCACTTTGCCTAATTTTAAAGTTATGTTTCTAACTTTATCTTTGCGATAAATATTATTTAAACTTTGTAATCTTTTAAACTTAACTTTCTTAGATAGTTAAAAGTAGTATTTCATTTGTCATATCTCACGAACTTTGCCAATTTTGTACTTTGCCTATTTTTTAAGTTATGTTTCTAACTTTATCTTTGCGATAAATATTATTTAAACTTTGTAATCTTTTAAACTTAACTTTCTTAGATAGTTAAAATTAGTATTTCATTTGTCATATCTTACGAACTTTGCCAATTTTGCACTTTGCCTAATTTTAAAGTTATGTTTCTAACTTTATCTTTGCGATAAATATTATTTAAACTTTGTAACGTTTTAAACTTAACTTTCTTAGTTAGTTAAAATTAGTATTTCATTTGTCATATCTTACGAACTTTGCCAATTTTGCACTTTGCCTAATTTTAAAGTTATGTTTCTAACTTTATCTTTGCGATAAATATTATTTAAACTTTGTAATCTTTTAAACTTAACTTTCTTAGTTAAAATTAGTATTTCATTTGTCATATCTTACGAACTTTGCCAATTTTGCACTTTGCCTAATTTTAAAGTTATGTTTCTAACTTTATCTTTGCGATAAATATTATTTAAACTTTGTAACGTTTTAAACTTAACTTTCTTAGTTAGTTAAAATTAGTATTTCATTTGTCATATCTTACGAACTTTGCCAATTTTGCACTTTGCCTAATTTTAAAGTTATGTTTCTAACTTTATCTTTGCGATAAATATTATTTAAACTTTCTAACGTTTTAAACTTAACTTTCTTAGATAGTTAAAAGTAGTATTTCATTTGTCATATCTTACGAACTTTGCCAATTTTGCACTTTGCCTAATTTTAAAGTTATGTTTCTAACTTTATCTTTGCGATAAATATTATTTAAACTTTGTAAGCTTTTAAACTTAACTTTCTTAGATAGTTAAAATTAGTATTTCATTTGTCATATCTTACGAACTTTGCCAATTTTGCACTTTGCCTAATTTTAAAGTTATGTTTCTAACTTTATCTTTGCGATAAATATTATTTAAACTTTGTAATCTTTTAAACTTAACTTTCTTAGATAGTTAAAATTAGTATTTCATTTGTCATATCTTACGAACTTTGCCAATTTTGCACTTTGCCTAATTTTAAAGTTATGTTTCTAACTTTATCTTTGCGATAAATATTATTTAAACTTTGTAATCTTTTAAACTTAACTTTCTTAGTTAGTTAAAATTAGTATTTCATTTGTCATATCTTACGAACTTTGCCAATTTTGCACTTTGCCTAATTTTAAAGTTATGTTTCTAACTTTATCTTTGCGATAAATATTATTTAAACTTTGTAATCTTTTAAACTTAACTTTCTTAGATAGTTAAAATTAGTATTTCATTTGTCATATCTTACGAACTTTGCCAATTTTGCACTTTGCCTAATTTTAAAGTTATGTTTCTAACTTTATCTTTGCGATAAATATTATTTAAACTGTAATCTTTTAAACTTAACTTTCTTAGATAGTTAAAATTAGTATTTCATTTGTCATATCTTACGAACTTTGCCAATTTTGCACTTTGCCTAATTTTAAAGTTATGTTTCTAACTTTATCTTTGCGATAAATATTATTTAAACTTTCTAACGTTTTAAACTTAACTTTCTTAGATAGTTAAAATTAGTATTTCATTTGTCATATCTTACGAACTTTGCCAATTTTGCACTTTGCCTAATTTTAAAGTTATGTTTCTAACTTTATCTTTGCGATAAATTTTATTTAAACTTTCTAACGTTTTAAACTTAACTTTCTTAGTTAGTTAAAATTAGTATTTCATTTGTCATATCTTACGAACTTTGCCAATTTTGCACTTTGCCTAATTTTAAAGTTATGTTTCTAACTTTATCTTTGCGATAAATATTATTTAAACTTTGTAATCTTTTAAACTTAACTTTCTTAGATAGTTAAAAGTAGTATTTCATTTGTCATATCTTACGAACTTTGCCAATTTTGCACTTTGCCTAATTTTAAAGTTATGTTTCTAACTTTATCTTTGCGATAAATATTATTTAAACTTTGTAATCTTTTAAACTTAACTTTCTTAGATAGTTAAAATTAGTATTTCATTTGTCATATCTTACGAACTTTGCCAATTTTGCACTTTGCCTAATTTTAAAGTTATGTTTCTAACTTTATCTTTGCGATAAATATTATTTAAACTTTGTAATCTTTTAAACTTAACTTTCTTAGATAGTTAAAATTAGTATTTCATTTGTCATATCTTACGAACATTGCCAATTTTGCACTATGCCTAATTTTAAAGTTATGTTTCTAACTTTATCTTTGCGATAAATATTATTTAAACTTTGTAAGCTTTTAAACTTAACTTTCTTAGATAGTTAAAATTAGTATTTCATTTGTCATATCTTACGAACTTTGCCAATTTTGCACTTTGCCTAATTTTAAAGTTATGTTTCTAACTTTATCTTTGCGATAAATATTATTTAAACTTTGTAATCTTTTAAACTTAACTTTCTTAGATAGTTAAAATTAGTATTTCATTTGTCATATCTTACGAACTTTGCCAATTTTGCACTTTGCCTAATTTTAAAGTTATGTTTCTAACTTTATCTTTGCGATAAATATTATTTAAACTTTGTAATCTTTTAAACTTAACTTTGTTAGATAGTTAAAATTAGTATTTCATTTGTCATATCTTACGAACTTTGCCAATTTTGTACTTTGCCTAATTTTAAAGTTATGTTTCTAACTTTATCTTTGCGATAAATATTATTTAAACTTTGTAATCTTTTAAACTTAACTTTCTTAGATAGTTAAAATTAGTATTTCATTTGTCATATCTTACGAACTTTGCCAATTTTGCACTTTGACTAATTTTAAAGTTATGTTTCTAACTTTATCTTTGCGATAAATATTATTTAAACTTTGTAACGTTTTAAACTTAACTTTCTTAGTTAGTTAAAATTAGTATTTCATTTGTCATATCTTACGAACTTTGCCAATTTTGCACTTTGCCTAATTTTAAAGTTATGTTTCTAACTTTATCTTTGCGATAAATATTATTTAAACTTTGTAACGTTTTAAACTTAACTTTCTTAGTTAGTTAAAATTAGTATTTCATTTGTCATATCTTACGAACTTTGCCAATTTTGCACTTTGCCTAATTTTAAAGTTATGTTTCTAACTTTATCTTTGCGATAAATATTATTTAAACTTTGTAACGTTTTAAACTTAACTTTCTTAGTTAGTTAAAATTAGTATTTCATTTGTCATATCTTACGAACTTTGCCAATTTTGCACTTTGCCTAATTTTAAAGTTATGTTTCTAACTTTATCTTTGCGATAAATATTATTTAAACTTTGTAACGTTTTAAACTTAACTTTCTTAGTTAGTTAAAATTAGTATTTCATTTGTCATATCTTACGAACTTTGCCAATTTTGCACTTTGCCTAATTTTAAAGTTATGTTTCTAACTTTATCTTTGCGATAAATATTATTTAAACTTTGTAATCTTTTAAACTTAACTTTCTTAGATAGTTAAAATTAGTATTTCATTTGTCATATCTTACGAACTTTGCCAATTTTGTACTTTGCCTATTTTTTAAGTTATGTTTCTAACTTTATCTTTGCGATAAATATTATTTAAACTTTGTAATCTTTTAAACTTAACTTTCTTAGATAGTTAAAATTAGTATTTCATTTGTCATATCTTACGAACTTTGCCAATTTTGCACTTTGCCTAATTTTAAAGTTATGTTTCTAACTTTATCTTTGCGATAAATATTATTTAAACTTTGTAACGTTTTAAACTTAACTTTCTTAGTTAGTTAAAATTAGTATTTCATTTGTCATATCTTACGAACTTTGCCAATTTTGCACTTTGCCTAATTTTAAAGTTATGTTTCTAACTTTATCTTTGCGATAAATATTATTTAAACTTTGTAACGTTTTAAACTTAACTTTCTTAGTTAGTTAAAATTAGTATTTCATTTGTCATATCTTACGAACTTTGCCAATTTTGCACTTTGCCTAATTTTAAAGTTATGTTTCTAACTTTATCTTTGCGATAAATATTATTTAAACTTTGTAATCTTTTAAACTTAACTTTCTTAGATAGTTAAAATTAGTATTTCATTTGTCATATCTTACGAACTTTGCCAATTTTGTACTTTGCCTATTTTTTAAGTTATGTTTCTAACTTTATCTTTGCGATAAATATTATTTAAACTTTGTAATCTTTTAAACTTAACTTTCTTAGATAGTTAAAATTAGTATTTCATTTGTCATATCTTACGAACTTTGCCAATTTTGCACTTTGCCTAATTTTAAAGTTATGTTTCTAACTTTATCTTTGCGATAAATATTATTTAAACTTTGTAACGTTTTAAACTTAACTTTCTTAGTTAGTTAAAATTAGTATTTCATTTGTCATATCTTACGAACTTTGCCAATTTTGCACTTTGCCTAATTTTAAAGTTATGTTTCTAACTTTATCTTTGCGATAAATATTATTTAAACTTTGTAATCTTTTAAACTTAACTTTCTTAGATAGTTAAAATTAGTATTTCTATTGTCATATCTTACGAACTTTGCCAATTTTGTACTTTGCCTAATTTTAAAGTTATGTTTCTAACTTTATCTTTGCGATAAATATTATTTAAACTTTGTAATCTTTTAAACTTAACTTTCTTAGATAGTTAAAATTAGTATTTCATTTGTCATATCTTACGAACTTTGCCAATTTTGCACTTTGCCTAATTTTAAAGTTATGTTTCTAACTTTATCTTTGCGATAAATATTATTTAAACTTTCTAACGTTTTAAACTTAACTTTCTTAGTTAGTTAAAATTAGTATTTCATTTGTCATATCTTACGAACTTTGCCAATTTTGCACTTTGACTAATTTTAAAGTTATGTTTCTAACTTTATCTTTGCGATAAATATTATTTAAACTTTCTAACGTTTTAAACTTAACTTTCTTAGATAGTTAAAGTTAGTATTTCATTTGTCATATCTTACGAACTTTGCCAATTTTGCACTTTGCCTAATTTTAAAGTTATGTTTCTAACTTTATCTTTGCGATAAATATTATTTAAACTTTCTAACGTTTTAAACTTAACTTTCTTAGTTAGTTAAAATTAGTATTTCATTTGTCATATCTTACGAACTTTGCCAATTTTGCACTTTGCCTAATTTTAAAGTTATGTTTCTAACTTTATCTTTGCGATAAATATTATTTAAACTTTTTAATCTTTTAAACTTAACTTTCTTAGATAGTTAAAAGTAGTATTTCATTTGTCATATCTTACGAACTTTGCCAATTTTGCACTTTGCCTAATTTTAAAGTTATGTTTCTAACTTTATCTTTGCGATAAATATTATTTAAACTTTGTAATCTTTTAAACTTAACTTTCTTAGATAGTTAAAATTAGTATTTCATTTGTCATATCTTACGAACTTTGCCAATTTTGCACTTTGCCTAATTTTAAAGTTATGTTTCTAACTTTATCTTTGCGATAAATATTATTTAAACTTTGTAATCTTTTAAACTTAACTTTCTTAGATAGTTAAAATTAGTATTTCATTTGTCATATCTTACGAACATTGCCAATTTTGCACTATGCCTAATTTTAAAGTTATGTTTCTAACTTTATCTTTGCGATAAATATTATTTAAACTTTGTAAGCTTTTAAACTTAACTTTCTTAGATAGTTAAAATTAGTATTTCATTTGTCATATCTTACGAACTTTGCCAATTTTGTACTTTGCCTAATTTTAAAGTTATGTTTCTAACTTTATCTTTGCGATAAATATTATTTAAACTTTGTAATCTTTTAAACTTAACTTTCTTAGATAGTTAAAATTAGTATTTCATTTGTCATATCTTACGAACTTTGCCAATTTTGCACTTTGCCTAATTTTAAAGTTATGTTTCTAACTTTATCTTTGCGATAAATATTATTTAAACTTTGTAATCTTTTAAACTTAACTTTCTTAGATAGTTAAAATTAGTATTTCATTTGTCATATCTTACGAACTTTGCCAATTTTGTACTTTGCCTAATTTTAAAGTTATGTTTCTAACTTTATCTTTGCGATAAATATTATTTAAACTTTGTAATCTTTTAAACTTAACTTTCTTAGATAGTTAAAATTAGTATTTCATTTGTCATATCTTACGAACTTTGCCAATTTTGCACTTTGACTAATTTTAAAGTTATGTTTCTAACTTTATCTTTGCGATAAATATTATTTAAACTTTGTAACGTTTTAAACTTAACTTTCTTAGTTAAAATTAGTATTTCATTTGTCATATCTTACGAACTTTGCCAATTTTGCACTTTGCCTAATTTTAAAGTTATGTTTCTAACTTTATCTTTGCGATAAATATTATTTAAACTTTGTAACGTTTTAAACTTAACTTTCTTAGTTAGTTAAAATTAGTATTTCATTTGTCATATCTTACGAACTTTGCCAATTTTGCACTTTGCCTAATTTTAAAGTTATGTTTCTAACTTTATCTTTGCGATAAATATTATTTAAACTTTGTAACGTTTTAAACTTAACTTTCTTAGTTAGTTAAAATTAGTATTTCATTTGTCATATCTTACGAACTTTGCCAATTTTGCACTTTGCCTAATTTTAAAGTTATGTTTCTAACTTTATCTTTGCGATAAATATTATTTAAACTTTGTAACGTTTTAAACTTAACTTTCTTAGTTAGTTAAAATTAGTATTTCATTTGTCATATCTTACGAACTTTGCCAATTTTGCACTTTGCCTAATTTTAAAGTTATGTTTCTAACTTTATCTTTGCGATAAATATTATTTAAACTTTGTAATCTTTTAAACTTAACTTTCTTAGATAGTTAAAATTAGTATTTCATTTGTCATATCTTACGAACTTTGCCAATTTTGTACTTTGCCTATTTTTTAAGTTATGTTTCTAACTTTATCTTTGCGATAAATATTATTTAAACTTTGTAATCTTTTAAACTTAACTTTCTTAGATAGTTAAAATTAGTATTTCATTTGTCATATCTTACGAACTTTGCCAATTTTGCACTTTGCCTAATTTTAAAGTTATGTTTCTAACTTTATCTTTGCGATAAATATTATTTAAACTTTGTAACGTTTTAAACTTAACTTTCTTAGTTAGTTAAAATTAGTATTTCATTTGTCATATCTTACGAACTTTGCCAATTTTGCACTTTGCCTAATTTTAAAGTTATGTTTCTAACTTTATCTTTGCGATAAATATTATTTAAACTTTGTAATCTTTTAAACTTAACTTTCTTAGATAGTTAAAATTAGTATTTCTATTGTCATATCTTACGAACTTTGCCAATTTAGTACTTTGCCTAATTTTAAAGTTATGTTTCTAACTTTATCTTTGCGATAAATATTATTTAAACTTTGTAATCTTTTAAACTTAACTTTCTTAGATAGTTAAAATTAGTATTTCATTTGTCATATCTTACGAACTTTGCCAATTTTGCACTTTGCCTAATTTTAAAGTTATGTTTCTAACTTTATCTTTGCGATAAATATTATTTAAACTTTCTAACGTTTTAAACTTAACTTTCTTAGTTAGTTAAAATTAGTATTTCATTTGTCATATCTTACGAACTTTGCCAATTTTGCACTTTGCCTAATTTTAAAGTTATGTTTCTAACTTTATCTTTGCGATAAATATTATTTAAACTTTGTAATCTTTTAAACTTAACTTTCTTAGTTAGTTAAAATTAGTATTTCATTTGTCATATCTTACGAACTTTGCCAATTTTGCACTTTGCCTAATTTTAAAGTTATGTTTCTAACTTTATCTTTGCGATAAATATTATTTAAACTTTGTAACGTTTTAAACTTAACTTTCTTAGTTAGTTAAAATTAGTATTTCATTTGTCATATCTTACGAACTTTGCCAATTTTGCACTTTGCCTAATTTTAAAGTTATGTTTCTAACTTTATCTTTGCGATAAATATTATTTAAACTTTCTAACGTTTTAAACTTAACTTTCTTAGATAGTTAAAAGTAGTATTTCATTTGTCATATCTTACGAACTTTGCCAATTTTGCACTTTGCCTAATTTTAATGTTATGTTTCTAACTTTATCTTTGCGATAAATATTATTTAAACTTTGTAAGCTTTTAAACTTAACTTTCTTAGATAGTTAAAATTAGTATTTCATTTGTCATATCTTACGAACTTTGCCAATTTTGCACTTTGCCTAATTTTAAAGTTATGTTTCTAACTTTATCTTTGCGATAAATATTATTTAAACTTTGTAATCTTTTAAACTTAACTTTCTTAGATAGTTAAAATTAGTATTTCATTTGTCATATCTTACGAACTTTGCCAATTTTGCACTTTGCCTAATTTTAAAGTTATGTTTCTAACTTTATCTTTGCGATAAATATTATTTAAACTTTGTAATCTTTTAAACTTAACTTTCTTAGTTAGTTAAAATTAGTATTTCATTTGTCATATCTTACGAACTTTGCCAATTTTGCACTTTGCCTAATTTTAAAGTTATGTTTCTAACTTTATCTTTGCGATAAATATTATTTAAACTTTGTAATCTTTTAAACTTAACTTTCTTAGATAGTTAAAATTAGTATTTCATTTGTCATATCTTACGAACATTGCCAATTTTGCACTTTGACTAATTTTAAAGTTATGTTTCTAACTTTATCTTTGCGATAAATATTATTTAAACTTTCTAACGTTTTAAACTTAACTTTCTTAGATAGTTAAAAGTAGTATTTCATTTGTCATATCTTACGAACTTTGCCAATTTTGCACTTTGCCTAATTTTAAAGTTATGTTTCTAACTTTATCTTTGCGATAAATATTATTTAAACTTTGTAAGCTTTTAAACTTAACTTTCTTAGATAGTTAAAATTAGTATTTCTATTGTCATATCTTACGAACTTTGCCAATTTTGTACTTTGCCTAATTTTAAAGTTATGTTTCTAACTTTATCTTTGCGATAAATATTATTTAAACTTTGTAATCTTTTAAACTTAACTTTCTTAGATAGTTAAAATTAGTATTTCATTTGTCATATCTTACGAACTTTGCCAATTTTGCACTTTGACTAATTTTAAAGTTATGTTTCTAACTTTATCTTTGCGATAAATATTATTTAAACTTTGTAACGTTTTAAACTTAACTTTCTTAGTTAGTTAAAATTAGTATTTCATTTGTCATATCTTACGAACTTTGCCAATTTTGCACTTTGCCTAATTTTAAAGTTATGTTTCTAACTTTATCTTTGCGATAAATATTATTTAAACTTTGTAATCTTTTAAACTTAACTTTCTAAGTTAGTTAAAATTAGTATTTCATTTGTCATATCTTACGAACTTTGCCAATTTTGCACTTTGCCTAATTTTAAAGTTATGTTTCTAACTTTATCTTTGCGATAAATATTATTTAAACTTTCTAACGTTTTAAACTTAATTTTCTTAGATAGTTAAAAGTAGTATTTCATTTGTCATATCTTACGAACTTTGCCAATTTTGCACTTTGCCTAATTTTAAAGTTATGTTTCTAACTTTATCTTTGCGATAAATATTATTTAAACTTTGTAATCTTTTAAACTTAACTTTCTTAGATAGTTAAAATTAGTATTTCATTTGTCATATCTTACGAACTTTGCCAATTTTGCACTTTGCCTAATTTTAAAGTTATGTTTCTAACTTTATCTTTGCGATAAATATTATTTAAACTTTGTAATCTTTTAAACTTAACTTTCTTAGTTAGTTAAAATTAGTATTTCATTTGTCATATCTTACGAACTTTGCCAATTTTGCACTTTGCCTAATTTTAAAGTTATGTTTCTAACTTTATCTTTGCGATAAATATTATTTAAACTTTGTAATCTTTTAAACTTAACTTTCTTAGATAGTTAAAATTAGTATTTCATTTGTCATATCTTACGAACATTGCCAATTTTGCACTTTGACTAATTTTAAAGTTATGTTTCTAACTTTATCTTTGCGATAAATATTATTTAAACTTTCTAACGTTTTAAACTTAACTTTCTTAGATAGTTAAAAGTAGTATTTCATTTGTCATATCTTACGAACTTTGCCAATTTTGCACTTTGCCTAACTTTAAAGTTATGTTTCTAACTTTATCTTTGCGATAAATATTATTTAAACTTTGTAATCTTTTAAACTTAACTTTCTTAGTTAGTTAAAATTAGTATTTCATTTGTCATATCTTACGAACTTTGCCAATTTTGCACTTTGCCTAACTTTAAAGTTATGTTTCTAACTTTATCTTTGCGATAAATATTATTTAAACTTTGTAATCTTTTACACTTAACTTTCTTAGATAGTTAAAATTAGTATTTCATTTGTCATATCTTACGAACATTGCCAATTTTGCACTTTGACTAATTTTAAAGTTATGTTTCTAACTTTATCTTTGCGATAAATATTATTTAAACTTTCTAACGTTTTAAACTTAACTTTCTTAGATAGTTAAAAGTAGTATTTCATTTGTCATATCTTACGAACTTTGCCAATTTTGCACTTTGCCTAACTTTAAAGTTATGTTTCTAACTTTATCTTTGCGATAAATATTATTTAAACTTTGTAATCTTTTAAACTTAACTTTCTTAGTTAGTTAAAATTAGTATTTCATTTGTCATATCTTACGAACTTTGCCAATTTTGCACTTTGCCTAACTTTAAAGTTATGTTTCTAACTTTATCTTTGCGATAAATATTATTTAAACTTTGTAATCTTTTAAACTTAACTTACTTAGTTAGTTAAAATTAGTATTTCATTTGTCATATCTTACGAACTTTGCCAATTTTGCACTTTGCCTAATTTTAAAGTTATGTTTCTAACTTTATCTTTGCGATAAATATTATTTAAACTTTGTAACGTTTTAAACTTAACTTTCTTAGTTAGTTAAAATTAGTATTTCATTTGTCATATCTTACGAACTTTGCCAATTTTGCACTTTGCCTAACTTTAAAGTTATGTTTCTAACTTTATCTTTGCGATAAATATTATTTAAACTTTGTAATCTTTTAAACTTAACTTTCTTAGTTAGTTAAAATTAGTATTTCATTTGTCATATCTTACGAACTTTGCCAATTTTGCACTTTTCCTAACTTTAAAGTTATGTTTCTAACTTTATCTTTGCGATAAATATTATTTAAACTTTGTAATCTTTTAAACTTAACTTTCTTAGATAGTTAAAATTAGTATTTCATTTGTCATATCTTACGAACATTGCCAATTTTGCACTTTGACTAATTTTAAAGTTATGTTTCTAACTTTATCTTTGCGATAAATATTATTTAAACTTTGTAATCTTTTAAACTTAACTTTCTTAGATAGTTAAAAGTAGTATTTCATTTGTCATATCTTACGAACTTTGCCAATTTTGCACTTTGCCTAACTTTAAAGTTATGTTTCTAACTTTATCTTTGCGATAAATATTATTTAAACTTTGTAATCTTTTAAACTTAACTTTCTTAGTTAGTTAAAATTAGTATTTCATTTGTCATATCTTACGAACTTTGCCAATTTTGCACTTTGCCTAACTTTAAAGTTATGTTTCTAACTTTATCTTTGCGATAAATATTATTTAAACTTTGTAATCTTTTAAACTTAACTTACTTAGTTAGTTAAAATTAGTATTTCATTTGTCATATCTTACGAACTTTGCCAATTTTGCACTTTGCCTAATTTTAAAGTTATGTTTCTAACTTTATCTTTGCGATAAATATTATTTAAACTTTGTAACGTTTTAAACTTAACTTTCTTAGTTAGTTAAAATTAGTATTTCATTTGTCATATCTTACGAACTTTGCCAATTTTGCACTTTGCCTAATTTTAAAGTTATGTTTCTAACTTTATCTTTGCGATAAATATTATTTAAACTTTCTAACGTTTTAAACTTAACTTTCTTAGATAGTTAAAAGTAGTATTTCATTTGTCATATCTTACGAAGTTTGCCAATTTTGCACTTTGCCTAATTTTAAAGTTATGTTTCTAACTTTATCTTTGCGATAAATATTATTTAAACTTTGTAACGTTTTAAACTTAACTTTCTAAGTTAGTTAAAATTAGTATTTCATTTGTCATATCTTACGAACTTTGCCAATTTTGCACTTTGCCTAATTTTAAAGTTATGTTTCTAACTTTATCTTTGCGATAAATATTATTTAAACTTTGTAATCTTTTAAACTTAACTTTCTTAGATAGTTAAAAGTAGTATTTCATTTGTCATATCTTACGAACTTTGCCAATTTTGCACTTTGCCTAATTTTAAAGTTATGTTTCTAACTTTATCTTTGCGATAAATATTATTTAAACTTTGTAATCTTTTAAACTTAACTTTCTTAGATAGTTAAAATTAGTATTTCATTTGTCATATCTTACGAACTTTGCCAATTTTGCACTTTGCCTAATTTTAAAGTTATGTTTCTAACTTTATCTTTGCGATAAATATTATTTAAACTTTGTAATCTTTTAAACTTAACTTTCTTAGTTAGTTAAAATTAGTATTTCATTTGTCATATCTTACGAACTTTGCCAATTTTGCACTTTGCCTAATTTTAAAGTTATGTTTCTAACTTTATCTTTGCGATAAATATTATTTAAACTTTGTAATCTTTTAAACTTAACTTTCTTAGATAGTTAAAATTAGTATTTCATTTGTCATATCTTACGAACATTGCCAATTTTGCACTTTGACTAATTTTAAAGTTATGTTTCTAACTTTATCTTTGCGATAAATATTATTTAAACTTTCTAACGTTTTAAACTTAACTTTCTTAGATAGTTAAAAGTAGTATTTCATTTGTCATATCTTACGAACTTTGCCAATTTTGCACTTTGCCTAACTTTAAAGTTATGTTTCTAACTTTATCTTTGCGATAAATATTATTTAAACTTTGTAATCTTTTAAACTTAACTTTCTTAGTTAGTTAAAATTAGTATTTCATTTGTCATATCTTACGAACTTTGCCAATTTTGCACTTTGCCTAACTTTAAAGTTATGTTTCTAACTTTATCTTTGCGATAAATATTATTTAAACTTTGTAATCTTTTAAACTTAACTTACTTAGTTAGTTAAAATTAGTATTTCATTTGTCATATCTTACGAACTTTGCCAATTTTGCACTTTGCCTAATTTTAAAGTTATGTTTCTAACTTTATCTTTGCGATAAATATTATTTAAACTTTGTAACGTTTTAAACTTAACTTTCTTTGTTAGTTAAAATTAGTATTTCATTTGTCATATCTTACGAACTTTGCCAATTTTGCACTTTGCCTAATTTTAAAGTTATGTTTCTAACTTTATCTTTGCGATAAATATTATTTAAACTTTCTAACGTTTTAAACTTAACTTTCTTAGATAGTTAAAAGTAGTATTTCATTTGTCATATCTTACGAAGTTTGCCAATTTTGCACTTTGCCTAATTTTAAAGTTATGTTTCTAACTTTATCTTTGCGATAAATATTATTTAAACTTTGTAAGCTTTTAAACTTAACTTTCTTAGATAGTTAAAATTAGTATTTCATTTGTCATATCTTACGAACTTTGCCAATTTTGCACTTTGCCTAATTTTAAAGTTATGTTTCTAACTTTATCTTTGCGATAAATATTATTTAAACTTTGTAATCTTTTAAACTTAACTTTCTTAGATAGTTAAAAGTAGTATTTCATTTGTCATATCTTACGAACTTTGCCAATTTTGCACTTTGCCTTATTTTAAAGTTATGTTTCTAACTTTATCTTTGCGATAAATATTATTTAAACTTTCTAACGTTTTAAACTTAACTTTCTTAGATAGTTAAAATTAGTATTTCATTTGTCATATCTTACGAACTTTGCCAATTTTGCACTTTGCCTAATTTTAAAGTTATGTTTCTAACTTTATCTTTGCGATAAATATTATTTAAACTTTGTAATCTTTTAAACTTAACTTTCTTAGTTAGTTAAAATTAGTATTTCATTTGTCATATCTTACGAACTTTGCCAATTTTGCACTTTGCCTAATTTTAAAGTTATGTTTCTAACTTTATCTTTGCGATAAATATTATTTAAACTTTGTAATCTTTTAAACTTAACTTTCTTAGATAGTTAAAATTAGTATTTCATTTGTCATATCTTACGAACATTGCCAATTTTGCACTTTGACTAATTTTAAAGTTATGTTTCTAACTTTATCTTTGCGATAAATATTATTTAAACTTTCTAACGTTTTAAACTTAACTTTCTTAGATAGTTAAAAGTAGCATTTCATTTGTCATATCTTACGAACTTTGCCAATTTTGCACTTTGCCTAACTTTAAAGTTATGTTTCTAACTTTATCTTTGCGATAAATATTATTTAAACTTTGTAACGTTTTAAACTTAACTTTCTTAGTTAGTTAAAATTAGTATTTCATTTGTCATATCTTACGAACTTTGCCAATTTTGCACTTTGCCTAATTTTAAAGTTATGTTTCTAACTTTATCTTTGCGATAAATATTATTTAAACTTTGTAACGTTTTAAACTTAACTTTCTTAGATAGTTAAAAGTAGTATTTCATTTGTCATATCTTACGAACTTTGCCAATTTTGCACTTTGCCTAATTTTAAAGTTATGTTTCTAACTTTATCTTTGCGATAAATATTATTTAAACTTTGTAAGCTTTTAAACTTAACTTTCTTAGATAGTTAAAATTAGTATTTCATTTGTCATATCTTACGAACTTTGCCAATTTTGCACTTTGCCTAATTTTAAAGTTATGTTTCTAACTTTATCTTTGCGATAAATATTATTTAAACTTTGTAATCTTTTAAACTTAACTTTCTTAGATAGTTAAAATTAGTATTTCATTTGTCATATCTTACGAACTTTGCCAATTTTGCACTTTGCCTAATTTTAAAGTTATGTTTCTAACTTTATCTTTGCGATAAATATTATTTAAACTTTGTAATCTTTTAAACTTAACTTTCTTAGTTAGTTAAAATTAGTATTTCATTTGTCATATCTTACGAACTTTGCCAATTTTGCACTTTGCCTAATTTTAAAGTTATGTTTCTAACTTTATCTTTGCGATAAATATTATTTAAACTTTCTAACGTTTTAAACTTAACTTTCTTACATAGTTAAAAGTAGTATTTCATTTGTCATATCTTACGAACTTTGCCAATTTTGCACTTTGCCTAACTTTAAAGTTATGTTTCTAACTTTATCTTTGCGATAAATATTATTTAAACTTTGTAATCTTTTAAACTTAACTTTCTTAGTTAGTTAAAATTAGTATTTCATTTGTCATATCTTACGAACTTTGCCAATTTTGCACTTTGCCTAACTTTAAAGTTATGTTTCTAACTTTATCTTTGCGATAAATATTATTTAAACTTTGTAATCTTTTAAACTTAACTTTCTTAGATAGTTAAAAGTAGTATTTCATTTGTCATATCTTACGAACTTTGCCAATTTTGCACTTTGCCTTATTTTAAAGTTATGTTTCTAACTTTATCTTTGCGATAAATATTATTTAAACTTTCTAACGTTTTAAACTTAACTTTCTTAGATAGTTAAAATTAGTATTTCATTTGTCATATCTTACGAACTTTGCCAATTTTGCACTTTGCCTAATTTTAAAGTTATGTTTCTAACTTTATCTTTGCGATAAATATTATTTAAACTTTGTAATCTTTTAAACTTAACTTTCTTAGTTAGTTAAAATTAGTATTTCATTTGTCATATCTTACGAACTTTGCCAATTTTGCACTTTGCCTAATTTTAAAGTTATGTTTCTAACTTTATCTTTGCGATAAATATTATTTAAACTTTGTAATCTTTTAAACTTAACTTTCTTAGATAGTTAAAATTAGTATTTCATTTGTCATATCTTACGAACATTGCCAATTTTGCACTTTGACTAATTTTAAAGTTATGTTTCTAACTTTATCTTTGCGATAAATATTATTTAAACTTTCTAACGTTTTAAACTTAACTTTCTTAGATAGTTAAAAGTAGCATTTCATTTGTCATATCTTACGAACTTTGCCAATTTTGCACTTTGCCTAACTTTAAAGTTATGTTTCTAACTTTATCTTTGCGATAAATATTATTTAAACTTTGTAATCTTTTAAACTTAACTTACTTAGTTAGTTAAAATTAGTATTTCATTTGTCATATCTTACGAACTTTGCCAATTTTGCACTTTGCCTAATTTTAAAGTTATGTTTCTAACTTTATCTTTGCGATAAATATTATTTAAACTTTGTAACGTTTTAAACTTAACTTTCTTAGTTAGTTAAAATTAGTATTTCATTTGTCATATCTTACGAACTTTGCCAATTTTGCACTTTGCCTAATTTTAAAGTTATGTTTCTAACTTTATCTTTGCGATAAATATTATTTAAACTTTGTAACGTTTTAAACTTAACTTTCTTAGATAGTTAAAAGTAGTATTTCATTTGTCATATCTTACGAACTTTGCCAATTTTGCACTTTGCCTAATTTTAAAGTTATGTTTCTAACTTTATCTTTGCGATAAATATTATTTAAACTTTGTAAGCTTTTAAACTTAACTTTCTTAGATAGTTAAAATTAGTATTTCATTTGTCATATCCTACGAACTTTGCCAATTTTGCACTTTGCCTAATTTTAAAGTTATGTTTCTAACTTTATCTTTGCGATAAATATTATTTAAACTTTGTAATCTTTTAAACTTAACTTTCTTAGATAGTTAAAATTAGTATTTCATTTGTCATATCTTACGAACTTTGCCAATTTTGCACTTTGCCTAATTTTAAAGTTATGTTTCTAACTTTATCTTTGCGATAAATATTATTTAAACTTTGTAATCTTTTAAACTTAACTTTCTTAGTTAGTTAAAATTAGTATTTCATTTGTCATATCTTACGAACTTTGCCAATTTTGCACTTTGCCTAATTTTAAAGTTATGTTTCTAACTTTATCTTTGCGATAAATATTATTTAAACTTTCTAACGTTTTAAACTTAACTTTCTTAGATAGTTAAAAGTAGTATTTCATTTGTCATATCTTACGAACTTTGCCAATTTTGCACTTTGCCTAATTTTAAAGTTATGTTTCTAACTTTATCTTTGCGATAAATATTATTTAAACTTTGTAAGCTTTTAAACTTAACTTTCTTAGATAGTTAAAATTAGTATTTCATTTGTCATATCCTACGAACTTTGCCAATTTTGCACTTTGCCTAATTTTAAAGTTATGTTTCTAACTTTATCTTTGCGATAAATATTATTTAAACTTTGTAATCTTTTAAACTTAACTTTCTTAGATAGTTAAAATTAGTATTTCATTTGTCATATCTTACGAACTTTGCCAATTTTGCACTTTGCCTAATTTTAAAGTTATGTTTCTAACTTTATCTTTGCGATAAATATTATTTAAACTTTGTAATCTTTTAAACTTAACTTTCTTAGTTAGTTAAAATTAGTATTTCATTTGTCATATCTTACGAACTTTGCCAATTTTGCACTTTGCCTAATTTTAAAGTTATGTTTCTAACTTTATCTTTGCGATAAATATTATTTAAACTTTCTAACGTTTTAAACTTAACTTTCTTAGATAGTTAAAAGTAGTATTTCATTTGTCATATCTTACGAACTTTGCCAATTTTGCACTTTGCCTAACTTTAAAGTTATGTTTCTAACTTTATCTTTGCGATAAATATTATTTAAACTTTGTAATCTTTTAAACTTAACTTTCTTAGTTAGTTAAAATTAGTATTTCATTTGTCATATCTTACGAACTTTGCCAATTTTGCACTTTGCCTAACTTTAAAGTTATGTTTCTAACTTTATCTTTGCGATAAATATTATTTAAACTTTGTAATCTTTTAAACTTAACTTTCTTAGTTAGTTAAAATTAGTATTTCATTTGTCATATCTTACGAACTTTGCCAATTTTGCACTTTGCCTAATTTTAAAGTTATGTTTCTAACTTTATCTTTGCGATAAATATTATTTAAACTTTGTAACGTTTTAAACTTAACTTTCTTAGTTAGTTAAAATTAGTATTTCATTTGTCATATCTTACGAACTTTGCCAATTTTGCACTTTGCCTAATTTTAAAGTTATGTTTCTAACTTTATCTTTGCGATAAATATTATTTAAACTTTGTAACGTTTTAAACTTAACTTTCTTAGATAGTTAAAAGTAGTATTTCATTTGTCATATCTTACGAACTTTGCCAATTTTGCACTTTGCCTAATTTTAAAGTTATGTTTCTAACTTTATCTTTGCGATAAATATTATTTAAACTTTGTAAGCTTTTAAACTTAACTTTCTTAGATAGTTAAAATTAGTATTTCATTTGTCATATCTTACGAACTTTGCCAATTTTGCACTTTGCCTAATTTTAAAGTTATGTTTCTAACTTTATCTTTGCGATAAATATTATTTAAACTTTGTAATCTTTTAAACTTAACTTTCTTAGATAGTTAAAATTAGTATTTCATTTGTCATATCTTACGAACTTTGCCAATTTTGCACTTTGCCTAATTTTAAAGTTATGTTTCTAACTTTATCTTTGCGATAAATATTATTTAAACTTTGTAATCTTTTAAACTTAACTTTCTTAGTTAGTTAAAATTAGTATTTCATTTGTCATATCTTACGAACTTTGCCAATTTTGCACTTTGCCTAATTTTAAAGTTATGTTTCTAACTTTATCTTTGCGATAAATATTATTTAAACTTTGTAAGCTTTTAAACTTAACTTTCTTAGATAGTTAAAATTAGTATTTCATTTGTCATATCTTACGAACATTGCCAATTTTGCACTTTGACTAATTTTAAAGTTATGTTTCTAACTTTATCTTTGCGATAAATATTATTTAAACTTTCTAACGTTTTAAACTTAACTTTCTTAGATAGTTAAAAGTAGTATTTCATTTGTCATATCTTACGAACTTTGCCAATTTTGCACTTTGCCTAACTTTAAAGTTATGTTTCTAACTTTATCTTTGCGATAAATATTATTTAAACTTTGTAATCTTTTAAACTTAACTTTCTTAGTTAGTTAAAATTAGTATTTCATTTGTCATATCTTACGAACTTTGCCAATTTTGCACTTTGCCTAACTTTAAAGTTATGTTTCTAACTTTATCTTTGCGATAAATATTATTTAAACTTTGTAACGTTTTAAACTTAACTTTCTTAGTTAGTTAAAATTAGTATTTCATTTGTCATATCTTACGAACTTTGCCAATTTTGCACTTTGCCTAATTTTAAAGTTATGTTTCTAACTTTATCTTTGCGATAAATATTATTTAAACTTTCTAACGTTTTAAACTTAACTTTCTTAGTTAGTTAAAATTAGTATTTCATTTGTCATATCTTACGAACTTTGCCAATTTTGCACTTTGCCTAATTTTAAAGTTATGTTTCTAACTTTATCTTTGCGATAAATATTATTTAAACTTTCTAACGTTTTAAACTTAACTTTCTTAGTTAGTTAAAATTAGTATTTCATTTGTCATATCTTACGAACTTTGCCAATTTTGCACTTTGCCTAATTTTAAAGTTATGTTTCTAACTTTATCTTTGCGATAAATATTATTTAAACTTTCTAACGTTTTAAACTTAACTTTCTTAGATAGTTAAAAGTAGTATTTCATTTGTCATATCTTACGAACTTTGCCAATTTTGCACTTTGCCTAATTTTAAAGTTGTTTCTAACTTTATCTTTGCGATAAATATTATTTAAACTTTCTAACGTTTTAAACTTAACTTTCTTAGTTAGTTAAAATTAGTATTTCATTTGTCATATCTTACGAACTTTGCCAATTTTGCACTTTGCCTAATTTTAAAGTTATGTTTCTAACTTTATCTTTGCGATAAATATTATTTAAACTTTGTAACGTTTTAAACTTAACTTTCTTAGTTAGTTAAAATTAGTATTTCATTTGTCATATCTTACGAACTTTGCCAATTTTGCACTTTGCCTAATTTTAAAGTTATGTTTCTAACTTTATCTTTGCGATAAATATTATTTAAACTTTCTAACGTTTTAAACTTAACTTTCTTAGATAGTTAAAAGTAGTATTTCATTTGTCATATCTTACGAACTTTGCCAATTTTGCACTTTGCCTAATTTTAAAGTTATGTTTCTAACTTTATCTTTGCGATAAATATTATTTAAACTTTGTAATCTTTTAAACTTAACTTTCTTAGATAGTTAAAATTAGTATTTCATTTGTCATATCTTACGAACATTGCCAATTTTGCACTTTGACTAATTTTAAAGTTATGTTTCTAACTTTATCTTTGCGATAAATATTATTTAAACTTTCTAACGTTTTAAACTTAACTTTCTTAGATAGTTAAAAGTAGTATTTCATTTGTCATATCTTACGAACTTTGCCAATTTTGCACTTTGCCTAACTTTAAAGTTATGTTTCTAACTTTATCTTTGCGATAAATATTATTTAAACTTTGTAATCTTTTAAACTTAACTTTCTTAGTTAGTTAAAATTAGTATTTCATTTGTCATATCTTACGAACTTTGCCAATTTTGCACTTTGCCTAATTTTAAAGTTGTTTCTAACTTTATCTTTGCGATAAATATTATTTAAACTTTCTAACGTTTTAAACTTAACTTTCTTAGTTAGTTAAAATTAGTATTTCATTTGTCATATCTTACGAACTTTGCCAATTTTGCACTTTGCCTAATTTTAAAGTTATGTTTCTAACTTTATCTTTGCGATAAATATTATTTAAACTTTGTAACGTTTTAAACTTAACTTTCTTAGTTAGTTAAAATTAGTATTTCATTTGTCATATCTTACGAACTTTGCCAATTTTGCACTTTGCCTAATTTTAAAGTTATGTTTCTAACTTTATCTTTGCGATAAATATTATTTAAACTTTCTAACGTTTTAAACTTAACTTTCTTAGATAGTTAAAAGTAGTATTTCATTTGTCATATCTTACGAACTTTGCCAATTTTGCACTTTGCCTAATTTTAAAGTTATGTTTCTAACTTTATCTTTGCGATAAATATTATTTAAACTTTGTAAGCTTTTAAACTTAACTTTCTTAGATAGTTAAAATTAGTATTTCATTTGTCATATCTTACGAACTTTGCCAATTTTGCACTTTGCCTAATTTTAAAGTTATGTTTCTAACTTTATCTTTGCGATAAATATTATTTAAACTTTGTAATCTTTTAAACTTAACTTTCTTAGATAGTTAAAATTAGTATTTCATTTGTCATATCTTACGAACATTGCCAATTTTGCACTTTGACTAATTTTAAAGTTATGTTTCTAACTTTATCTTTGCGATAAATATTATTTAAACTTTCTAACGTTTTAAACTTAACTTTCTTAGATAGTTAAAAGTAGTATTTCATTTGTCATATCTTACGAACTTTGCCAATTTTGCACTTTGCCTAACTTTAAAGTTATGTTTCTAACTTTATCTTTGCGATAAATATTATTTAAACTTTGTAATCTTTTAAACTTAACTTTCTTAGTTAGTTAAAATTAGTATTTCATTTGTCATATCTTACGAACTTTGCCAATTTTGCACTTTGCCTAATTTTAAAGTTATGTTTCTAACTTTATCTTTGCGATAAATATTATTTAAACTTTGTAAGCTTTTAAACTTAACTTTCTTAGATAGTTAAAATTAGTATTTCATTTGTCATATCTTACGAACTTTGCCAATTTTGCACTTTGCCTAATTTTAAAGTTATGTTTCTAACTTTATCTTTGCGATAAATATTATTTAAACTTTGTAATCTTTTAAACTTAACTTTCTTAGATAGTTAAAATTAGTATTTCATTTGTCATATCTTACGAACATTGCCAATTTTGCACTTTGACTAATTTTAAAGTTATGTTTCTAACTTTATCTTTGCGATAAATATTATTTAAACTTTGTAATCTTTTAAACTTAACTTTCTTAGTTAGTTAAAATTAGTATTTCATTTGTCATATCTTACGAACTTTGCCAATTTTGCACTTTGCCTAATTTTAAAGTTATGTTTCTAACTTTATCTTTGCGATAAATATTATTTAAACTTTGTAACGTTTTAAACTTAACTTTCTTAGTTAGTTAAAATTAGTATTTCATTTGTCATATCTTACGAACTTTGCCAATTTTGCACTTTGCCTAATTTTAAAGTTATGTTTCTAACTTTATCTTTGCGATAAATATTATTTAAACTTTCTAACGTTTTAAACTTAACTTTCTTAGTTAGTTAAAATTAGTATTTCATTTGTCATATCTTACGAACTTTGCCAATTTTGCACTTTGCCTAATTTTAAAGTTATGTTTCTAACTTTATCTTTGCGATAAATATTATTTAAACTTTGTAACGTTTTAAACTTAACTTTCTTAGTTAGTTAAAATTAGTATTTCATTTGTCATATCTTACGAACTTTGCCAATTTTGCACTTTGCCTAATTTTAAAGTTATGTTTCTAACTTTATCTTTGCGATAAATATTATTTAAACTTTCTAACGTTTTAAACTTAACTTTCTTAGATAGTTAAAAGTAGTATTTCATTTGTCATATCTTACGAACTTTGCCAATTTTGCACTTTGCCTAATTTTAATGTTGTTTCTAACTTTATCTTTGCGATAAATATTATTTAAACTTTCTAACGTTTTAAACTTAACTTTCTTAGTTAGTTAAAATTAGTATTTCATTTGTCATATCTTACGAACTTTGCCAATTTTGCACTTTGCCTAATTTTAAAGTTATGTTTCTAACTTTATCTTTGCGATAAATATTATTTAAACTTTGTAACGTTTTAAACTTAACTTTCTTAGTTAGTTAAAATTAGTATTTCATTTGTCATATCTTACGAACTTTGCCAATTTTGCACTTTGCCTAATTTTAAAGTTATGTTTCTAACTTTATCTTTGCGATAAATATTATTTAAACTTTCTAACGTTTTAAACTTAACTTTCTTAGATAGTTAAAAGTAGTATTTCATTTGTCATATCTTACGAACTTTGCCAATTTTGCACTTTGCCTAATTTTAAAGTTATGTTTCTAACTTTATCTTTGCGATAAATATTATTTAAACTTTGTAAGCTTTTAAACTTAACTTTCTTAGATAGTTAAAATTAGTATTTCATTTGTCATATCTTACGAACTTTGCCAATTTTGCACTTTGCCTAATTTTAAAGTTATGTTTCTAACTTTATCTTTGCGATAAATATTATTTAAACTTTGTAATCTTTTAAACTTAACTTTCTTACATAGTTAAAATTAGTCTTTCATTTCTCATATCTTACGAACATTGCCAATTTTGCACTTTGACTAATTTTAAAGTTATGTTTCTAACTTTATCTTTGCGATAAATATTATTTAAACTTTCTAACGTTTTAAACTTAACTTTCTTAGATAGTTAAAAGTAGTATTTCATTTGTCATATCTTACGAACTTTGCCAATTTTGCACTTTGCCTAACTTTAAAGTTATGTTTCTAACTTTATCTTTGCGATAAATATTATTTAAACTTTGTAATCTTTTAAACTTAACTTTCTTAGTTAGTTAAAATTAGTATTTCATTTGTCATATCTTACGAACTTTGCCAATTTTGCACTTTGCCTAATTTTAAAGTTGTTTCTAACTTTATCTTTGCGATAAATATTATTTAAACTTTCTAACGTTTTAAACTTAACTTTCTTAGTTAGTTAAAATTAGTATTTCATTTGTCATATCTTACGAACTTTGCCAATTTTGCACTTTGCCTAATTTTAAAGTTATGTTTCTAACTTTATCTTTGCGATAAATATTATTTAAACTTTGTAACGTTTTAAACTTAACTTTCTTAGTTAGTTAAAATTAGTATTTCATTTGTCATATCTTACGAACTTTGCCAATTTTGCACTTTGCCTAATTTTAAAGTTATGTTTCTAACTTTATCTTTGCGATAAATATTATTTAAACTTTCTAACGTTTTAAACTTAACTTTCTTAGATAGTTAAAAGTAGTATTTCATTTGTCATATCTTACGAACTTTGCCAATTTTGCACTTTGCCTAATTTTAAAGTTATGTTTCTAACTTTATCTTTGCGATAAATATTATTTAAACTTTGTAAGCTTTTAAACTTAACTTTCTTAGATAGTTAAAATTAGTATTTCATTTGTCATATCTTACGAACTTTGCCAATTTTGCACTTTGCCTAATTTTAAAGTTATGTTTCTAACTTTATCTTTGCGATAAATATTATTTAAACTTTGTAATCTTTTAAACTTAACTTTCTTAGATAGTTAAAATTAGTATTTCATTTGTCATATCTTACGAACATTGCCAATTTTGCACTTTGCCTAATTTTAAAGTTGTTTCTAACTTTATCTTTGCGATAAATATTATTTAAACTTTCTAACGTTTTAAACTTAACTTTCTTAGTTAGTTAAAATTAGTATTTCATTTGTCATATCTTACGAACTTTGCCAATTTTGCACTTTGCCTAATTTTAAAGTTATGTTTCTAACTTTATCTTTGCGATAAATATTATTTAAACTTTGTAACGTTTTAAACTTAACTTTCTTAGTTAGTTAAAATTAGTATTTCATTTGTCATATCTTACGAACTTTGCCAATTTTGCACTTTGCCTAATTTTAAAGTTATGTTTCTAACTTTATCTTTGCGATAAATATTATTTAAACTTTCTAACGTTTTAAACTTAACTTTCTTAGATAGTTAAAAGTAGTATTTCATTTGTCATATCTTACGAACTTTGCCAATTTTGCACTTTGCCTAATTTTAAAGTTATGTTTCTAACTTTATCTTTGCGATAAATATTATTTAAACTTTGTAAGCTTTTAAACTTAACTTTCTTAGATAGTTAAAATTAGTATTTCATTTGTCATATCTTACGAACTTTGCCAATTTTGCACTTTGCCTAATTTTAAAGTTATGTTTCTAACTTTATCTTTGCGATAAATATTATTTAAACTTTGTAATCTTTTAAACTTAATTTTCTTAGATAGTTAAAATTAGTATTTCATTTGTCATATCTTACGAACATTGCCAATTTTGCACTTTGACTAATTTTAAAGTTATGTTTCTAACTTTATCTTTGCGATAAATATTATTTAAACTTTCTAACGTTTTAAACTTAACTTTCTTAGATAGTTAAAAGTAGTATTTCATTTGTCATATCTTACGAACTTTGCCAATTTTGCACTTTGCCTAACTTTAAAGTTATGTTTCTAACTTTATCTTTGCGATAAATATTATTTAAACTTTGTAATCTTTTAAACTTAACTTTCTTAGTTAGTTAAAATTAGTATTTCATTTGTCATATCTTACGAACTTTGCCAATTTTGCACTTTGCCTAATTTTAAAGTTATGTTTCTAACTTTATCTTTGCGATAAATATTATTTAAACTTTGTAAGCTTTTAAACTTAACTTTCTTAGATAGTTAAAATTAGTATTTCATTTGTCATATCTTACGAACTTTGCCAATTTTGCACTTTGCCTAATTTTAAAGTTATGTTTCTAACTTTATCTTTGCGATAAATATTATTTAAACTTTGTAATCTTTTAAACTTAACTTTCTTAGATAGTTAAAATTAGTATTTCATTTGTCATATCTTACGAACATTGCCAATTTTGCACTTTGCCTAATTTTAAAGTTATGTTTCTAACTTTATCTTTGCGATAAATATTATTTAAACTTTCTAACGTTTTAAACTTAACTTTCTTAGATAGTTAAAAGTAGTATTTCATTTGTCATATCTTACGAACTTTGCCAATTTTGCCCTTTGCCTAATTTTAAAGTTATGTTTCTAACTTTATCTTTGCGATAAATATTATTTAAACTTTGTAAGCTTTTAAACTTAACTTTCTTAGATAGTTAAAATTAGTATTTCATTTGTCATATCTTACGAACTTTGCCAATTTTGCACTTTGCCTAATTTTAAAGTTATGTTTCTAACTTTATCTTTGCGATAAATATTATTTAAACTTTGTAATCTTTTAAACTTAACTTTCTTAGATAGTTAAAATTAGTATTTCATTTGTCATATCTTACGAACATTGCCAATTTTGCACTTTGCCTAATTTTAAAGTTATGTTTCTAACTTTATCTTTGCGATAAATATTATTTAAACTTTCTAACGTTTTAAACTTAACTTTCTTAGATAGTTAAAAGTAGTATTTCTTTTGTCATATCTTACGAACTTTGCCAATTTTGCACTTTGCCTAATTTTAAAGTTATGTTTCTAACTTTATCTTTGCGATAAATATTATTTAAACTTTGTAATCTTTTAAACTTAACTTTCTTAGTTAGTTAAAATTAGTATTTCATTTGTCATATCTTACGAACTTTGCCAATTTTGCACTTTGCCTAACTTTAAAGTTATGTTTCTAACTTTATCTTTGCGATAAATATTATTTAAACTTTGTAATCTTTTAAACTTAACTTTCTTAGATAGTTAAAATTAGTATTTCATTTGTCATATCTTACGAACATTGCCAATTTTGCACTTTGCCTAATTTTAAAGTTATGTTTCTAACTTTATCTTTGCGATAAATATTATTTAAACTTTCTAACGTTTTAAACTTAACTTTCGTAGATAGTTAAAAGTAGTATTTCATTTGTCATATCTTACGAACTTTGCCAATTTTGCACTTTGCCTAATTTTAAAGTTATGTTTCTAACTTTATCTTTGCGATAAATATTATTTAAACTTTTTAATCTTTTAAACTTAACTTTCTTAGTTAGTTAAAATTAGTATTTCATTTGTCATATCTTACGAACTTTGCCAATTTTGCACTTTGCCTAATTTTAAAGTTATATTTCTAACTTTATCTTTGCGATAAATATTATTTAAACTTTGTAATCTTTTAAACTTAACTTTCTTAGTTAGTTAAAATTAGTATTTCATTTGTCATATCTTACGAACTTTGCCAATTTTGCACTTTGCCTAATTTTAAAGTTATGTTTCTAACTTTATCTTTGCGATAAATATTATTTAAACTTTGTAACGTTTTAAACTTAACTTTCTTAGTTAGTTAAAATTAGTATTTCATTTGTCATATCTTACGAACTTTGCCAATTTTGCACTTTGCCTAATTTTAAAGTTATGTTTCTAACTTTATCTTTGCGATAAATATTATTTAAACTTTGTAATCTTTTAAACTTAACTTTCTTAGATAGTTAAAATTAGTATTTCATTTGTCATATCTTACGAACATTGCCAATTTTGCACTTTGCCTAATTTTAAAGTTATGTTTCTAACTTTATCTTTGCGATAAATATTATTTAAACTTTCTAACGTTTTAAACTTAACTTTCTTAGATAGTTAAAAGTAGTATTTCATTTGTCATATCTTACGAACTTTGCCAATTTTGCACTTTGCCTAATTTTAAAGTTATGTTTCTAACTTTATCTTTGCGATAAATATTATTTAAACTTTGTAATCTTTTAAACTTAACTTTCTTAGATAGTTAAAATTAGTATTTCATTTGTCATATCTTACGAACATTGCCAATTTTGCACTTTGCCTAATTTTAAAGTTATGTTTCTAACTTTATCTTTGCGATAAATATTATTTAAACTTTCTAACGTTTTAAACTTAACTTTCTTAGATAGTTAAAAGTAGTATTTCTTTTGTCATATCTTACGAACTTTGCCAATTTTGCACTTTGCCTAATTTTAAAGTTATGTTTCTAACTTTATCTTTGCGATAAATATTATTTAAACTTTGTAATCTTTTAAACTTAACTTTCTTAGTTAGTTAAAATTAGTATTTCATTTGTCATATCTTACGAACTTTGCCAATTTTGCACTTTGCCTAATTTTAAAGTTATGTTTCTAACTTTATCTTTGCGATAAATATTATTTAAACTTTGTAATCTTTTAAACTTAACTTTCTTAGATAGTTAAAATTAGTATTTCATTTGTCATATCTTACGAACATTGCCAATTTTGCACTTTGCCTAATTTTAAAGTTATGTTTCTAACTTTATCTTTGCGATAAATATTATTTAAACTTTCTAACGTTTTAAACTTAACTTTCTTAGATAGTTAAAAGTAGTATTTCATTTGTCATATCTTACGAACTTTGCCAATTTTGCACTTTGCCTAACTTTAAAGTTATGTTTCTAACTTTATCTTTGCGATAAATATTATTTAAACTTTGTAATCTCTTAAACTTAACTTTCTTAGTTAGTTAAAATTAGTATTTCATTTGTCATATCTTACGAACTTTGCCAATTTTGCACTTTGCCTAATTTTAAAGTTATGTTTCTAACTTTATCTTTGCGATAAATATTATTTAAACTTTGTAATCTTTTAAACTTAACTTTCTTAGTTAGTTAAAATTAGTATTTCATTTGTCATATCTTACGAACTTTGCCAATTTTGCACTTTGCCTAATTTTAAAGTTATGTTTCTAACTTTATCTTTGCGATAAATATTATTTAAACTTTGTAACGTTTTAAACTTAACTTTCTTAGTTAGTTAAAATTAGTATTTCATTTGTCATATCTTACGAACTTTGCCAATTTTGCACTTTGCCTAATTTTAAAGTTATGTTTCTAACTTTATCTTTGCGATAAATATTATTTAAACTTTGTAATCTTTTAAACTTAACTTTCTTAGATAGTTAAAATTAGTATTTCATTTGTCATATCTTACGAACATTGCCAATTTTGTACTTTGCCTAATTTTAAAGTTATGTTTCTAACTTTATCTTTGCGATAAATATTATTTAAACTTTCTAACGTTTTAAACTTAACTTTCTTAGATAGTTAAAAGTAGTATTTCATTTGTCATATCTTACGAACTTTGCCAATTTTGCACTTTGCCTAACTTTAAAGTTATGTTTCTAACTTTATCTTTGCGATAAATATTATTTAAACTTTGTAATCTTTTAAACTTAACTTTCTTAGTTAGTTAAAATTAGTATTTCATTTGTCATATCTTACGAACTTTGCCAATTTTGCACTTTGCCTAATTTTAAAGTTATGTTTCTAACTTTATCTTTGCGATAAATATTATTTAAACTTTGTAATCTTTTAAACTTAACTTTCTTAGTTAGTTAAAATTAGTATTTCATTTGTCATATCTTACGAACTTTGCCAATTTTGCACTTTGCCTAATTTTAAAGTTATGTTTCTAACTTTATCTTTGCGATAAATATTATTTAAACTTTGTAACGTTTTAAACTTAACTTTCTTAGTTAGTTAAAATTAGTATTTCATTTGTCATATCTTACGAACTTTGCCAATTTTGCACTTTGCCTAATTTTAAAGTTATGTTTCTAACTTTATCTTTGCGATAAATATTATTTAAACTTTCCAACGTTTTAAACTTAACTTTCTTAGTTAGTTAAAATTAGTATTTCATTTGTCATATCTTACGAACTTTGCCAATTTTGCACTTTGCCTAATTTTAAAGTTATGTTTCTAACTTTATCTTTGCGATAAATATTATTTAAACTTTGTAACGTTTTAAACTTAACTTTCTTAGTTAGTTAAAATTAGTATTTCATTTGTCATATCTTACGAACTTTGCCAATTTTGCACTTTGCCTAATTTTAAAGTTATGTTTCTAACTTTATCTTTGCGATAAATATTATTTAAACTTTCTAACGTTTTAAACTTAACTTTCTTAGATAGTTAAAAGTAGTATTTCATTTGTCATATCTTACGAACTTTGCCAATTTTGCACTTTGCCTAATTTTAAAGTTGTTTCTAACTTTATCTTTGCGATAAATATTATTTAAACTTTGTAAGCTTTTAAACTTAACTTTCTTAGATAGTTAAAATTAGTATTTCATTTGTCATATCTTACGAACTTTGCCAATTTTGCACTTTGCCTAATTTTAAAGTTGTTTCTAACTTTATCTTTGCGATAAATATTATTTAAACTTTGTAAGCTTTTAAACTTAACTTTCTTAGTTAGTTAAAATTAGTATTTCATTTGTCATATCTTACGAACTTTGCCAATTTTGCACTTTGCCTAATTTTAAAGTTATGTTTCTAACTTTATCTTTGCGATAAATATTATTTAAACTTTGTAACGTTTTAAACTTAACTTTCTTAGTTAGTTAAAATTAGTATTTCATTTGTCATATCTTACGAACTTTGCCAATTTTGCACTTTGCCTAATTTTAAAGTTATGTTTCTAACTTTATCTTTGCGATAAATATTATTTAAACTTTGTAACGTTTTAAACTTAACTTTCTTAGTTAGTTAAAATTAGTATTTCATTTGTCATATCTTACGAACTTTGCCAATTTTGCACTTTGCCTAAATTTAAAGTTATGTTTCTAACTTTATCTTTGCGATAAATATTATTTAAACTTTGTAACGTTTTAAACTTAACTTTCTTAGTTAGTTAAAATTAGTATTTCATTTGTCATATCTTACGAACTTTGCCAATTTTGCACTTTGCCTAATTTTAAAGTTATGTTTCTAACTTTATCTTTGCGATAAATATTATTTAAACTTTGTAATCTTTTAAACTTAACTTTCTTAGATAGTTAAAATTAGTATTTCATTTGTCATATCTTACGAACATTGCCAATTTTGCACTTTGCCTAATTTTAAAGTTATGTTTCTAACTTTATCTTTGCGATAAATATTATTTAAACTTTCTAACGTTTTAAACTTAACTTTCTTAGATAGTTAAAAGTAGTATTTCATTTGTCATATCTTACGAACTTTGCCAATTTTGCACTTTGCCTAATTTTAAAGTTATGTTTCTAACTTTATCTTTGCGATAAATATTATTTAAACTTTGTAATCTTTTAAACTTAACTTTCTTAGATAGTTAAAATTAGTATTTCATTTGTCATATCTTACGAACTTTGCCAATTTTGCACTTTGCCTAATTTTAAAGTTATGTTTCTAACTTTATCTTTGCGATAAATATTATTTAAACTTTGTAATCTTTTAAACTTAACTTTCTTAGATAGTTAAAATTAGTATTTCATTTGTCATATCTTACGAACATTGCCAATTTTGCACTTTGCCTAATTTTAAAGTTATGTTTCTAACTTTATCTTTGCGATAAATATTATTTAAACTTTCTAACGTTTTAAACTTAACTTTCTTAGATAGTTAAAATTAGTATTTCATTTGTCATATCTTACGAACTTTGCCAATTTTGCACTTTGCCTAATTTTAAAGTTATGTTTCTAACTTTATCTTTGCGATAAATATTATTTAAACTTTGTAATCTTTTAAACTTAACTTTCTTAGATAGTTAAAATTAGTATTTCATTTGTCATATCTTACGAACATTGCCAATTTTGCACTTTGCCTAATTTTAAAGTTATGTTTCTAACTTTATCTTTGCGATAAATATTATTTAAACTTTCTAACGTTTTAAACTTAACTTTCTTAGATAGTTAAAAGTAGTATTTCTTTTGTCATATCTTACGAACTTTGCCAATTTTGCACTTTGCCTTATTTTAAAGTTATGTTTCTAACTTTATCTTTGCGATAAATATTATTTAAACTTTGTAATCTTTTAAACTTAACTTTCTTAGTTAGTTAAAATTAGTATTTCATTTGTCATATCTTACGAACTTTGCCAATTTTGCACTTTGCCTAATTTTAAAGTTATGTTTCTAACTTTATCTTTGCGATAAATATTATTTAAACTTTGTAATCTTTTAAACTTAACTTTCTTAGATAGTTAAAATTAGTATTTCATTTGTCATATCTTACGAACATTGCCAATTTTGCACTTTGACTAATTTTAAAGTTATGTTTCTAACTTTATCTTTGCGATAAATATTATTTAAACTTTCTAACGTTTTAAACTTAACTTTCTTAGATAGTTAAAAGTAGTATTTCATTTGTCATATCTTACGAACTTTGCCAATTTAGCACTTTGCCTAACTTTAAAGTTATGTTTCTAACTTTATCTTTGCGATAAATATTATTTAAACTTTGTAATCTCTTAAACTTAACTTTCTTAGTTAGTTAAAATTAGTATTTCATTTGTCATATCTTACGAACTTTGCCAATTTTGCACTTTGACTAATTTTAAAGTTATGTTTCTAACTTTATCTTTGCGATAAATATTATTTAAACTTTGTAATCTTTTAAACTTAACTTTCTTAGATAGTTAAAATTAGTATTTCATTTGTCATATCTTACGAACTTTGCCAATTTTGCACTTTGCCTAATTTTAAAGTTATGTTTCTAACTTTATCTTTGCGATAAATATTATTTAAACTTTGTAACGTTTTAAACTTAACTTTCTTAGTTAGTTAAAATTAGTATTTCATTTGTCATATCTTACGAACTTTGCCAATTTTGCACTTTGCCTAATTTTAAAGTTATGTTTCTAACTTTATCTTTGCGATAAATATTATTTAAACTTTCTAACGTTTTAAACTTAACTTTCTTAGATAGTTAAAAGTAGTATTTCTTTTGTCATATCTTACGAACTTTGCCAATTTTGCACTTTGCCTAATTTTAAAGTTATGTTTCTAACTTTATCTTTGCGATAAATATTATTTAAACTTTGTAATCTTTTAAACTTAACTTTCTTAGTTAGTTAAAATTAGTATTTCATTTGTCATATCTTACGAACTTTGCCAATTTTGCACTTTGCCTAATTTTAAAGTTATGTTTCTAACTTTATCTTTGCGATAAATATTATTTAAACTTTGTAATCTTTTAAACTTAACTTTCTTAGATAGTTAAAATTAGTATTTCATTTGTCATATCTTACGAACATTGCCAATTTTGCACTTTGCCTAATTTTAAAGTTATGTTTCTAACTTTATCTTTGCGATAAATATTATTTAAACTTTGTAACGTTTTAAACTTAACTTTCTTAGTTAGTTAAAATTAGTATTTCATTTGTCATATCTTACGAACTTTGCCAATTTTGCACTTTGCCTAATTTTAAAGTTATGTTTCTAACTTTATCTTTGCGATAAATATTATTTAAACTTTGTAACGTTTTAAACTTAACTTTCTTAGTTAGTTAAAATTAGTATTTCATTTGTCATATCTTACGAACTTTGCCAATTTTGCACTTTGCCTAATTTTAAAGTTATGTTTCTAACTTTATCTTTGCGATAAATATTATTTAAACTTTCTAACGTTTTAAACTTAACTTTCTTAGATAGTTAAAAGTAGTATTTCGTTTGTCATATCTTACGAACTTTGCCAATTTTGCACTTTGCCTAATTTTAAAGTTGTTTCTAACTTTATCTTTGCGATAAATATTATTTAAACTTTGTAAGCTTTTAAACTTAACTTTCTTAGATAGTTAAAATTAGTATTTCATTTGTCATATCTTACGAACTTTGCCAATTTTGCACTTTGCCTAATTTTAAAGTTATGTTTCTAACTTTATCTTTGCGATAAATATTATTTAAACTTTGTAATCTTTTAAACTTAACTTTCTTAGATAGTTAAAATTAGTATTTCATTTGTCATATCTTACGAACTTTGCCAATTTTGCACTTTGCCTAATTTTAAAGTTATGTTTCTAACTTTATCTTTGCGATAAATATTATTTAAACTTTGTAACGTTTTAAACTTAACTTTCTTAGTTAGTTAAAATTAGTATTTCATTTGTCATATCTTACGAACTTTGCCAATTTTGCACTTTGCCTAATTTTAAAGTTATGTTTCTAACTTTATCTTTGCGATAAATATTATTTAAACTTTGTAACGTTTTAAACTTAACTTTCTTAGTTAGTTAAAATTAGTATTTCATTTGTCATATCTTACGAACTTTGCCAATTTTGCACTTTGCCTAATTTTAAAGTTATGTTTCTAACTTTATCTTTGCGATAAATATTATTTAAACTTTCTAACGTTTTAAACTTAACTTTCTTAGATAGTTAAAATTAGTATTTCATTTGTCATATCTTACGAACTTTGCCAATTTTGCACTTTGCCTAACTTTAAAGTTATGTTTCTAACTTTATCTTTGCGATAAATATTATTTAAACTTTGTAATCTTTTAAACTTAACTTTCTTAGTTAGTTAAAATTAGTATTTCATTTGTCATATCTTACGAACATTGCCAATTTTGCACTTTGCCTAATTTTAAAGTTATGTTTCTAACTTTATCTTTGCGATAAATATTATTTAAACTTTGTAATCTTTTCAACTTAACTTTCTTAGATAGTTAAAATTAGTATTTCATTTGTCATATCTTACGAACATTGCCAATTTTGCACTTTGCCTAATTTTAAAGTTATGTTTCTATCTTTATCTTTGCGATAAATATTATTTAAACTTTTTAATCTTTTAAACTTAACTTTCTTAGTTAGTTAAAATTAGTATTTCATTTGTCATATCTTACGAACTTTGCCAATTTTGCACTTTGCCTAATTTTAAAGTTATGTTTCTAACTTTATCTTTGCGATAAATATTATTTAAACTTTGTAATCTTTTAAACTTAACTTTCTTAGATAGTTAAAATTAGTATTTCATTTGTCATATCTTACGAACTTTGCCAATTTTGCACTTTGCCTAATTTTAAAGTTATGTTTCTAACTTTATCTTTGCGATAAATATTATTTAAACTTTGTAACGTTTTAAACTTAACTTTCTTAGTTAGTTAAAATTAGTATTTCATTTGTCATATCTTACGAACTTTGCCAATTTTGCACTTTGCCTAATTTTAAAGTTATGTTTCTAACTTTATCTTTGCGATAAATATTATTTAAACTTTGTAACGTTTTAAACTTAACTTTCTTAGTTAGTTAAAATTAGTATTTCATTTGTCATATCTTACGAACTTTGCCAATTTTGCACTTTGCCTAATTTTAAAGTTATGTTTCTAACTTTATCTTTGCGATAAATATTATTTAAACTTTCTAACGTTTTAAACTTAACTTTCTTAGATAGTTAAAATTAGTATTTCATTTGTCATATCTTACGAACTTTGCCAATTTTGCACTTTGCCTAACTTTAAAGTTATGTTTCTAACTTTATCTTTGCGATAAATATTATTTAAACTTTGTAATCTTTTAAACTTAACTTTCTTAGTTAGTTAAAATTAGTATTTCATTTGTCATATCTTACGAACATTGCCAATTTTGCACTTTGCCTAATTTTAAAGTTATGTTTCTAACTTTATCTTTGCGATAAATATTATTTAAACTTTCTAATCTTTTCAACTTAACTTTCTTAGATAGTTAAAATTAGTATTTCATTTGTCATATCTTACGAACATTGCCAATTTTGCACTTTGCCTAATTTTAAAGTTATGTTTCTATCTTTATCTTTGCGATAAATATTATTTAAACTTTTTAATCTTTTAAACTTAACTTTCTTAGTTAGTTAAAATTAGTATTTCATTTGTCATATCTTACGAACTTTGCCAATTTTGCACTTTGCCTAATTTTAAAGTTATGTTTCTAACTTTATTTTTGCGATAAATATTATTTAAACTTTGTAATCTTTTAAACTTAACTTTCTTAGATAGTTAAAATTAGTATTTCATTTGTCATATCTTACGAACTTTGCCAATTTTGCACTTTGCCTAATTTTAAAGTTATGTTTCTAACTTTATCTTTGCGATAAATATTATTTAAACTTTGTAACGTTTTAAACTTAACTTTCTTAGTTAGTTAAAATTAGTATTTCATTTGTCATATCTTACGAACTTTGCCAATTTTGCACTTTGCCTAATTTTAAAGTTATGTTTCTAACTTTATCTTTGCGATAAATATTATTTAAACTTTGTAACGTTTTAAACTTAACTTTCTTAGTTAGTTAAAATTAGTATTTCATTTGTCATATCTTACGAACTTTGCCAATTTTGCACTTTGCCTAATTTTAAAGTTATGTTTCTAACTTTATCTTTGCGATAAATATTATTTAAACTTTCTAACGTTTTAAACTTAACTTTCTTAGATAGTTAAAATTAGTATTTCATTTGTCATATCTTACGAACTTTGCCAATTTTGCACTTTGCCTAACTTTAAAGTTATGTTTCTAACTTTATCTTTGCGATAAATATTATTTAAACTTTGTAATCTTTTAAACTTAACTTTCTTAGTTAGTTAAAATTAGTATTTCATTTGTCATATCTTACGAACTTTGCCAATTTTGCACTTTGCCTAATTTTAAAGTTATGTTTCTAACTTTATCTTTGCGATAAATATTATTTAAACTTTGTAATCTTTTAAACTTAACTTTCTTAGTTAGTTAAAATTAGTATTTCATTTGTCATATCTTACGAACTTTGCCAATTTTGCACTTTGCCTAACTTTAAAGTTATGTTTCTAACTTTATCTTTGCGATAAATATTATTTAAACTTTGTAATCTTTTAAACTTAACTTTCTTAGTTAGTTAAAATTAGTATTTCATTTGTCATATCTTACGAACTTTGCCAATTTTGCACTTTGCCTAATTTTAAAGTTATGTTTCTAACTTTATCTTTGCGATAAATATTATTTAAACTTTGTAACGTTTTAAACTTAACTTTCTTAGTTAGTTAAAATTAGTATTTCATTTGTCATATCTTACGAACATTGCCAATTTTGCACTTTGCCTAATTTTAAAGTTATGTTTCTAACTTTATCTTTGCGATAAATATTATTTAAACTTTGTAATCTTTTCAACTTAACTTTCTTAGATAGTTAAAATTAGTATTTCATTTGTCATATCTTACGAACATTGCCAATTTTGCACTTTGCCTAATTTTAAAGTTATGTTTCTAACTTTATCTTTGCGATAAATATTATTTAAACTTTTTAATCTTTTAAACTTAACTTTCTTAGTTAGTTAAAATTAGTATTTCATTTGTCATATCTTACGAACTTTGCCAATTTTGCACTTTGCCTAATTTTAAAGTTATGTTTCTAACTTTATCTTTGCGATAAATATTATTTAAACTTTGTAATCTTTTAAACTTAACTTTCTTAGATAGTTAAAATTAGTATTTCATTTGTCATATCTTACGAACATTGCCAATTTTGCACTTTGCCTAATTTTAAAGTTATGTTTCTAACTTTATCTTTGCGATAAATATTATTTAAACTTTCTAACGTTTTAAACTTAACTTTCTTAGATAGTTAAAAGTAGTATTTCATTTGTCATATCTTACGAACTTTGCCAATTTTGCACTTTGCCTAATTTTAAAGTTATGTTTCTAACTTTATCTTTGCGATAAATATTATTTAAACTTTTTAATCTTTTAAACTTAACTTTCTTAGTTAGTTAAAATTAGTATTTCATTTGTCATATCTTACGAACATTGCCAATTTTGCACTTTGCCTAATTTTAAAGTTATGTTTCTAACTTTATCTTTGCGATAAATATTATTTAAACTTTGTAATCTTTTCAACTTAACTTTCTTAGATAGTTAAAATTAGTATTTCATTTGTCATATCTTACGAACATTGCCAATTTTGCACTTTGCCTAATTTTAAAGTTATGTTTCTAACTTTATCTTTGCGATAAATATTATTTAAACTTTTTAATCTTTTAAACTTAACTTTCTTAGTTAGTTAAAATTAGTATTTCATTTGTCATATCTTACGAACTTTGCCAATTTTGCACTTTGCCTAATTTTAAAGTTATGTTTCTAACTTTATCTTTGCGATAAATATTATTTAAACTTTGTAACGTTTTAAACTTAACTTTCTTAGTTAGTTAAAATTAGTATTTCATTTGTCATATCTTACGAACATTGCCAATTTTGCACTTTGCCTAATTTTAAAGTTATGTTTCTAACTTTATCTTTGCGATAAATATTATTTAAACTTTGTAATCTTTTCAACTTAACTTTCTTAGATAGTTAAAATTAGTATTTCATTTGTCATATCTTACGAACATTGCCAATTTTGCACTTTGCCTAATTTTAAAGTTATGTTTCTAACTTTATCTTTGCGATAAATATTATTTAAACTTTTTAATCTTTTAAACTTAACTTTCTTAGTTAGTTAAAATTAGTATTTCATTTGTCATATCTTACGAACTTTGCCAATTTTGCACTTTGCCTAATTTTAAAGTTATGTTTCTAACTTTATCTTTGCGATAAATATTATTTAAACTTTGTAATCTTTTAAACTTAACTTTCTTAGATAGTTAAAATTAGTATTTCATTTGTCATATCTTACGAACATTGCCAATTTTGCACTTTGCCTAATTTTAAAGTTATGTTTCTAACTTTATCTTTGCGATAAATATTATTTAAACTTTCTAACGTTTTAAACTTAACTTTCTTAGATAGTTAAAAGTAGTATTTCATTTGTCATATCTTACGAACTTTGCCAATTTTGCACTTTGCCTAATTTTAAAGTTATGTTTCTAACTTTATCTTTGCGATAAATATTATTTAAACTTTTTAATCTTTTAAACTTAACTTTCTTAGTTAGTTAAAATTAGTATTTCATTTGTCATATCTTACGAACTTTGCCAATTTTGCACTTTGCCTAATTTTAAAGTTATGTTTCTAACTTTATCTTTGCGATAAATATTATTTAAACTTTGTAATCTTTTAAACTTAACTTTCTTAGATAGTTAAAATTAGTATTTCATTTGTCATATCTTACGAGCATTGCCAATTTTGCACTTTGCCTAATTTTAAAGTTATGTTTCTAACTTTATCTTTGCGATAAATATTATTTAAACTTTGTAAAGTTTTAAACTTAACTTTCTTAGATAGTTAAAAGTAGTATTTCTTTTGTCATATCTTACGAACTTTGCCAATTTTGCACTTTGCCTAATTTTAAAGTTATGTTTCTAACTTTATCTTTGCGATAAATATTATTTAAACTTTGTAATCTTTTAAACTTAACTTTCTTAGTTAGTTAAAATTAGTATTTCATTTGTCATATCTTACGAACTTTGCCAATTTTGCACTTTGCCTAATTTTAAAGTTATGTTTCTAACTTTATCTTTGCGATAAATATTATTTAAACTTTGTAATCTTTTAAACTTAACTTTCTTAGATAGTTAAAATTAGTATTTCATTTGTCATATCTTACGAACATTGCCAATTTTGCACTTTGCCTAATTTTAAAGTTATGTTTCTAACTTTATCTTTGCGATAAATATTATTTAAACTTTCTAACGTTTTAAACTTAACTTTCTTAGATAGTTAAAAGTAGTATTTCATTTGTCATATCTTACGAACTTTGCCAATTTTGCACTTTGCCTAACTTTAAAGTTATGTTTCTAACTTTATCTTTGCGATAAATATTATTTAAACTTTGTAATCTTTTAAACTTAACTTTCTTAGTTAGTTAAAATTAGTATTTCATTTGTCATATCTTACGAACTTTGCCAATTTTGCACTTTGCCTAATTTTAAAGTTATGTTTCTAACTTTATCTTTGCGATAAATATTATTTAAACTTTGTAATCTTTTAAACTTAACTTTCTTAGATAGTTAAAATTAGTATTTAATTTGTCATATCTTGCGAACATTGCCAATTTTGCACTTTGCCTAATTTTAAAGTTATGTTTCTAACTTTATCTTTGCGATAAATATTATTTAAACTTTGTAACGTTTTAAACTTAACTTTCTTAGATAGTTAAAAGTAGTATTTCATTTGTCATATCTTACGAACTTTGCCAATTTTGCACTTTGCCTAATTTTAAAGTTATGTTTCTAACTTTATCTTTGCGATAAATATTATTTAAACTTTGTAATCTTTTAAACTTAACTTTCTTAGATAGTTAAAATTAGTATTTCATTTGTCATATCTTACGAACATTGCCAATTTTGCACTTTGCCTAATTTTAAAGTTATGTTTCTAACTTTATCTTTGCGATAAATATTATTTAAACTTTCTAACGTTTTAAACTTAACTTTCTTAGATAGTTAAATGTAGTATTTCATTTGTCATATCTTACGAACTTTGCCAATTTTGCACTTTGCCTAATTTTAAAGTTATGTTTCTAACTTTATCTTTGCGATAAATATTATTTAAACTTTGTAATCTTTTAAACTTAACTTTCTTAGATAGTTAAAATTAGTATTTCATTTGTCATATCTTGCGAACATTGCCAATTTTGCACTTTGCCTAATTTTAAAGTTATGTTTCTAACTTTATCTTTGCGATAAATATTATTTAAACTTTCTAACGTTTTAAACTTAACTTTCTTAGATAGTTAAATGTAGTATTTCATTTGTCATATCTTACGAACTTTGCCAATTTTGCACTTTGCCTAATTTTAAAGTTATGTTTCTAACTTTATCTTTGCGATAAATATTATTTAAACTTTCTAACGTTTTAAACTTAACTTTCTTAGTTAGTTAAAATTAGTATTTCATTTGTCATATCTTACGAACTTTGCCAATTTTGCACTTTGCCTAATTTTAAAGTTATGTTTCTAACTTTATCTTTGCGATAAATATTATTTAAACTTTCTAACGTTTTAAACTTAACTTTCTTAGTTAGTTAAAATTAGTATTTCATTTGTCATATCTTACGAACTTTGCCAATTTTGCACTTTGCCTAATTTTAAAGTTATGTTTCTAACTTTATCTTTGCGATAAATATTATTTAAACTTTGTAACGTTTTAAACTTAACTTTCTTAGTTAGTTAAAATTAGTATTTCATTTGTCATATCTTACGAACTTTGCCAATTTTACACTTTGCCTAATTTTAAAGTTATGTTTCTAACTTTATCTTTGCGATAAATATTATTTAAACTTTCTAACGTTTTAAACTTAACTTTCTTAGATAGTTAAAAGTAGTATTTCATTTGTCATATCTTACGAACTTTGCCAATTTTGCACTTTGCCTAATTTTAAAGTTATGTTTCTAACTTTATCTTTGCGATAAATATTATTTAAACTTTGTAATCTTTTAAACTTAACTTTCTTAGTTAGTTAAAATTAGTATTTCATTTGTCATATCTTACGAACTTTGCCAATTTTGCACTTTGCCTAATTTTAAAGTTATGTTTCTAACTTTATCTTTGCGATAAATATTATTTAAACTTTGTAATCTTTTAAACTTAACTTTCTTAGATAGTTAAAATTAGTATTTCATTTGTCATATCTTACGAACATTGCCAATTTTGCACTTTGCCTAATTTTAAAGTTATGTTTCTAACTTTATCTTTGCGATAAATATTATTTAAACTTTGTAATCTTTTAAACTTAACTTTCTTAGATAGTTAAAATTAGTATTTCATTTGTCATATCTTACGAACATTGCCAATTTTGCACTTTGTCTAATTTTAAAGTTATGTTTCTAACTTTATCTTTGCGATAAATATTATTTAAACTTTGTAATCTTTTAAACTTAACTTTCTTAGTTAGTTAAAATTAGTATTTCATTTGTCATATCTTACGAACTTTGCCAATTTTGCACTTTGCCTAATTTTAAAGTTATGTTTCTAACTTTATCTTTGCGATAAATATTATTTAAACTTTGTAATCTTTTAAACTTAACTTTCTTAGATAGTTAAAATTAGTATTTCATTTGTCATATCTTACGAACTTTGCCAATTTTGCACTTTGCCTAATTTTAAAGTTATGTTTCTAACTTTATCTTTGCGATAAATATTATTTAAACTTTCTAACGTTTTAAACTTAACTTTCTTAGATAGTTAAAAGTAGTATTTCATTTGTCATATCTTACGAACTTTGCCAATTTTGCACTTTGCCTAATTTTAAAGTTATGTTTCTAACTTTATCTTTGCGATAAATATTATTTAAACTTTGTAATCTTTTAAACTTAACTTTCTTAGATAGTTAAAATTAGTATTTCATTTGTCATATCTTGCGAACATTGCCAATTTTGCACTTTGCCTAATTTTAAAGTTATGTTTCTAACTTTATCTTTGCGATAAATATTATTTAAACTTTCTAACGTTTTAAACTTAACTTTCTTAGATAGTTAAATGTAGTATTTCATTTGTCATATCTTACGAACTTTGCCAATTTTGCACTTTGCCTAATTTTAAAGTTATGTTTCTAACTTTATCTTTGCGATAAATATTATTTAAACTTTCTAACGTTTTAAACTTAACTTTCTTAGTTAGTTAAAATTAGTATTTCATTTGTCATATCTTACGAACTTTGCCAATTTTGCACTTTGCCTAATTTTAAAGTTATGTTTCTAACTTTATCTTTGCGATAAATATTATTTAAACTTTCTAACGTTTTAAACTTAACTTTCTTAGTTAGTTAAAATTAGTATTTCATTTGTCATATCTTACGAACTTTGCCAATTTTGCACTTTGCCTAATTTTAAAGTTATGTTTCTAACTTTATCTTTGCGATAAATATTATTTAAACTTTGTAACGTTTTAAACTTAACTTTCTTAGTTAGTTAAAATTAGTATTTCATTTGTCATATCTTACGAACTTTGCCAATTTTACACTTTGCCTAATTTTAAAGTTATGTTTCTAACTTTATCTTTGCGATAAATATTATTTAAACTTTCTAACGTTTTAAACTTAACTTTCTTAGATAGTTAAAAGTAGTATTTCATTTGTCATATCTTACGAACTTTGCCAATTTTGCACTTTGCCTAATTTTAAAGTTATGTTTCTAACTTTATCTTTGCGATAAATATTATTTAAACTTTGTAATCTTTTAAACTTAACTTTCTTAGTTAGTTAAAATTAGTATTTCATTTGTCATATCTTACGAACTTTGCCAATTTTGCACTTTGCCTAATTTTAAAGTTATGTTTCTAACTTTATCTTTGCGATAAATATTATTTAAACTTTGTAATCTTTTAAACTTAACTTTCTTAGATAGTTAAAATTAGTATTTCATTTGTCATATCTTACGAACATTGCCAATTTTGCACTTTGCCTAATTTTAAAGTTATGTTTCTAACTTTATCTTTGCGATAAATATTATTTAAACTTTGTAATCTTTTAAACTTAACTTTCTTAGATAGTTAAAATTAGTATTTCATTTGTCATATCTTACGAACATTGCCAATTTTGCACTTTGTCTAATTTTAAAGTTATGTTTCTAACTTTATCTTTGCGATAAATATTATTTAAACTTTGTAATCTTTTAAACTTAACTTTCTTAGTTAGTTAAAATTAGTATTTCATTTGTCATATCTTACGAACTTTGCCAATTTTGCACTTTGCCTAATTTTAAAGTTATGTTTCTAACTTTATCTTTGCGATAAATATTATTTAAACTTTGTAATCTTTTAAACTTAACTTTCTTAGATAGTTAAAATTAGTATTTCATTTGTCATATCTTACGAACTTTGCCAATTTTGCACTTTGCCTAATTTTAAAGTTATGTTTCTAACTTTATCTTTGCGATAAATATTATTTAAACTTTCTAACGTTTTAAACTTAACTTTCTTAGATAGTTAAAAGTAGTATTTCATTTGTCATATCTTACGAACTTTGCCAATTTTGCACTTTGCCTAATTTTAAAGTTATGTTTCTAACTTTATCTTTGCGATAAATATTATTTAAACTTTGTAATCTTTTAAACTTAACTTTCTTAGATAGTTAAAATTAGTATTTCATTTGTCATATCTTACGAACATTGCCAATTTTGCACTTTGCCTAATTTTAAAGTTATGTTTCTAACTTTATCTTTGCGATAAATATTATTTAAACTTTCTAACGTTTTAAACTTAACTTTCTTAGATAGTTAAATGTAGTATTTCATTTGTCATATCTTACGAACTTTGCCAATTTTGCACTTTGCCTAATTTTAAAGTTATGTTTCTAACTTTATCTTTGCGATAAATATTATTTAAACTTTGTAAGCTTTTAAACTTAACTTTCTTAGATAGTTAAAATTAGTATTTCATTTGTCATATCTTACGAACTTTGCCAATTTTGCACTTTGCCTAATTTTAAAGTTATGTTTCTAACTTTATCTTTGCGATAAATATTATTTAAACTTTGTAATCTTTTAAACTTAACTTTCTTAGTTAGTTAAAATTAGTATTTCATTTGTCATATCTTACGAACTTTGCCAATTTTGCACTTTGCCTAATTTTAAAGTTATGTTTCTAACTTTATCTTTGCGATAAATATTATTTAAACTTTGTAAGCTTTTAAACTTAACTTTCTTAGTTAGTTAAAATTAGTATTTCATTTGTCATATCTTACGAACTTTGCCAATTTTGCACTTTGCCTAATTTTAAAGTTATGTTTCTAACTTTATCTTTGCGATAAATATTATTTAAACTTTCTAACGTTTTAAACTTAACTTTCTTAGTTAGTTAAAATTAGTATTTCATTTGTCATATCTTACGAACTTTGCCAATTTTGCACTTTGCCTAATTTTAAAGTTATGTTTCTAACTTTATCTTTGCGATAAATATTATTTAAACTTTGTAACGTTTTAAACTTAACTTTCTTAGTTAGTTAAAATTAGTATTTCATTTGTCATATCTTACGAACTTTGCCAATTTTGCACTTTGCCTAATTTTAAAGTTGTTTCTAACTTTATCTTTGCGATAAATATTATTTAAACTTTGTAAGCTTTTAAACTTAACTTTCTTAGATAGTTAAAATTAGTATTTCATTTGTCATATCTTACGAACTTTGCCAATTTTGCACTTTGCCTAATTTTAAAGTTGTTTCTAACTTTATCTTTGCGATAAATATTATTTAAACTTTGTAAGCTTTTAAACTTAACTTTCTTAGATAGTTAAAATTAGTATTTCATTTGTCATATCTTACGAACTTTGCCAATTTTGCACTTTGCCTAATTTTAAAGTTATGTTTCTAACTTTATCTTTGCGATAAATATTATTTAAACTTTGTAATCTTTTAAACTTAACTTTCTTAGATAGTTAAAATTAGTATTTCATTTGTCATATCTTACGAACATTGCCAATTTTGCACTTTGACTAATTTTAAAGTTATGTTTCTAACTTTATCTTTGCGATAAATATTATTTAAACTTTCTAACGTTTTAAACTTAACTTTCTTAGATAGTTAAAAGTAGTATTTCATTTGTCATATCTTACGAACTTTGCCAATTTTGCACTTTGCCTAACTTTAAAGTTATGTTTCTAACTTTATCTTTGCGATAAATATTATTTAAACTTTGTAATCTTTTAAACTTAACTTTCTTAGTTAGTTAAAATTAGTATTTCATTTGTCATATCTTACGAACTTTGCCAATTTTGCACTTTGACTAATTTTAAAGTTATGTTTCTAACTTTATCTTTGCGATAAATATTATTTAAACTTTCTAACGTTTTAAACTTAACTTTCTTAGATAGTTAAAAGTAGTATTTCATTTGTCATATCTTACGAACTTTGCCAATTTTGCACTTTGCCTAACTTTAAAGTTATGTTTCTAACTTTATCTTTGCGATAAATATTATTTAAACTTTGTAATCTTTTAAACTTAACTTTCTTAGTTAGTTAAAATTAGTATTTCATTTGTCATATCTTACGAACTTTGCCAATTTTGCACTTTGCCTAACTTTAAAGTTATGTTTCTAACTTTATCTTTGCGATAAATATTATTTAAACTTTGTAATCTTTTAAACTTAACTTACTTAGTTAGTTAAAATTAGTATTTCATTTGTCATATCTTACGAACTTTGCCAATTTTGCACTTTGCCTAATTTTAAAGTTATGTTTCTAACTTTATCTTTGCGATAAATATTATTTAAACTTTGTAACGTTTTAAACTTAACTTTCTTAGTTAGTTAAAATTAGTATTTCATTTGTCATATCTTACGAACTTTGCCAATTTTGCACTTTGCCTAATTTTAAAGTTATGTTTCTAACTTTATCTTTGCGATAAATATTATTTAAACTTTGTAACGTTTTAAACTTAACTTTCTTAGATAGTTAAAAGTAGTATTTCATTTGTCATATCTTACGAACTTTGCCAATTTTGCACTTTGCCTAATTTTAAAGTTATGTTTCTAACTTTATCTTTGCGATAAATATTATTTAAACTTTGTAAGCTTTTAAACTTAACTTTCTTAGATAGTTAAAATTAGTATTTCATTTGTCATATCTTACGAACTTTGCCAATTTTGCACTTTGCCTAATTTTAAAGTTATGTTTCTAACTTTATCTTTGCGATAAATATTATTTAAACTTTGTAATCTTTTAAACTTAACTTTCTTAGATAGTTAAAAGTAGTATTTCATTTGTCATATCTTACGAACTTTGCCAATTTTGCACTTTGCCTAATTTTAAAGTTATGTTTCTAACTTTATCTTTGCGATAAATATTATTTAAACTTTGTAATCTTTTAAACTTAACTTTCTTAGTTAGTTAAAATTAGTATTTCATTTGTCATATCTTACGAACTTTGCCAATTTTGCACTTTGCCTAATTTTAAAGTTATGTTTCTAACTTTATCTTTGCGATAAATATTATTTAAACTTTGTAATCTTTTAAACTTAACTTTGTTAGATAGTTAAAATTAGTATTTCATTTGTCATATCTTACGAACATTGCCAATTTTGCACTTTGACTAATTTTAAAGTTATGTTTCTAACTTTATCTTTGCGATAAATATTATTTAAACTTTCTAACGTTTTAAACTTAACTTTCTTAGATAGTTAAAAGTAGTATTTCATTTGTCATATCTTACGAACTTTGCCAATTTTGCACTTTGCCTAACTTTAAAGTTATGTTTCTAACTTTATCTTTGCGATAAATATTATTTAAACTTTGTAATCTTTTAAACTTAACTTTCTTAGTTAGTTAAAATTAGTATTTCATTTGTCATATCTTACGAACTTTGCCAATTTTGCACTTTGCCTAACTTTAAAGTTATGTTTCTAACTTTATCTTTGCGATAAATATTATTTAAACTTTGTAATCTTTTAAACTTAACTTTCTTAGTTAGTTAAAATTAGTATTTCATTTGTCATATCTTACGAACTTTGCCAATTTTGCACTTTGCCTAATTTTAAAGTTATGTTTCTAACTTTATCTTTGCGATAAATATTATTTAAACTTTGTAACGTTTTAAACTTAACTTTCTTAGTTAGTTAAAATTAGTATTTCATTTGTCATATCTTACGAACTTTGCCAATTTTGCACTTTGCCTAATTTTAAAGTTATGTTTCTAACTTTATCTTTGCGATAAATATTATTTAAACTTTCTAACGTTTTAAACTTAACTTTCTTAGTTAGTTAAAATTAGTATTTCATTTGTCATATCTTACGAACTTTGCCAATTTTGCACTTTGCCTAATTTTAAAGTTATGTTTCTAACTTTATCTTTGCGATAAATATTATTTAAACTTTGTAACGTTTTAAACTTAACTTTCTTAGTTAGTTAAAATTAGTATTTCATTTGTCATATCTTACGAACTTTGCCAATTTTGCACTTTGCCTAATTTTAAAGTTATGTTTCTAACTTTATCTTTGCGATAAATATTATTTAAACTTTCTAACGTTTTAAACTTAACTTTCTTAGATAGTTAAAAGTAGTATTTCATTTGTCATATCTTACGAACTTTGCCAATTTTGCACTTTGCCTAATTTTAAAGTTGTTTCTAACTTTATCTTTGCGATAAATATTATTTAAACTTTCTAACGTTTTAAACTTAACTTTCTTAGTTAGTTAAAATTAGTATTTCATTTGTCATATCTTACGAACTTTGCCAATTTTGCACTTTGCCTAATTTTAAAGTTATGTTTCTAACTTTATCTTTGCGATAAATATTATTTAAACTTTGTAATCTTTTAAACTTAACTTTCTTAGTTAGTTAAAATTAGTATTTCATTTGTCATATCTTACGAACTTTGCCAATTTTGCACTTTGCCTAATTTTAAAGTTATGTTTCTAACTTTATCTTTGCGATAAATATTATTTAAACTTTGTAATCTTTTAAACTTAACTTTCTTAGATAGTTAAAATTAGTATTTCATTTGTCATATCTTACGAACATTGCCAATTTTGCACTTTGACTAATTTTAAAGTTATGTTTCTAACTTTATCTTTGCGATAAATATTATTTAAACTTTCTAACGTTTTAAACTTAACTTTCTTAGATAGTTAAAAGTAGTATTTCATTTGTCATATCTTACGAACTTTGCCAATTTTGCACTTTGCCTAACTTTAAAGTTATGTTTCTAACTTTATCTTTGCGATAAATATTATTTAAACTTTGTAATCTTTTAAACTTAACTTTCTTAGTTAGTTAAAATTAGTATTTCATTTGTCATATCTTACGAACTTTGCCAATTTTGCACTTTGCCTAACTTTAAAGTTATGTTTCTAACTTTATCTTTGCGATAAATATTATTTAAACTTTGTAATCTTTTAAACTTAACTTACTTAGTTAGTTAAAATTAGTATTTCATTTGTCATATCTTACGAACTTTGCCAATTTTGCACTTTGCCTAATTTTAAAGTTATGTTTCTAACTTTATCTTTGCGATAAATATTATTTAAACTTTGTAACGTTTTAAACTTAACTTTCTTAGATAGTTAAAAGTAGTATTTCATTTGTCATATCTTACGAACTTTGCCAATTTTGCACTTTGCCTAATTTTAAAGTTATGTTTCTAACTTTATCTTTGCGATAAATATTATTTAAACTTTGTAATCTTTTAAACTTAACTTTCTTAGATAGTTAAAAGTAGTATTTCATTTGTCATATCTTACGAACTTTGCCAATTTTGCACTTTGCCTAATTTTAAAGTTATGTTTCTAACTTTATCTTTGCGATAAATATTATTTAAACTTTGTAATCTTTTAAACTTAACTTTCTTAGATAGTTAAAATTAGTATTTCATTTGTCATATCTTACGAACATTGCCAATTTTGCACTTTGACTAATTTTAAAGTTATGTTTCTAACTTTATCTTTGCGATAAATATTATTTAAACTTTCTAACGTTTTAAACTTAACTTTCTTAGTTAGTTAAAATTAGTATTTCATTTGTCATATCTTACGAACTTTGCCAATTTTGCACTTTGCCTAATTTTAAAGTTATGTTTCTAACTTTATCTTTGCGATAAATATTATTTAAACTTTCTAACGTTTTAAACTTAACTTTCTTAGTTAGTTAAAATTAGTATTTCATTTGTCATATCTTACGAACTTTGCCAATTTTGCACTTTGCCTAATTTTAAAGTTATGTTTCTAACTTTATCTTTGCGATAAATATTATTTAAACTTTCTAACGTTTTAAACTTAACTTTCTTAGATAGTTAAAAGTAGTATTTCATTTGTCATATCTTACGAACTTTGCCAATTTTGCACTTTGCCTAATTTTAAAGTTGTTTCTAACTTTATCTTTGCGATAAATATTATTTAAACTTTGTAACGTTTTAAACTTAACTTTCTTAGTTAGTTAAAATTAGTATTTCATTTGTCATATCTTACGAACTTTGCCAATTTTGCACTTTGCCTAATTTTAAAGTTATGTTTCTAACTTTATCTTTGCGATAAATATTATTTAAACTTTGTAACGTTTTAAACTTAACTTTCTTAGTTAGTTAAAATTAGTATTTCATTTGTCATATCTTACGAACATTGCCAATTTTGCACTTTGACTAATTTTAAAGTTATGTTTCTAACTTTATCTTTGCGATAAATATTATTTAAACTTTCTAACGTTTTAAACTTAACTTTCTTAGATAGTTAAAAGTAGTATTTCATTTGTCATATCTTACGAACTTTGCCAATTTTGCACTTTGCCTAACTTTAAAGTTATGTTTCTAACTTTATCTTTGCGATAAATATTATTTAAACTTTGTAATCTTTTAAACTTAACTTTCTTAGTTAGTTAAAATTAGTATTTCATTTGTCATATCTTACGAACTTTGCCAATTTTGCACTTTGCCTAATTTTAAAGTTATGTTTCTAACTTTATCTTTGCGATAAATATTATTTAAACTTTGTAAGCTTTTAAACTTAACTTTCTTAGATAGTTAAAATTAGTATTTCATTTGTCATATCTTACGAACTTTGCCAATTTTGCACTTTGCCTAATTTTAAAGTTATGTTTCTAACTTTATCTTTGCGATAAATATTATTTAAACTTTGTAATCTTTTAAACTTAACTTTCTTAGATAGTTAAAATTAGTATTTCATTTGTCATATCTTACGAACATTGCCAATTTTGCACTTTGACTAATTTTAAAGTTATGTTTCTAACTTTATCTTTGCGATAAATATTATTTAAACTTTCTAACGTTTTAAACTTAACTTTCTTAGATAGTTAAAAGTAGTATTTCATTTGTCATATCTTACGAACATTGCCAATTTTGCACTTTGCCTAACTTTAAAGTTATGTTTCTAACTTTATCTTTGCGATAAATATTATTTAAACTTTGTAATCTTTTAAACTTAACTTTCTTAGTTAGTTAAAATTAGTATTTCATTTGTCATATCTTACGAACTTTGCCAATTTTGCACTTTGCCTAATTTTAAAGTTATGTTTCTAACTTTATCTTTGCGATAAATATTATTTAAACTTTGTAAGCTTTTAAACTTAACTTTCTTAGATAGTTAAAATTAGTATTTCATTTGTCATATCTTACGAACTTTGCCAATTTTGCACTTTGCCTAATTTTAAAGTTATGTTTCTAACTTTATCTTTGCGATAAATATTATTTAAACTTTGTAATCTTTTAAACTTAACTTTCTTAGATAGTTAAAATTAGTATTTCATTTGTCATATTTTACGAACATTGCCAATTTTGCACTTTGACTAATTTTAAAGTTATGTTTCTAACTTTATCTTTGCGATAAATATTATTTAAACTTTCTAACGTTTTAAACTTAACTTTCTTAGATAGTTAAAAGTAGTATTTCATTTGTCATATCTTACGAACATTGCCAATTTTGCACTTTGCCTAATTTTAAAGTTATGTTTCTAACTTTATCTTTGCGATAAATATTATTTAAACTTTCTAACGTTTTAAACTTAACTTTCTTAGATAGTTAAAAGTAGTATTTCATTTGTCATATCTTACGAACTTTGCCAATTTTGCACTTTGCCTAATTTTAAAGTTATGTTTCTAACTTTATCTTTGCGATAAATATTATTTAAACTTTTTAATCTTTTAAACTTAACTTTCTTAGTTAGTTAAAATTAGTATTTCATTTGTCATATCTTACGAACTTTGCCAATTTTGCACTTTGCCTAATTTTAAAGTTATGTTTCTAACTTTATCTTTGCGATAAATATTATTTAAACTTTGTAATCTTTTAAACTTAACTTTCTTAGTTAGTTAAAATTAGTATTTCATTTGTCATATCTTACGAACTTTGCCAATTTTGCACTTTGCCTAATTTTAAAGTTATGTTTCTAACTTTATCTTTGCGATAAATATTATTTAAACTTTGTAATCTTTTAAACTTAACTTTCTTAGATAGTTAAAATTAGTATTTCATTTGTCATATCTTACGAACATTGCCAATTTTGCACTTTGCCTAATTTTAAAGTTATGTTTCTAACTTTATCTTTGCGATAAATATTATTTAAACTTTCTAACGTTTTAAACTTAACTTTCTTAGATAGTTAAAAGTAGTATTTCATTTGTCATATCTTACGAACTTTGCCAATTTTGCACTTTGCCTAATTTTAAAGTTATGTTTCTAACTTTATCTTTGCGATAAATATTATTTAAACTTTGTAATCTTTTAAACTTAACTTTCTTAGTTAGTTAAAATTAGTATTTCATTTGTCATATCTTACGAACTTTGCCAATTTTGCACTTTGCCTAATTTTAAAGTTATGTTTCTAACTTTATCTTTGCGATAAATATTATTTAAACTTTGTAAGCTTTTAAACTTAACTTTCTTAGATAGTTAAAATTAGTATTTCATTTGTCATATCTTACGAACTTTGCCAATTTTGCACTTTGCCTAATTTTAAAGTTATGTTTCTAACTTTATCTTTGCGATAAATATTATTTAAACTTTGTAATCTTTTAAACTTAACTTTCTTAGATAGTTAAAATTAGTATTTCATTTGTCATATCTTACGAACATTGCCAATTTTGCACTTTGACTAATTTTAAAGTTATGTTTCTAACTTTATCTTTGCGATAAATATTATTTAAACTTTCTAACGTTTTAAACTTAACTTTCTTAGATAGTTAAAAGTAGTATTTCATTTGTCATATCTTACGAACATTGCCAATTTTGCACTTTGCCTAATTTTAAAGTTATGTTTCTAACTTTATCTTTGCGATAAATATTATTTAAACTTTCTAACGTTTTAAACTTAACTTTCTTAGATAGTTAAAAGTAGTATTTCATTTGTCATATCTTACGAACTTTGCCAATTTTGCACTTTGCCTAATTTTAAAGTTATGTTTCTAACTTTATCTTTGCGATAAATATTATTTAAACTTTTTAATCTTTTAAACTTAACTTTCTTAGTTAGTTAAAATTAGTATTTCATTTGTCATATCTTACGAACTTTGCCAATTTTGCACTTTGCCTAATTTTAAAGTTATGTTTCTAACTTTATCTTTGCGATAAATATTATTTAAACTTTGTAACGTTTTAAACTTAACTTTCTTAGTTAGTTAAAATTAGTATTTCATTTGTCATATCTTACGAACTTTGCCAATTTTGCACTTTGCCTAATTTTAAAGTTATGTTTCTAACTTTATCTTTGCGATAAATATTATTTAAACTTTGTAATCTTTTAAACTTAACTTTCTTAGATAGTTAAAATTAGTATTTCATTTGTCATATCTTACGAACATTGCCAATTTTGCACTTTTCCTAACTTTAAAGTTATGTTTCTAACTTTATCTTTGCGATAAATATTATTTAAACTTTGTAATCTTTTAAACTTAACTTACTTAGTTAGTTAAAATTAGTATTTCATTTGTCATATCTTACGAACTTTGCCAATTTTGCACTTTGCCTAATTTTAAAGTTATGTTTCTAACTTTATCTTTGCGATAAATATTATTTAAACTTTGTAAGCTTTTAAACTTAACTTTCTTAGATAGTTAAAATTAGTATTTCATTTGTCATATCTTACGAACTTTGCCAATTTTGCACTTTGCCTAATTTTAAAGTTATGTTTCTAACTTTATCTTTGCGATAAATATTATTTAAACTTTGTAATCTTTTAAACTTAACTTTCTTAGATAGTTAAAATTAGTATTTCATTTGTCATATCTTACGAACATTGCCAATTTTGCACTTTGCCTAATTTTAAAGTTATGTTTCTAACTTTATCTTTGCGATAAATATTATTTAAACTTTCTAACGTTTTAAACTTAACTTTCTTAGATAGTTAAAAGTAGTATTTCATTTGTCATATCTTACGAACTTTGCCAATTTTGCACTTTGCCTAACTTTAAAGTTATGTTTCTAACTTTATCTTTGCGATAAATATTATTTAAACTTTGTAATCTTTTAAACTTAACTTTCTTAGTTAGTTAAATGTAGTATTTCATTTGTCATATCTTACGAACTTTGCCAATTTTGCACTTTGCCTAATTTTAAAGTTATGTTTCTAACTTTATCTTTGCGATAAATATTATTTAAACTTTGTAATCTTTTAAACTTAACTTTCTTAGATAGTTAAAATTAGTATTTCATTTGTCATATCTTGCGAACATTGCCAATTTTGCACTTTGCCTAATTTTAAAGTTATGTTTCTAACTTTATTTTTGCGATAAATATTATTTAAACTTTCTAACGTTTTAAACTTAACTTTCTTAGATAGTTAAAAGTAGTATTTCATTTGTCATATCTTACGAACTTTGCCAATTTTGCACTTTGCCTAATTTTAAAGTTATGTTTCTAACTTTATCTTTGCGATAAATATTATTTAAACTTTGTAATCTTTTAAACTTAACTTTCTTAGATAGTTAAAATTAGTATTTCATTTGTCATATCTTACGAACATTGCCAATTTTGCACTTTGCCTAATTTTAAAGTTATGTTTCTAACTTTATCTTTGCGATAAATATTATTTAAACTTTCTAACGTTTTAAACTTAACTTTCTTAGATAGTTAAATGTAGTATTTCATTTGTCATATCTTACGAACTTTGCCAATTTTGCACTTTGCCTAATTTTAAAGTTATGTTTCTAACTTTATCTTTGCGATAAATATTATTTAAACTTTCTAACGTTTTAAACTTAACTTTCTTAGTTAGTTAAAATTAGTATTTCATTTGTCATATCTTACGAACTTTGCCAATTTTGCACTTTGCCTAATTTTAAAGTTATGTTTCTAACTTTATCTTTGCGATAAATATTATTTAAACTTTCTAACGTTTTAAACTTAACTTTCTTAGTTAGTTAAAATTAGTATTTCATTTGTCATATCTTACGAACTTTGCCAATTTTGCACTTTGCCTAATTTTAAAGTTATGTTTCTAACTTTATCTTTGCGATAAATATTATTTAAACTTTGTAACGTTTTAAACTTAACTTTCTTAGTTAGTTAAAATTAGTATTTCATTTGTCATATCTTACGAACTTTGCCAATTTTACACTTTGCCTAATTTTAAAGTTATGTTTCTAACTTTATCTTTGCGATAAATATTATTTAAACTTTCTAACGTTTTAAACTTAACTTTCTTAGATAGTTAAAAGTAGTATTTCATTTGTCATATCTTACGAACTTTGCCAATTTTGCACTTTGCCTAATTTTAAAGTTATGTTTCTAACTTTATCTTTGCGATAAATATTATTTAAACTTTTTAATCTTTTAAACTTAACTTTCTTAGTTAGTTAAAATTAGTATTTCATTTGTCATATCTTACGAACTTTGCCAATTTTGCACTTTGCCTAATTTTAAAGTTATGTTTCTAACTTTATCTTTGCGATAAATATTATTTAAACTTTGTAATCTTTTAAACTTAACTTTCTTAGATAGTTAAAATTAGTATTTCATTTGTCATATCTTACGAACATTGCCAATTTTGCACTTTGCCTAATTTTAAAGTTATGTTTCTAACTTTATCTTTGCGATAAATATTATTTAAACTTTGTAATCTTTTAAACTTAACTTTCTTAGATAGTTAAAATTAGTATTTCATTTGTCATATCTTACGAACATTGCCAATTTTGCACTTTGCCTAATTTTAAAGTTATGTTTCTAACTTTATCTTTGCGATAAATATTATTTAAACTTTGTAATCTTTTAAACTTAACTTTCTTAGTTAGTTAAAATTAGTATTTCATTTGTCATATCTTACGAACTTTGCCAATTTTGCACTTTGCCTAATTTTAAAGTTATGTTTCTAACTTTATCTTTGCGATAAATATTATTTAAACTTTGTAATCTTTTAAACTTAACTTTCTTAGATAGTTAAAATTAGTATTTCATTTGTCATATCTTACGAACATTGCCAATTTTGCACTTTGCCTAATTTTAAAGTTATGTTTCTAACTTTATCTTTGCGATAAATATTATTTAAACTTTCTAACGTTTTAAACTTAACTTTCTTAGATAGTTAAATGTAGTATTTCATTTGTCATATCTTACGAACTTTGCCAATTTTGCACTTTGCCTAATTTTAAAGTTATGTTTCTAACTTTATCTTTGCGATAAATATTATTTAAACTTTGTAAGCTTTTAAACTTAACTTTCTTAGATAGTTAAAATTAGTATTTCATTTGTCATATCTTACGAACTTTGCCAATTTTGCACTTTGCCTAATTTTAAAGTTATGTTTCTAACTTTATCTTTGCGATAAATATTATTTAAACTTTGTAATCTTTTAAACTTAACTTTCTTAGTTAGTTAAAATTAGTATTTCATTTGTCATATCTTACGAACTTTGCCAATTTTGCACTTTGCCTAATTTTAAAGTTATGTTTCTAACTTTATCTTTGCGATAAATATTATTTAAACTTTCTAACGTTTTAAACTTAACTTTCTTAGTTAGTTAAAATTAGTATTTCATTTGTCATATCTTACGAACTTTGCCAATTTTGCACTTTGCCTAATTTTAAAGTTATGTTTCTAACTTTATCTTTGCGATAAATATTATTTAAACTTTCTAACGTTTTAAACTTAACTTTCTTAGATAGTTAAAAGTAGTATTTCATTTGTCATATCTTACGAACTTTGCCAATTTTGCACTTTGCCTAACTTTAAAGTTATGTTTCTAACTTTATCTTTGCGATAAATATTATTTAAACTTTGTAATCTTTTAAACTTAACTTTCTTAGTTAGTTAAAATTAGTATTTCATTTGTCATATCTTACGAACTTTGCCAATTTTGCACTTTGCCTAATTTTAAAGTTATGTTTCTAACTTTATCTTTGCGATAAATATTATTTAAACTTTCTAACGTTTTAAACTTAACTTTCTTAGTTAGTTAAAATTAGTATTTCATTTGTCATATCTTACGAACTTTGCCAATTTTGTACTTTGCCTAATTTTAAATTTATGTTTCTAACTTTATCTTTGCGATAAATATTATTTAAACTTTGTAATCTTTTAAACTTAACTTTCTTAGATAGTTAAAATTAGTATTTCATTTGTCATATCTTGCGAACATTGCCAATTTTGCACTTTGCCTAATTTTAAAGTTATGTTTCTAACTTTATTTTTGCGATAAATATTATTTAAACTTTCTAACGTTTTAAACTTAACTTTCTTAGATAGTTAAAAGTAGTATTTCATTTGTCATATCTTACGAACTTTGCCAATTTTGCACTTTGCCTAATTTTAAAGTTATGTTTCTAACTTTATCTTTGCGATAAATATTATTTAAACTTTGTAATCTTTTAAACTTAACTTTCTTAGATAGTTAAAATTAGTATTTCATTTGTCATATCTTACGAACATTGCCAATTTTGCACTTTGCCTAATTTTAAAGTTATGTTTCTAACTTTATCTTTGCGATAAATATTATTTAAACTTTCTAACGTTTTAAACTTAACTTTCTTAGATAGTTAAATGTAGTATTTCATTTGTCATATCTTACGAACTTTGCCAATTTTGCACTTTGCCTAATTTTAAAGTTATGTTTCTAACTTTATCTTTGCGATAAATATTATTTAAACTTTCTAACGTTTTAAACTTAACTTTCTTAGTTAGTTAAAATTAGTATTTCATTTGTCATATCTTACGAACTTTGCCAATTTTGCACTTTGCCTAATTTTAAAGTTATGTTTCTAACTTTATCTTTGCGATAAATATTATTTAAACTTTCTAACGTTTTAAACTTAACTTTCTTAGTTAGTTAAAATTAGTATTTCATTTGTCATATCTTACGAACTTTGCCAATTTTGCACTTTGCCTAATTTTAAAGTTATGTTTCTAACTTTATCTTTGCGATAAATATTATTTAAACTTTGTAACGTTTTAAACTTAACTTTCTTAGTTAGTTAAAATTAGTATTTCATTTGTCATATCTTACGAACTTTGCCAATTTTACACTTTGCCTAATTTTAAAGTTATGTTTCTAACTTTATCTTTGCGATAAATATTATTTAAACTTTCTAACGTTTTAAACTTAACTTTCTTAGATAGTTAAAAGTAGTATTTCATTTGTCATATCTTACGAACTTTGCCAATTTTGCACTTTGCCTAATTTTAAAGTTATGTTTCTAACTTTATCTTTGCGATAAATATTATTTAAACTTTTTAATCTTTTAAACTTAACTTTCTTAGTTAGTTAAAATTAGTATTTCATTTGTCATATCTTACGAACTTTGCCAATTTTGCACTTTGCCTAATTTTAAAGTTATGTTTCTAACTTTATCTTTGCGATAAATATTATTTAAACTTTGTAATCTTTTAAACTTAACTTTCTTAGATAGTTAAAATTAGTATTTCATTTGTCATATCTTACGAACATTGCCAATTTTGCACTTTGCCTAATTTTAAAGTTATGTTTCTAACTTTATCTTTGCGATAAATATTATTTAAACTTTGTAATCTTTTAAACTTAACTTTCTTAGATAGTTAAAATTAGTATTTCATTTGTCATATCTTACGAACATTGCCAATTTTGCACTTTGCCTAATTTTAAAGTTATGTTTCTAACTTTATCTTTGCGATAAATATTATTTAAACTTTGTAATCTTTTAAACTTAACTTTCTTAGTTAGTTAAAATTAGTATTTCATTTGTCATATCTTACGAACTTTGCCAATTTTGCACTTTGCCTAATTTTAAAGTTATGTTTCTAACTTTATCTTTGCGATAAATATTATTTAAACTTTGTAATCTTTTAAACTTAACTTTCTTAGATAGTTAAAATTAGTATTTCATTTGTCATATCTTACGAACATTGCCAATTTTGCACTTTGCCTAATTTTAAAGTTATGTTTCTAACTTTATCTTTGCGATAAATATTATTTAAACTTTCTAACGTTTTAAACTTAACTTTCTTAGATAGTTAAATGTAGTATTTCATTTGTCATATCTTACGAACTTTGCCAATTTTGCACTTTGCCTAATTTTAAAGTTATGTTTCTAACTTTATCTTTGCGATAAATATTATTTAAACTTTGTAAGCTTTTAAACTTAACTTTCTTAGATAGTTAAAATTAGTATTTCATTTGTCATATCTTACGAACTTTGCCAATTTTGCACTTTGCCTAATTTTAAAGTTATGTTTCTAACTTTATCTTTGCGATAAATATTATTTAAACTTTGTAATCTTTTAAACTTAACTTTCTTAGTTAGTTAAAATTAGTATTTCATTTGTCATATCTTACGAACTTTGCCAATTTTGCACTTTGCCTAATTTTAAAGTTATGTTTCTAACTTTATCTTTGCGATAAATATTATTTAAACTTTCTAACGTTTTAAACTTAACTTTCTTAGTTAGTTAAAATTAGTATTTCATTTGTCATATCTTACGAACTTTGCCAATTTTGCACTTTGCCTAATTTTAAAGTTATGTTTCTAACTTTATCTTTGCGATAAATATTATTTAAACTTTCTAACGTTTTAAACTTAACTTTCTTAGATAGTTAAAAGTAGTATTTCATTTGTCATATCTTACGAACTTTGCCAATTTTGCACTTTGCCTAACTTTAAAGTTATGTTTCTAACTTTATCTTTGCGATAAATATTATTTAAACTTTGTAATCTTTTAAACTTAACTTTCTTAGTTAGTTAAAATTAGTATTTCATTTGTCATATCTTACGAACTTTGCCAATTTTGCACTTTGCCTAATTTTAAAGTTATGTTTCTAACTTTATCTTTGCGATAAATATTATTTAAACTTTCTAACGTTTTAAACTTAACTTTCTTAGTTAGTTAAAATTAGTATTTCATTTGTCATATCTTACGAACTTTGCCAATTTTGCACTTTGCCTAATTTTAAAGTTATGTTTCTAACTTTATCTTTGCGATAAATATTATTTAAACTTTGTAATCTTTTAAACTTAACTTTCTTAGATAGTTAAAATTAGTATTTCATTTGTCATATCTTACGAACTTTGCCAATTTTGTACTTTGCCTAATTTTAAATTTATGTTTCTAACTTTATCTTTGCGATAAATATTATTTAAACTTTGTAATCTTTTAAACTTAACTTTCTTAGATAGTTAAAATTAGTATTTCATTTGTCATATATTACGAACTTTGCCAATTTTGCACTTTGACTAATTTTAAAGTTATGTTTCTAACTTTATCTTTGCGATAAATATTATTTAAACTTTGTAACGTTTTAAACTTAACTTTCTTAGTTAGTTGAAATTAGTATTTCATTTGTCATATCTTACGAACTTTGCCAATTTTGCACTTTGCCTAATTTTAAAGTTATGTTTCTAACTTTATCTTTGCGATAAATATTATTTAAACTTTGTAACGTTTTAAACTTAACTTTCTTAGTTAGTTAAAATTAGTATTTCATTTGTCATATCTTACGAACTTTGCCAATTTTGCACTTTACCTAATTTTAAAGTTATGTTTCTAACTTTATCTTTGCGATAAATATTATTTAAACTTTCTAACCTTTTAAACTTAACTTTCTTAGATAGTTAAAATTAGTATTTCATTTGTCATATCTTACGAATTTTGCCAATTTTGCACTTTGCCTAATTTTAAAGTTATGTTTCTAACTTTATCTTTGCGATAAATATTATTTAAACTTTCTAACGTTTTAAACTTAACTTTCTTAGATAGTTAAAAGTAGTATTTCATTTGTCATATCTTACGAACTTTGCCAATTTTGCACATTGCCTAACTTTAAAGTTATGTTTCTAACTTTATCTTTGCGATAAATATTATTTAAACTTTGTAATCTTTTAAACTTAACTTTCTTAGATAGTTAAAATTAGTATTTCATTTGTCATATCTTACGAACTTTGCCAATTTTGCACTTTGCCTAATTTTAAAGTTATGTTTCTAACTTTATCTTTGCGATAAATATTATTTAAACTTTCTAACGTTTTAAACTTAACTTTCTTAGATAGTTAAAAGTAGTATTTCATTTGTCATATCTTACGAACTTTGCCAATTTTGCACATTGCCTAACTTTAAAGTTATGTTTCTAACTTTATCTTTGCGATAAATATTATTTAAACTTTGTAATCTTTTAAACTTAACTTTCTAAGATAGTTAAAATTAGTATTTCATTTGTCATATCTTACGAACTTTGCCAATTTTGCACTTTGCCTAATTTTAAAGTTATGTTTCTAACTTTATCTTTGCGATAAATATTATTTAAACTTTCTAACGTTTTAAACTTAACTTTCTTAGATAGTTAAAAGTAGTATTTCATTTGTCATATCTTACGAACTTTGCCAATTTTGCACTTTGCCTAACTTTAAAGTTATGTTTCTAACTTTATCTTTGCGATAAATATTATTTAAACTTTGTAATCTTTTAAACTTAACTTTCTTAGATAGTTAAAATTAGTATTTCATTTGTCATATCTTACGAACTTTGCCAATTTTGCACTTTGCCTAATTTTAAAGTTATGTTTCTAACTTTATCTTTGCGATAAATATTATTTAAACTTTCTAACGTTTTAAACTTAACTTTCTTAGATAGTTAAAAGTAGTATTTCATTTGTCATATCTTACGAACTTTGCCAATTTTGCACTTTGCCTAATTTTAAAGTTATGTTTCTAACTTTATCTTTGCGATAAATATTAGTTAAACTTTCTAACGTTTTAAACTTAACTTTCTTAGATAGTTAAAAGTAGTATTTCATTTGTCATATCTTACGAACTTTGCCAATTTTGCACTTTGCCTAACTTTAAAGTTATGTTTCTAACTTTATCTTTGCGATAAATATTAGTTAAACTTTGTAATCTTTTAAACTTAACTTTCTTAGATAGTTAAAATTAGTATTTCATTTGTCATATCTTACGAACTTTGCCAATTTTGCTCTTTGCCTAATTTTAAAGTTATGTTTCTAACTTTATCTTTGCGATAAATATTATTTAAACTTTCTAACGTTTTAAACTTAACTTTCTTAGATAGTTAAAAGTAGTATTTCATTTGTCATATCTTACGAACTTTGCCAATTTTGCACTTTGCCTAATTTTAAAGTTATGTTTCTACCTTTATCTTTGCGATAAATATTATTTAAACTTTGTAATCTTTTAAACTTAACTTTCTTAGATAGTTAAAATTAGTATTTCATTTGTCATATCTTACGAACTTTGCCAATTTTGCACTTTGCCTAACTTTAAAGTTATGTTTCTAACTTTATCTTTGTGATAAATATTATTTAAACTTTGTAATCTTTTAAACATAACTTTCTTAGATAGTTAAAATTAGTATTTCATTTGTCATATCTTACGAATTTTGCCAATTTTGCACTTTGCCTAATTTTAAAGTTATGTTTCTAACTTTATCTTTGCGATAAATATTATTTAAACTTTCTAACGTTTTAAACTTAACTTTCTTAGATAGTTAAAAGTAGTATTTCATTTGTCATATCTTACGAACTTTGCCAATTTTGCACATTGCCTAACTTTAAAGTTATGTTTCTAACTTTATCTTTGCGATAAATATTATTTAAACTTTGTAATCTTTTAAACTTAACTTTCTTAGATAGTTAAAATTAGTATTTCATTTGTCATATCTTACGAACTTTGCCAATTTTGCACTTTGACTAATTTTAAAGTTATGTTTCTAACTTTATCTTTGCGATAAATATTATTTAAACTTTCTAACGTTTTAAACTTAACTTTCTTAGATAGTTAAAAGTAGTATTTCATTTGTCATATCTTACGAACTTTGCCAATTTTGCACGTTGCCTAACTTTAAAGTTATGTTTCTAACTTTATCTTTGCGATAAATATTATTTAAACTTTCTAACGTTTTAAACTTAACTTTCTTAGATAGTTAAAAGTAGTATTTCATTTGTCATATCTTACGAACTTTGCCAATTTTGCACTTTGCCTAACTTTAAAGTTATGTTTCTAACTTTATCTTTGCGATAAATATTATTTAAACTTTGTAATCTTTTAAACTTAACTTTCTTAGATAGTTAAAATTAGTATTTCATTTGTCATATCTTACGAACTTTGCCAATTTTGCACTTTGCCTAATTTTAAAGTTATGTTTCTAACTTTATCTTTGCGATAAATATTATTTAAACTTTGTAATCTTTTAAACTTAACTTTCTTAGATAGTTAAAATTAGTATTTCATTTGTCATATCTTACGAACTTTGCCAATTTTGCACTTTGACTAATTTTAAAGTTATGTTTCTAACTTTATCTTTGCGATAAATATTATTTAAACTTTGTAACGTTTTAAACTTAACTTTCTTAGTTAGTTAAAATTAGTATTTCATTTGTCATATCTTACGAACTTTGCCAATTTTGCACATTGCCTAATTTTAAAGTTATGTTTCTAACTTTATCTTTGCGATAAATATTAGTTAAACTTTGTAATCTTTTAAACTTAACTTTCTTAGTTAGTTAAAATTAGTATTTCATTTGTCATATCTTACGAACTTTGCCAATTTTGCACTTTGCCTAATTTTAAAGTTATGTTTCTAACTTTATCTTTGCGATAAATATTATTTAAACTTTGTAACGTTTTAAACTTAACTTTCTTAGATAGTTAAAAGTAGTATTTCATTTGTCATATCTTACGAACTTTGCCAATTTTGCACTTTGCCTAACTTTAAAGTTATGTTTCTAACTTTATCTTTGCGATAAATATTAGTTAAACTTTGTAATCTTTTAAACTTAACTTTCTTAGATAGTTAAAATTAGTATTTCATTTGTCATATCTTACGAACTTTGCCAATTTTGCTCTTTGCCTAATTTTAAAGTTATGTTTCTAACTTTATATTTGCGATAAATATTATTTAAACTTTCTAACGTTTTAAACTTAACTTTCTTAGATAGTTAAAAGTAGTATTTCATTTGTCATATCTTACGAACTTTGCCAATTTTGCACTTTGCCTAATTTTAAAGTTATGTTTCTACCTTTATCTTTGCGATAAATATTATTTAAACTTTGTAATCTTTTAAACTTAACTTTCTTAGATAGTTAAAATTAGTACTTCATTTGTCATATCTTACGAACTTTGCCAATTTTGCACTTTGCCTAACTTTAAAGTTATGTTTCTAACTTTATCTTTGTGATAAATATTATTTAAACTTTGTAATCTTTTAAACATAACTTTCTTAGATAGTTAAAATTAGTATTTCATTTGTCATATCTTACGAATTTTGCCAATTTTGCACTTTGCCTAATTTTAAAGTTATGTTTCTAACTTTATCTTTGCGATAAATATTATTTAAACTTTCTAACGTTTTAAACTTAACTTTCTTAGATAGTTAAAAGTAGTATTTCATTTGTCATATCTTACGAACTTTGCCAATTTTGCACATTGCCTAACTTTAAAGTTATGTTTCTAACTTTATCTTTGCGATAAATATTATTTAAACTTTGTAATCTTTTAAACTTAACTTTCTTAGATAGTTAAAATTAGTATTTCATTTGTCATATCTTACGAACTTTGCCAATTTTGCACTTTGACTAATTTTAAAGTTATGTTTCTAACTTTATCTTTGCGATAAATATTATTTAAACTTTCTAACGTTTTAAACTTAACTTTCTTAGATAGTTAAAAGTAGTATTTCATTTGTCATATCTTACGAACTTTGCCAATTTTGCACATTGCCTAACTTTAAAGTTATGTTTCTAACTTTATCTTTGCGATAAATATTATTTAAACTTTCTAACGTTTTAAACTTAACTTTCTTAGATAGTTAAAAGTAGTATTTCATTTGTCATATCTTACGAACTTTGCCAATTTTGCACTTTGCCTAATTTTAAAGTTATGTTTCTAACTTTATCTTTGCGATAAATATTATTTAAACTTTCTAACGTTTTAAACTTAACTTTCTTAGATAGTTAAAATTAGTATTTCATTTGTCATATCTTACGAACTTTGCCAATTTTGCACTTTGCCTAATTTTAAAGTTATGTTTCTAACTTTATCTTTGCGATAAATATTATTTAAACTTTCTAACGTTTTAAACTTAACTTTCTTAGATAGTTAAAAGTAGTATTTCATTTGTCATATCTTACGAACTTTGCCAATTTTGCACTTTGCCTAACTTTAAAGTTATGTTTCTAACTTTATCTTTGCGATAAATATTAGTTAAACTTTGTAATCTTTTAAACTTAACTTTCTTAGATAGTTAAAATTAGTATTTCATTTGTCATATCTTACGAACTTTGCCAATTTTGCACTTTGACTAATTTTAAAGTTATGTTTCTAACTTTATCTTTGCGATAAATATTATTTAAACTTTGTAACGTTTTAAACTTAACTTTCTTAGATAGTTAAAAGTAGTATTTCATTTGTCATATCTTACGAACTTTGCCAATTTTGCACTTTGCCTAACTTTAAAGTTATGTTTCTAACTTTATCTTTGCGATAAAAATTAGTTAAACTTTGTAATCTTTTAAACTTAACTTTCTTAGATAGTTAAAATTAGTATTTCATTTGTCATATCTTACGAACTTTGCCAATTTTGCTCTTTGCCTAATTTTAAAGTTATGTTTCTAACTTTATCTTTGCGATAAATATTATTTAAACTTTCTAACGTTTTAAACTTAACTTTCTTAGATAGTTAAAAGTAGTATTTCATTTGTCATATCTTACGAACTTTGCCAATTTTGCACTTTGCCTAATTTTAAAGTTATGTTTCTACCTTTATCTTTGCGATAAATATTATTTAAACTTTGTAATCTTTTAAACTTAACTTTCTTAGATAGTTAAAATTAGTATTTCATTTGTCATATCTTACGAACTTTGCCAATTTTGCACTTTGCCTAACTTTAAAGTTATGTTTCTAACTTTATCTTTGTGATAAATATTATTTAAACTTTGTAATCTTTTAAACATAACTTTCTTAGATAGTTAAAATTAGTATTTCATTTGTCATATCTTACGAATTTTGCCAATTTTGCACTTTGCCTAATTTTAAAGTTATGTTTCTAACTTTATCTTTGCGATAAATATTATTTAAACTTTCTAACGTTTTAAACTTAACTTTCTTAGATAGTTAAAAGTAGTATTTCATTTGTCATATCTTACGAACTTTGCCAATTTTGCACATTGCCTAACTTTAAAGTTATGTTTCTAACTTTATCTTTGCGATAAATATTAGTTAAACTTTGTAATCTTTTAAACTTAACTTTCTTAGATAGTTAAAATTAGTATTTCATTTGTCATATCTTACGAACTTTGCCAATTTTGCACTTTGCCTAATTTTAAAGTTATGTTTCTAACTTTATCTTTGCGATAAATATTATTTAAACTTTCTAACGTTTTAAACTTAACTTTCTTAGATAGTTAAAAGTAGTATTTCATTTGTCATATCTTACGAACTTTGCCAATTTTGCACATTGCCTAACTTTAAAGTTATGTTTCTAACTTTATCTTTGCGATAAATATTATTTAAACTTTCTAACGTTTTAAACTTAACTTTCTTAGATAGTTAAAAGTAGTATTTCATTTGTCATATCTTACGAACTTTGCCAATTTTGCACTTTGCCTAACTTTAAAGTTATGTTTCTAACTTTATCTTTGCGATAAATATTAGTTAAACTTTGTAATCTTTTAAACTTAACTTTCTTAGATAGTTAAAATTAGTATTTCATTTGTCATATCTTACGAACTTTGCCAATTTTGCACTTTGCCTAATTTTAAAGTTATGTTTCTAACTTTATCTTTGCGATAAATATTATTTAAACTTTCTAACGTTTTAAACTTAACTTTCTTAGATAGTTAAAATTAGTATTTCATTTGTCATATCTTACGAACTTTGCCAATTTTGCACTTTGCCTAATTTTAAAGTTATGTTTCTAACTTTATCTTTGCGATAAATATTATTTAAACTTTCTAACGTTTTAAACTTAACTTTCTTAGATAGTTAAAAGTAGTATTTCATTTGTCATATCTTACGAACTTTGCCAATTTTGCACTTTGCCTAACTTTAAAGTTATGTTTCTAACTTTATCTTTGCGATAAATATTAGTTAAACTTTGTAATCTTTTAAACTTAACTTTCTTAGTTAGTTAAAATTAGTATTTCATTTGTCATATCTTACGAACTTTGCCAATTTTGCACTTTGCCTATTTTTAAAGTTATGTTTCTAACTTTATCTTTGCGATAAATATTATTTAAACTTTGTAATCTTTTAAACTTAACTTTCTTAGATAGTTAAAATTAGTATTTCATTTGTCATATCTTACGAACTTTGCCAATTTTGCACTTTGACTAATTTTAAAGTTATGTTTCTAACTTTATCTTTGCGATAAATATTATTTAAACTTTGTAACGTTTTAAACTTAACTTTCTTAGTTAGTTAAAATTAGTATTTCATTTGTCATATCTTACGAACTTTGCCAATTTTGCACTTTGCCTAATTTTAAAGTTATGTTTCTAACTTTATCTTTGCGATAAATATTATTTAAACTTTGTAACGTTTTAAACTTAACTTTCTTAGTTAGTTAAAATTAGTATTTCATTTGTCATATCTTACGAACTTTGCCAATTTTGCACTTTGCCTAATTTTAAAGTTATGTTTCTAACTTTATCTTTGCGATAAATATTATTTAAACTTTGTAACGTTTTAAACTTAACTTTCTTAGTTAGTTAAAATTAGTATTTCATTTGTCATATCTTACGAACTTTGCCAATTTTGCACTTTGCCTAATTTTAAAGTTATGTTTCTAACTTTATCTTTGCGATAAATATTATTTAAACTTTCTAACGTTTTAAACTTAACTTTCTTAGTTAGTTAAAATTAGTATTTCATTTGTCATATCTTACGAACTTTGCCAATTTTGCACTTTGCCTAATTTTAAAGTTATGTTTCTAACTTTATCTTTGCGATAAATATTATTTAAACTTTGTAATCTTTTAAACTTAACTTTCTTAGATAGTTAAAATTAGTATTTCATTTGTCATATCTTACGAACTTTGCCAATTTTGTACTTTGCCTAATTTTAAAGTTATGTTTCTAACTTTATCTTTGCGATAAATATTATTTAAACTTTGTAATCTTTTAAACTTAACTTTCTTAGATAGTTAAAATTAGTATTTCATTTGTCATATCTTACGAACTTTGCCAATTTTGCACTTTGCCTAATTTTAAAGTTATGTTTCTAACTTTATCTTTGCGATAAATATTATTTAAACTTTCTAACGTTTTAAACTTAACTTTCTTAGTTAGTTAAAATTAGTATTTCATTTGTCATATCTTACGAACTTTGCCAATTTTGCACTTTGCCTAATTTTAAAGTTATGTTTCTAACTTTATCTTTGCGATAAATATTATTTAAACTTTGTAATCTTTTAAACTTAACTTTCTTAGTTAGTTAAAATTAGTATTTCATTTGTCATATCTTACGAACTTTGCCAATTTTGCACTTTGCCTAATTTTAAAGTTATGTTTCTAACTTTATCTTTGCGATAAATATTATTTAAGCTTTGTAATCTTTTAAACTTAACTTTCTTAGATAGTTAAAATTAGTATTTCATTTGTCATATCTTACGAACTTTGCCAATTTTGCACTTTGCCTAACTTTAAAGTTATGTTTCTAACTTTATCTTTGCGATAAATATTATTCAAACTTTCTAACGTTTTAAACCTAACTTTCTTAGATAGTTAAAATTAGTATTTCATTTGTCATATCTTACGAACTTTGCCAATTTTGCACTTTGCCTAATTTTAAAGTTATGTTTCTAACTTTATCTTTGCGATAAATATTATTTAAACTTTGTAATCTTTTAAACTTAACTTTCTTAGTTAGTTAAAATTAGTATTTCATTTGTCATATCTTACGAACTTTGCCAATTTTGCACTTTGCCTAATTTTAAAGTTATGTTTCTAACTTTATCTTTGCGATAAATATTATTTAAGCTTTGTAATCTTTTAAACTTAACTTTCTTAGATAGTTAAAATTAGTATTTCATTTGTCATATCTTACGAACTTTGCCAATTTTGCACTTTGCCTAATTTTAAAGTTATGTTTCTAACTTTATCTTTGCGATAAATATTATTCAAACTTTCTAACGTTTTAAACTTAACTTTCTTAGATAGTTAAAATTAGTATTTCATTTGTCATATCTTACGAACTTTGCCAATTTTGCACTTTGCCTAATTTTAAAGTTATGTTTCTAACTTTATCTTTGCGATAAATATTATTTAAACTTTGTAATCTTTTAAACTTAACTTTCTTAGTTAGTTAAAATTAGTATTTCATTTGTCATATCTTACGAACTTTGCCAATTTTGCACTTTGCCTAATTTTAAAGTTATGTTTCTAACTTTATCTTTGCGATAAATATTATTTAAACTTTCTAACGTTTTAAACTTAACTTTCTTAGATAGTTAAAATTAGTATTTCATTTGTCATATCTTACGAACTTTGCCAATTTTGCACTTTGCCTAATTTTAAAATTATGTTTCTAACTTTATCTTTGCGATAAATATTATTTAAACTTTGTAATCTTTTAAACTTAACTTTCTTAGTTAGTTAAAATTAGTATTTCATTTGTCATATCTTACGAACTTTGCCAATTTTGCACTTTGCCTAACTTTAAAGTTATGTTTCTAACTTTATCTTTGCGATAAATATTATTTAAACTTTGTAATCTTTTAAACTTAACTTTCTTAGATAGTTAAAATTAGTATTTCATTTGTCATATCTTACGAACTTTGCCAATTTTGCACTTTGCCTAATTTTAAAGTTATGTTTCTAACTTTATCTTTGCGATAAATATTATTTAAACTTTGTAATCTTTTAAACTTAACTTTCTTAGTTAGTTAAAATTAGTATTTCATTTGTCATATCTTACGAACTTTGCCAATTTTGCACTTTGCCTAATTTTAAAGTTATGTTTCTAACTTTATCTTTGCGATAAATATTATTTAAACTTTCTAACGTTTTAAACTTAACTTTCTTAGATAGTTAAAATTAGTATTTCATTTGTCATATCTTACGAACTTTGCCAATTTTGCACTTTGCCTAATTTTAAAATTATGTTTCTAACTTTATCTTTGCGATAAATATTATTTAAACTTTGTAATCTTTTAAACTTAACTTTCTTAGTTAGTTAAAATTAGTATTTCATTTGTCATATCTTACGAACTTTGCCAATTTTGCACTTTGCCTAACTTTAAAGTTATGTTTCTAACTTTATCTTTGCGATAAATATTATTTAAACTTTGTAATCTTTTAAACTTAACTTTCTTAGTTAGTTAAAATTAGTATTTCATTTGTCATATCTTACGAACTTTGCCAATTTTGCACTTTGCCTAATTTTAAAGTTATGTTTCTAACTTTATCTTTGCGATAAATATTATTTAAACTTTCTAACGTTTTAAACTTAACTTTCTTAGATAGTTAAAATTAGTATTTCATTTGTCATATCTTACGAACTTTGCCAATTTTGCACTTTGCCTAATTTTAAAATTATGTTTCTAACTTTATCTTTGCGATAAATATTATTTAAACTTTGTAATCTTTTAAACTTAACTTTCTTAGTTAGTTAAAATTAGTATTTCATTTGTCATATCTTACGGACTTTGCCAATTTTGCACTTTGCCTAACTTTAAAGTTATGTTTCTAACTTTATCTTTGCGATAAATATTATTTAAACTTTGTAATCTTTTAAACTTAACTTTCTTAGATAGTTAAAATTAGTATTTCATTTGTCATATCTTACGAACTTTGCCAATTTTGCACTTTGCCTAATTTTAAAGTTATGTTTCTAACTTTATCTTTGCGATAAATATTATTTAAACTTTCTAACGTTTTAAACTTAACTTTCTTAGATAGTTAAAAGTAGTATTTCATTTGTCATATCTTACGAACTTTGCCAATTTTGCACTTTGCCTAACTTTAAAGTTATGTTTCTAACTTTATCTTTGCGATAAATATTAGTTAAACTTTGTAATCTTTTAAACTTAACTTTCTTAGATAGTTAAAATTAGTATTTCATTTGTCATATCTTACGAACTTTGCCAATTTTGCACTTTGCCTAATTTTAAAGTTATGTTTCTAACTTTATCTTTGCGATAAATATTATTTAAACTTTCTAACGTTTTAAACTTAACTTTCTTAGATAGTTAAAAGTAGTATTTCATTTGTCATATCTTACGAACTTTGCCAATTTTGCACTTTGCCTAATTTTAAAGTTATGTTTCTAACTTTATCTTTGCGATAAATATTATTTAAACTTTCTAACGTTTTAAACTTAACTTTCTTAGATAGTTAAAATTAGTATTTCATTTGTCATATCTTACGAACTTTGCCAATTTTGCACTTTGCCTAATTTTAAAGTTATGTTTCTAACTTTATCTTTGCGATAAATATTATTTAAACTTTCTAACGTTTTAAACTTAACTTTCTTAGATAGTTAAAAGTAGTATTTCATTTGTCATATCTTACGAACTTTGCCAATTTTGCACTTTGCCTAATTTTAAAGTTATGTTTCTAACTTTATCTTTGCGATAAATATTATTTAAACTTTCTAACGTTTTAAACTTAACTTTCTTAGATAGTTAAAATTAGTATTTCATTTGTCATATCTTACGAACTTTGCCAATTTTGCACTTTGCCTAATTTTAAAGTTATGTTTCTAACTTTATCTTTGCGATAAATATTATTTAAACTTTCTAACGTTTTAAACTTAACTTTCTTAGATAGTTAAAAGTAGTATTTCATTTGTCATATCTTACGAACTTTGCCAATTTTGCACTTTGCCTAACTTTAAAGTTATGTTTCTAACTTTATCTTTGCGATAAATATTAGTTAAACTTTGTAATCTTTTAAACTTAACTTTCTTAGATAGTTAAAATTAGTATTTCATTTGTCATATCTTACGAACTTTGCCAATTTTGCACTTTGCCTAATTTTAAAGTTATGTTTCTAACTTTATCTTTGCGATAAATATTATTTAAACTTTCTAACGTTTTAAACTTAACTTTCTTAGATAGTTAAAAGTAGTATTTCATTTGTCATATCTTACGAACTTTGCCAATTTTGCACTTTGCCTAATTTTAAAGTTATGTTTCTAACTTTATCTTTGCGATAAATATTATTTAAACTTTCTAACGTTTTAAACTTAACTTTCTTAGATAGTTAAAATTAGTATTTCATTTGTCATATCTTACGAACTTTGCCAATTTTGCACTTTGCCTAATTTTAAAATTATGTTTCTAACTTTATCTTTGCGATAAATATTATTTAAACTTTGTAATCTTTTAAACTTAACTTTCTTAGTTAGTTAAAATTAGTATTTCATTTGTCATATCTTACGAACTTTGCCAATTTTGCACTTTGCCTAACTTTAAAGTTATGTTTCTAACTTTATCTTTGCGATAAATATTATTTAAACTTTGTAATCTTTTAAACTTAACTTTCTTAGATAGTTAAAATTAGTATTTCATTTGTCATATCTTACGAACTTTGCCAATTTTGCACTTTGCCTAATTTTAAAGTTATGTTTCTAACTTTATCTTTGCGATAAATATTATTTAAACTTTCTAACGTTTTAAACTTAACTTTCTTAGATAGTTAAAAGTAGTATTTCATTTGTCATATCTTACGAACTTTGCCAATTTTGCACTTTGCCTAATTTTAAAGTTATGTTTCTAACTTTATCTTTGCGATAAATATTATTTAAACTTTCTAACGTTTTAAACTTAACTTTCTTAGATAGTTAAAATTAGTATTTCATTTGTCATATCTTACGAACTTTGCCAATTTTGCACTTTGCCTAATTTTAAAATTATGTTTCTAACTTTATCTTTGCGATAAATATTATTTAAACTTTGTAATCTTTTAAACTTAACTTTCTTAGTTAGTTAAAATTAGTATTTCATTTGTCATATCTTACGAACTTTGCCAATTTTGCACTTTGCCTAACTTTAAAGTTATGTTTCTAACTTTATCTTTGCGATAAATATTATTTAAACTTTGTAATCTTTTAAACTTAACTTTCTTAGATAGTTAAAATTAGTATTTCATTTGTCATATCTTACGAACTTTGCCAATTTTGCACTTTGCCTAATTTTAAAGTTATGTTTCTAACTTTATCTTTGCGATAAATATTATTTAAACTTTCTAACGTTTTAAACTTAACTTTCTTAGATAGTTAAAAGTAGTATTTCATTTGTCATATCTTACGAACTTTGCCAATTTTGCACTTTGCCTAACTTTAAAGTTATGTTTCTAACTTTATCTTTGCGATAAATATTAGTTAAACTTTGTAATCTTTTAAACTTAACTTTCTTAGATAGTTAAAATTAGTATTTCATTTGTCATATCTTACGAACTTTGCCAATTTTGCACTTTGCCTAATTTTAAAGTTATGTTTCTAACTTTATCTTTGCGATAAATATTATTTAAACTTTCTAACGTTTTAAACTTAACTTTCTTAGATAGTTAAAAGTAGTATTTCATTTGTCATATCTTACGAACTTTGCCAATTTTGCACTTTGCCTAATTTTAAAGTTATGTTTCTAACTTTATCTTTGCGATAAATATTATTTAAACTTTCTAACGTTTTAAACTTAACTTTCTTAGATAGTTAAAATTAGTATTTCATTTGTCATATCTTACGAACTTTGCCAATTTTGCACTTTGCCTAATTTTAAAGTTATGTTTCTAACTTTATCTTTGCGATAAATATTATTTAAACTTTCTAACGTTTTAAACTTAACTTTCTTAGATAGTTAAAAGTAGTATTTCATTTGTCATATCTTACGAACTTTGCCAATTTTGCACTTTGCCTAACTTTAAAGTTATGTTTCTAACTTTATCTTTGCGATAAATATTAGTTAAACTTTGTAATCTTTTAAACTTAACTTTCTTAGATAGTTAAAATTAGTATTTCATTTGTCATATCTTACGAACTTTGCCAATTTTGCTCTTTGCCTAATTTTAAAGTTATGTTTCTAACTTTATCTTTGCGATAAATATTATTTAAACTTTCTAACGTTTTAAACTTAACTTTCTTAGATAGTTAAAAGTAGTATTTCATTTGTCATATCTTACGAACTTTGCCAATTTTGCACTTTGCCTAATTTTAAAGTTATGTTTCTACCTTTATCTTTGCGATAAATATTATTTAAACTTTGTAATCTTTTAAACTTAACTTTCTTAGATAGTTAAAATTAGTATTTCATTTGTCATATCTTACGAACTTTGCCAATTTTGCACTTTGCCTAATTTTAAAGTTATGTTTCTAACTTTATCTTTGCGATAAATATTATTTAAACTTTCTAACGTTTTAAACTTAACTTTCTTAGATAGTTAAAAGTAGTATTTCATTTGTCATATCTTACGAACTTTGCCAATTTTGCACTTTGCCTAATTTTAAAGTTATGTTTCTAACTTTATCTTTGCGATAAATATTATTTAAACTTTCTAACGTTTTAAACTTAACTTTCTTAGATAGTTAAAATTAGTATTTCATTTGTCATATCTTACGAACTTTGCCAATTTTGCACTTTGCCTAATTTTAAAGTTATGTTTCTAACTTTATCTTTGCGATAAATATTATTTAAACTTTCTAACGTTTTAAACTTAACTTTCTTAGATAGTTAAAAGTAGTATTTCATTTGTCATATCTTACGAACTTTGCCAATTTTGCACTTTGCCTAATTTTAAAGTTATGTTTCTAACTTTATCTTTGCGATAAATATTATTTAAACTTTCTAACGTTTTAAACTTAACTTTCTTAGATAGTTAAAATTAGTATTTCATTTGTCATATCTTACGAACTTTGCCAATTTTGCACTTTGCCTAATTTTAAAGTTATGTTTCTAACTTTATCTTTGCGATAAATATTATTTAAACTTTCTAACGTTTTAAACTTAACTTTCTTAGTTAGTTAAAAGTAGTATTTCATTTGTCATATCTTACGAACTTTGCCAATTTTGCACTTTGCCTAATTTTAAAGTTATGTTTCTAACTTTATCTTTGCGATAAATATTATTTAAACTTTGTAATCTTTTAAACTTAACTTTCTTAGATAGTTAAAATTAGTATTTCATTTGTCATATCTTACGAACTTTGCCAATTTTGCACTTTGCCTAATTTTAAAGTTATGTTTCTAACTTTATCTTTGCGATAAATATTATTTAAACTTTCTAACGTTTTAAACTTAACTTTCTTAGATAGTTAAAAGTAGTATTTCATTTGTCATATCTTACGAACTTTCCCAATTTTGCACTTTGCCTAATTTTAAAGTTATGTTTCTAACTTTATCTTTGCGATAAATATTATTTAAACTTTGTAATCTTTTAAACTTAACTTTCTTAGTTAGTTAAAATTAGTATTTCATTTGTCATATCTTACGAACTTTGCCAATTTTGCACTTTGCCTAATTTTAAAGTTATGTTTCTAACTTTATCTTTGCGATAAATATTATTTAAACTTTCTAACGTTTTAAACTTAACTTTCTTAGATAGTTAAAAGTAGTATTTCATTTGTCATATCTTACGAACTTTGCCAATTTTGCACTTTGCCTAACTTTAAAGTTATGTTTCTAACTTTATCTTTGCGATAAATATTAATTTAACTTTGAAATCTTTTAAACTTAACTTTCTTAGATAGTTAAAATTAGTATTTCATTTGTCATATCTTACGAACTTTGCCAATTTTGCACTTTGCCTAATTTTAAAGTTATGTTTCTAACTTTATCTTTGCGATAAATATTATTTAAACTTTCTAACGTTTTAAACTTAACTTTCTTAGATAGTTAAAATTAGTATTTCATTTGTCATATCTTACGAACTTTGCCAATTTTGCACTTTGCCTAATTTTAAAGTTATGTTTCTAACTTTATCTTTGCGATAAATATTATTTAAACTTTCTAACGTTTTAAACTTAACTTTCTTAGTTAGTTAAAAGTAGTATTTCATTTGTCATATCTTACGAACTTTGCCAATTTTGCACTTTGCCTAATTTTAAAGTTATGTTTCTAACTTTATCTTTGCGATAAATATTATTTAAACTTTGTAATCTTTTAAACTTAACTTTCTTAGATAGTTAAAATTAGTATTTCATTTGTCATATCTTACGAACTTTGCCAATTTTGCACTTTGCCTAATTTTAAAGTTATGTTTCTAACTTTATCTTTGCGATAAATATTATTTAAACTTTCTAACGTTTTAAACTTAACTTTCTTAGATAGTTAAAAGTAGTATTTCATTTGTCATATCTTACGAACTTTTCCAATTTTGCACTTTGCCTAATTTTAAAGTTATGTTTCTAACTTTATCTTTGCGATAAATATTATTTAAACTTTGTAATCTTTTAAACTTAACTTTCTTAGTTAGTTAAAATTAGTATTTCATTTGTCATATCTTACGAACTTTGCCAATTTTGCACTTTGCCTAATTTTAAAGTTATGTTTCTAACTTTATCTTTGCGATAAATATTATTTAAACTTTCTAACGTTTTAAACTTAACTTTCTTAGATAGTTAAAATTAGTATTTCATTTGTCATATCTTACGAACTTTGCCAATTTTGCACTTTGCCTAATTTTAAAGTTATGTTTCTAACTTTATCTTTGCGATAAATATTATTTAAACTTTGTAATCTTTTAAACTTAACTTTCTTAGTTAGTTAAAATTAGTATTTCATTTGTCATATCTTACGAACTTTGCCAATTTTGCACTTTGCCTAATTTTAAAGTTATGTTTCTAACTTTATCTTTGCGATAAATATTATTTAAACTTTGTAATCTTTTAAACTTAACTTTCTTAGATAGTTAAAATTAGTATTTCATTTGTCATATCTTACGAACTTTGCCAATTTTGCACTTTGCCTAACTTTAAAGTTATGTTTCTAACTTTATCTTTGCGATAAATATTATTTAAACTTTCTAACGTTTTAAACTTAACTTTCTTAGATAGTTAAAAGTAGTATTTCATTTGTCATATCTTACGAACTTGGCCAATTTTGCACTTTGCCTAATTTTAAAGTTACGTTTCTAACTTTATCTTTGCGATAAATGTTATTTAAACTTTGTAATCTTTTAAACTTAACTTTCTTAGTTAGTTAAAATTAGTATTTCATTTGTCATATCTTACGAACATTGCCAATTTTGCACTTTGCCTAATTTTAAAGTTATGTTTCTAACTTTATCTTTGCGATAAATATTATTTAAACTTTCTAACGTTTTAAACTTAACTTTCTTAGATAGTTAAAATTAGTATTTCATTTGTCATATCTTACGAACTTTGCCAATTTTGCACTTTGCCTAATTTTAAAGTTATGTTTCTAACTTTATCTTTGCGATAAATATTATTTAAACTTTCTAACGTTTTAAACTTAACTTTCTTAGTTAGTTAAAATTAGTATTTCATTTGTCATATCTTACGAACTTTGCCAATTTTGCACTTTGCCTAATTTTAAAGTTATGTTTCTAACTTTATCTTTGCGATAAATATTATTTAAACTTTCTAACGTTTTAAACTTAACTTTCTTAGATAGTTAAAAGTAGTATTTCATTTGTCATATCTTACGAACTTTGCCAATTTTGCACTTTGCCTAATTTTAAAGTTATGTTTCTAACTTTATCTTTGCGATAAATATTATTTAAACTTTCTAACGTTTTAAACTTAACTTTCTTAGATAGTTAAAGTTAGTATTTCATTTGTCATATCTTACGAACTTTGCCAATTTTGCACTTTGCCTAATTTTAAAGTTATGTTTCTAACTTTATCTTTGCGATAAATATTATTTAAACTTTCTAACGTTTTAAACTTAACTTTCTTAGTTAGTTAAAATTAGTATTTCATTTGTCATATCTTACGAACTTTGCCAATTTTGCACTTTGCCTAACTTTAAAGTTATGTTTCTAACTTTAAATATTATTTAAACTTTGTAATCTTTTAAACTTAACTTTCTTAGATAGTTAAAATTAGTATTTCATTTGTCATATCTTACGAACTTTGCCAATTTTGCACTTTGCTTAATTTTAAAGTTATGTTTCTAACTTTAAATATTATTTAAACTTTGTAATCTTTTAAACTTAACCCTTTATTGTGGACGATATGATTGCGCAATCACCCCTTTATCGTGGACGAGCCACTATAGTGGCTCGTACTTCTTTTGTCATTTTAAGAACGAATTAAATGTTTACTGGCTCAATTGCTCATCTAACGAAAGTTAAAACATGTTGCCAGTATCAACATAAGCGATAGATAACAAAAATAGTGACACGAAAGCTAGAAAAACACAAAATCCTAAGCGTACCGTATACGTACTGCTGCATCAGATGAGTTTCAGGAACAGGTAGATAATGACAAAAACGAGTTCAGAATTAATCTGGCTTGAGAAACGATGGCACAGTACCTCTCTAGAAAGCGGAAAGGACGAACTAGCATTAACAGTGTGCCTCCTTTCCTGCGATTTGTGAGCGTCACTCCCTTCGACGTTGACAATCTTCGGAGCGACCTAATCTGCCATTACAACTCGTCAATTCTTTCCAGGAAGCAAACCAAGTACAGCGGCAAGCAAAGTAAGGAAATCGATCCCATTCTCTCTGCGTAGTTCCTGATTTTAGATTGAGCCACACTAAAGAACGCCATTTTTATTCCGCATAACTAGGATTTTTCGGGATATTAATGTATATTTATTGCATAACACCGTAAAACGGGATCGAAAATAACTTTTAGTATGTGTTCTAACTTCGTTATAACCCATATTAGAAGGTTCATACTTACAGAGTGTGTTACTATTGCTACGTATATGCTTCGTATAAAATTTGAACAAAATGCGCTAAACTTTCGTCATCTTCCACAACCACGGGTTGAGCCACTATAGTGGCTCGTCCACAATAAAGGGTTAACTTTCTTAGATAGTTAAAATTAGTATTTCATTTGTCATATCTTACGAACTTTGCCAATTTTGCACTTTGCCTAATTTTAAAGTTATGTTTCTAACTTTATCTTTGCGATAAATATTATTTAAACTTTCTAACGTTTTAAACTTAACTTTCTTAGTTAGTTAAAATTAGTATTTCATTTGTCATATCTTACGAACTTTGCCAATTTTGCACTTTGCCTAATTTTAAAGTTATGTTTCTAACTTTATCTTTGCGATAAATATTATTTATACTTTGTAATCTTTTAAACTTAACTTTCTTAGATAGTTAAAATTAGTATTTCATTTGTCATATCTTACGAACTTTGCCAATTTTGCACTTTGCCTAATTTTAAAGTTATGTTTCTAACTTTATCTTTGCGATAAATATTATTTAAACTTTCTAACGTTTTAAACTTAACTTTCTTAGATAGTTAAAAGTAGTATTTCATTTGTCATATCTTACGAACTTTGCCAATTTTGCACTTTGCCTAATTTTAAAGTTATGTTTCTAACTTTATCTTTGCGATAAATATTATTTAAACTTTCTAACGTTTTAAACTTAACTTTCTTAGATAGTTAAAGTTAGTATTTCATTTGTCATATCTTACGAACTTTGCCAATTTTGCACTTTGCCTAATTTTAAAGTTATGTTTCTAACTTTATCTTTGCGATAAATATTATTTAAACTTTCTAACGTTTTAAACTTAACTTTCTTAGTTAGTTAAAATTAGTATTTCATTTGTCATATCTTACGAACTTTGCCAATTTTGCACTTTGCCTAACTTTAAAGTTATGTTTCTAACTTTAAATATTATTTAAACTTTGTAATCTTTTAAACTTAACTTTCTTAGATAGTTAAAATTAGTATTTCATTTGTCATATCTTACGAACTTTGCCAATTTTGCACTTTGCTTAATTTTAAAGTTATGTTTCTAACTTTAAATATTATTTAAACTTTGTAATCTTTTAAACTTAACCCTTTATTGTGGACGATATGATTGCGCAATCACCCCTTTATCGTGGACGAGCCACTATAGTGGCTCGTACTTCTTTTGTCATTTTAAGAACGAATTAAATGTTTACTGGCTCAATTGCTCATCTAACGAAAGTTAAAACATGTTGCCAGTATCAACATAAGCGATAGATAACAAAAATAGTGACACGAAAGCTAGAAAAACACAAAATCCTAAGCGTACCGTATACGTACTGCTGCATCAGATGAGTTTCAGGAACAGGTAGATAATGACAAAAACGAGTTCAGAATTAATCTGGCTTGAGAAACGATGGCACAGTACCTCTCTAGAAAGCGGAAAGGACGAACTAGCATTAACAGTGTGCCTCCTTTCCTGCGATTTGTGAGCGTCACTCCCTTCGACGTTGACAATCTTCGGAGCGACCTAATCTGCCATTACAACTCGTCAATTCTTTCCAGGAAGCAAACCAAGTACAGCGGCAAGCAAAGTAAGGAAATCGATCCCATTCTCTCTGCGTAGTTCCTGATTTTAGATTGAGCCACACTAAAGAACGCCATTTTTATTCCGCATAACTAGGATTTTTCGGGATATTAATGTATATTTATTGCATAACACCGTAAAACGGGATCGAAAATAACTTTTAGTATGTGTTCTAACTTCGTTATAACCCATATTAGAAGGTTCATACTTACAGAGTGTGTTACTATTGCTACGTATATGCTTCGTATAAAATTTGAACAAAATGCGCTAAACTTTCGTCATCTTCCACAACCACGGGTTGAGCCACTATAGTGGCTCGTCCACAATAAAGGGTTAACTTTCTTAGATAGTTAAAATTAGTATTTCATTTGTCATATCTTACGAACTTTGCCAATTTTGCACTTTGCCTAATTTTAAAGTTATGTTTCTAACTTTATCTTTGCGATAAATATTATTTAAACTTTCTAACGTTTTAAACTTAACTTTCTTAGTTAGTTAAAATTAGTATTTCATTTGTCATATCTTACGAACTTTGCCAATTTTGCACTTTGCCTAATTTTAAAGTTATGTTTCTAACTTTATCTTTGCGATAAATATTATTTATACTTTGTAATCTTTTAAACTTAACTTTCTTAGATAGTTAAAATTAGTATTTCATTTGTCATATCTTACGAACTTTGCCAATTTTGCACTTTGCCTAATTTTAAAGTTATGTTTCTAACTTTATCTTTGCGATAAATATTATTTAAACTTTCTAACGTTTTAAACTTAACTTTCTTAGATAGTTAAAGTTAGTATTTCATTTGTCATATCTTACGAACTTTGCCAATTTTGCACTTTGCCTAATTTTAAAGTTATGTTTCTAACTTTATCTTTGCGATAAATATTATTTAAACTTTCTAACGTTTTAAACTTAACTTTCTTAGATAGTTAAAAGTAGTATTTCATTTGTCATATCTTACGAACTTTGCCAATTTTGCACTTTGCCTAACTTTAAAGTTATGTTTCTAACTTTATCTTTGCGATAAATATTATTTAAACTTTGTAATCTTTTAAACTTAACTTTCTTAGATAGTTAAAACTTAGGCTTTGGGACACAAAACTAGCCTCAAAAGAACACACAGGTACCGAACTTACTAAATCGAATTCAGGGTCTTCAGGCTCCACTGCATGGCTGTTATGTCCAAGGATTTATGCAAAATTTGAGGGTGAGTAGTTACAATCCTTTGGACATAAAGCAAACGGTTCAACGTACAAAGACCCTGAATTCGATTCTAGGGGTTTGGTCCTTTGGGAACAATATCTCAAAGTTTCACGCTGAAAATCAGAGATTTCTACCACCGCGATTTTCGATGAAATTTTCTTGTGGAGCAAGCTGTCTTCCTTCAGGAAAGTGACGTGACATCACATGCAATCCTACTAACAGTACACGAGTTGTGTTCGTGGTGAAAACAGTTTTAGTGGAAGAGGCGGAAATGTAGACGGTGGCTTTTAAACCTTACAAAGTGGGTTTGAAGTAATCGTAGGATAAATATCTAGATTTTCACCGCATACACTTTTGAAATTATATTGCTTAACTGTTATTTGAAGCATTTTGTGGCTTTCCAGCCAGGACAAGACGAGAAATAGTGACGCATATATAATTCGAACAGAACAAGCAATCAAAAGTATATGCGGTGAAAATTTAGATCAATCCTTACATTTCTGTAGTCATGACTGCCATTTACTGAGATCTCCGCCTTTCACAAAGAAATTTACTCCGTGAAAAGGCTTCTCTCAAGGCTAAATCAATCTTCGTACACTACACCTTCAGCATACGATCTTACGTAGCCCCGTTATTATAAACGAAGGAGTTCAGAAAACATTCTCAACTTCTCTTGAAATCGGATTCTTCCCTTCCAAGACATCTAGTTCATACTTAAGTCGGTGAACCCCAAACCTGCCAAAGAAAGCGTTATTATCCAAAACCAACGCTTAGAATTTCGTGAACGAAATGTGCTGTGTAAAGTTGGGTAGGGTCTGGACCTTTTACCATAGATAACTCAATAGATAACCTTGCTTGTCGCGGAGCTTCCCACAGGGTATTTATAACCGTCCGGGAATAAAATGCAAAAATGGCCGTCTTGAAATAGCTTCACAAATTATCGATCGTTTCTACTTCGTTGACCAGGTTTTCGCCCAGTTCTCCCTACTGGACGAAAGTTGTATATATTCCGCGCATGTTGGTACTTAACTAGCAATTGTTTCTATCGCAGGTATGTTATGTCCAATTTTATGGCGCCGTCAAAATGGCCGCCACTACGGTGACCATAATTGCACCCCTATTTTCTCCACAGATACCTCCTAAAAAGCCTACAAGAAGCCATGAATGATATTTTTAACTTGTCTACTATGTAGAAATAACCTTTTCTTTTGTGTGATGTTTTCAACAGTTGCACAATTAATCATTTGCTACAACATACGAAAACAGCTTTAGTGAAAAAGGCGGAGACCTAGATGGTGGTTTTTCAACCTTACAATGGGTTCAAAATGACCTTAGGATCAATATCTAAATTTTCACCGCGTATAATTTTGAAATTCAGTTCTTTCGTTGTTATGTACAGCATTTTGTAGTTTGCAAGCAAGGACAAGACAGGATATAGTTAGACATAACTTGAATGGAACAAGCAATCAAAATTATACGCGGTGAAAAGTTAGCTTTACCTTTTAGAAATCATCTCTTAAATTTCTGCAGTTATGCACCGCCATCTAGATCTCCGCCTTTTACGAAGAAATTTACCTAGTGCAGAAGACCCAACTCCAGAGCAAAGTCACATGATGTCACGAGAACTAATTATGATGTCACGGTATTCATCATCACCGAACGGTGCACGTATACGCGTTGATCGTGAAGTTTAGAGCGCCGGTGCAATAGATACTTTCGTCCATGCAGCACTTCAATGCCTTAACTGGATGACGATCCATGCAAATGTACAGAGAATCGTACAGTATAAGAGGTATCCCCATTGTAAACGTGGATTTTTGTTGAAACGGCCATATTAAAAAAAAAGGCAAGCACGCGAGCGTGGCAGCCAGTATACTTGCGCGTATATTGTCGTGTGGGACGTGGTCACATAGCGAGAGCGTGATAAATTGTCCGAGGCGTGACGATATAATCGCATACCTGCCAAACCGCAAAACGCCCCTTACCAGCCTCAATTCGGACATAACTTACCTGCGATTGTCTGAAGGAAGATAGCGAGCTAGGAATACATAGCAGTTTTAGACAAACTTCGCCTTGGTTAGACCTCAGATCCCTCTCAATTCCCATTAAACAACACGAAAAGACAGAACAAGTGGTGAGCTATCTGAAAATCGTTCTGGGCTATAGGTTATAATCTTCCGTAAGAAAGTTATAACCAAAAAACCTGTTTTTTCACCCTTCAAACGGCCAAAATTTAGCATAAATGGTCCAATTTCGAAAAACTGCTTGATTGTAGCACTATGCCCGGAACGATTTTCGCAAACCGAAACATCTTAAGATTCCATCGAAGTTGGATTTGGTGAGATTCGAAGGCATCTGAGGTTTAACCAAGCGACTTCATCTTCGCCCTCAAAAAAGTGCCATTTTCGTGACGTTTCACGGATACGTAGGCAAAACGTCATAAAAGTCGCCTTCTTCCCCCCCTTCTGTTGATACGTGAAATTTCGTACGTCATCCGAAAGACGCCAAATGACACATTAAAAACAGCCGCTAATTGATGACGTAGAAAACAAGCACCGCCCACAATCGGAACAAGCAACAGACGGTTATAAACACCCTGTGCCCTAGCTGACTCACGTTACTGGCACATGACCAACCCACGCAATTCAGTGATAATGAAATTCATGACATGAAAACCACAAAGTGCCCGTGCTTTGGCTAGATTCGGACATAACATACCTGCGCATGTTACGAACTTTGCCAATTTTACACTTTGCCTAATTTTAAAGTTATGTTATATAGTTAAAATTAGAATTTCATTTGTCATATCTTACGAACTTTGCCAATTATACTCTTTACTTAATTGTAATTTTAATGTAATGTTTCTAACGTTCTTATTTCCAAAAGTAGTTTAAACACTTTGCAAATTTAAAATCATTATTGTTTGTTACAAAAATACTTTGTTCACTTTCAAAGATGTTGGAATTTTGACTATTTCCTGCTCTTCTTAATTTTAAAGTAATGTTTCTAACGTTCTTATCTGTAAAGTACTTTAAACACTTTGCAAATTTAAAATCTTATTTGTTCGTTATAAAAAAACTTTCTTCACTTTCCAATATGTTTGAATTTTGACAATTTCATGCTTTTCTTAATTTTAAAGTAATGTTTCTACCGTTCTTATTTCCAAAAGTAGTTTAAACACTTTGCAAATTTAAAATCTTATTTGTTCGTTACAAAATAACTTTGCTCACTTTCTAAGATGTTTGAATTTTGACTATTTCATGCTCTTCTTAATTTTAAAGTAATGTTTTTAACGTTCGTATTTCCAAAAGTAGTTTAAACACTTTGCAAATTTAAAATCTTATTTGTTCGTGACAAAATTGCATTGTTCACTTTCTAAGATGTTTGAATTTTGACTATTTCCTGCTCTTCTTAAATTTAAAGTAATGTTTCTAACGTTCTTATTTTCAAAAGAGTTTAAACACTTTGCAAATTTAAAATCTTATTTGTTCGTTACAAAAATACTTTGTTGACTTTCTAAGATGTTTGAATATTGACTATTTCATGCTCTTCTTAATTTTAAAGTAATGTTTCTAACGTTCTTATTTCCAAAAGTAGTTTAAACACTTTGCAAATTTAAAATCTTATTTGTTCGTTACAAAATTACATTGTTCACTTTGTAAGATGTTTGAATTTTGACTATTTCATGCTCTTCTTAATTTTAAAGTAATTTTTCTAACGTTCTTAACTTCAAAAGTAGTTTAAACACTTTGCAAATTTAAAATCTTATGTGTTCGTCACAAAATTACATTGTTCACTTTCTAAGATGTTTGAATTTTGACTATTGCATGATCTTCCTAATTTTAAAGTAATGTTTCTAACATTCTTATTTCCAAAAGAGTTTAAACACTTTTAAAATTTAAAATCTTATTTGTTCGTTACACAATTATTTTGTTCACATTCTAAGATGTTTGAATTTTGACTATTTCATGCTCTTCTTAATTTTAAAGTAATGTTTTTAACGTTCGTATTTCCAAAAGTAGTTTAAACACTTTGCAAATTTCAAATCTTATTTGTTCGTGACAAAATTGCATTGTTCACTTTCTAAGATGTTTGAATTTTGACTATTTCCTGCTCTTCTTAAATTTAAAGTAATGTTTCTAACGTTCTTATTTCCAAAAGAGTTTAAACACTTTGCAAATTTAAAATCTTATTTGTTCGTTACAAAAATACTTTATTCACTTTCTAAGATGTTTGAATATTGACAACACAGGGCATTTATTTCAGCCCACAGCTGCTTGGGATTTGGGGCGTGCACGTACCAAATTTATAAACAACGTCACCCCTAACAGTAAACAACGTCACCACAAATTGTAAACTACGTCACACAAATGAGAACGTCACTGAAAGTGCCCCATGTAAGCAGATACCAATGTTAGTGATGTCACAGTCCCGCATCACGATACGTCATCAAAATGGCCGTTTTTCAATTGGCAAAGAGAAATCAGCTTTTCCGGAGGAGAAAATGCCCTACAACTTTCCTGTTTGTTTCACTTTTCGATTTAATGTAGTCTTGGCCATAGGATTTTGCTTGTAGAATAATGCTATAATAAGGTAAGCGAAAGTAATTACCTTATTTGTTTCCATTTTTGCCGATTTTGGGGCACCAAAAAGTGCTTTTTTCCAAATAAAAGGTTTTAACAAGGCTATAATAGTAAACTACAAGCAAATTCATATAGTTCAGATACTTTGCTAGCGACTGAAGTAAATTTCGTGAAGCTACAGTGTCATCTTCTCCTCCGGAAATGGCAATTTCTGTATTTTACCGAGTTTATGGCTCCTTTGTTGTTGCCTCAAACTTCTCTGTTTCGTACTTTTTCTTCTTCGGGTGTTCCTACAAATAACATTTGTTTAATTTTATAAAGTGTAATATATAAGTTTATCCATATTGGAAGCATAATATGCTAAGAAATTTGGCTAAGTTTCGCGACGGCCATTTTACCGTTATATCCGAGGGCTGAAATAAATACCCTGTGTATTTCATGCTCGTCTTAATTTTAAAGGAATGTTTCTAACGTTCTTATTTCCAAAAGTAGTTTAAACACTTTGCAAATTTAAAATCTTATTTGTTTGTTACAAAATAACTTTGTTCACTTTGTAAGATGTTTGAATTTTGACTATTGCATGATCTTCCTAATTTTAAAGTAATGTTTCTAACATTCTTATTTCCAAGAGTTTAAACACTTTGCAAATTTAAAATCTTAGTTGTTCGTTATAAAAAAACTTTCTTCACTTTCTAAGATGTTTGAATTTTGTATTTCATGCTCTTCTTAATTTTAAAGGAATGTTTCTAACGTTCTTATTTCCAAAAAGAATTTAAACACTTTTAAAATTTAAAATCTTATTTGTTCGTTACACAATTATTTTGTTCACATTCTAAGATGTTTGAATTTTGACTATTTCATGCTCTTCTTAATTTTAAAGTAATGTTTTTAACGTTCGTATTTCCAAAAGTAGTTTAAACACTTTGCAAATTTAAAATCTTATTTGTTCGTGACAAAATTGCATTGTTCACTTTCTAAGATGTTTGAATTTTGACTATTTCCTGCTCTTCTTAAATTTAAAGTAATGTTTCTAATGTTCTTATTTCCAAAAGAGTTTAAACACTTTGCAAATTTAAAATCTTATTTGTTCGTTACAAAAATACTTTGTTCACTGTCTAAGATGGTTGAATTTTGAATATTTCATGCTTTTCTTAATTATAAAGTAATGTTTCTAGCGTTCTTAACTTCAAAAGTAGTTTAAACACTTTACAAATTTAAAATCTTATGTGTTCGTTACAAAATTACATTGTTCACTTTCTGAGATGTTTGAATTTTGACTATTTCATGCTCTTCTTAAATTTAAAGTAAAGTTTCTAACGTTCTTATTTCCAAAAGAGTTTAAACACTTTGCAAATTTAAAATCTTATTTGTTCGTTACAAAAATACTTTGTTCACTGTCTAAGATGGTTGAATTTTGAATATTTCATGCTTTTCTTAATTATAAAGTAATGTTTCTAGCGTTCTTAACTTCAAAAGTAGTTTAAACACTTTGCAAATTTAAAATCTTATTTGTTCGTTACACAATTATTTTGTTCACATTCTAAGATGTTTGAATTTTGACTATTTCATGCTCTTCTTAAATTTAAAGTAATGTTTCTAACGTTCTTATTTCCAAAAGAGTTTAAACACTTTGCAAATTTAAAATCTTATTTGTTCGTTACAAAAATACTTTGTTCACTGTCTAAGATGGTTGAATTTTGAATATTTCATGCTTTTCTTAATTATAAAGTAATGTTTCTAGCGTTCTTAACTTCAAAAGTAGTTTAAACACTTTGCAAATTTAAAATCTTATTTGTTCGTTACACAATTATTTTGTTCACATTCTAAGATGTTTGAATTTTGACTATTTCATGCTCTTCTTAAATTTAAAGTAATGTTTCTAACGTTCTTATTTCCAAAAGAGTTTAAACACTTTGCAAATTTAAAATCTTATTTGTTCGTTACAAAAATACTTTGTTCACTGTCTAAGATGGTTGAATTTTGAATATTTCATGCTTTTCTTAATTATAAAGTAATGTTTCTAGCGTTCTTAACTTCAAAAGTAGTTTAAACACTTTGCAAATTTAAAATCTTATGTGTTCGTTACAAAATTACACTGTTCACTTTTTAAGATGTTTGAATTTTGACTATTTCATGCTCTTCTTAAATTTAAAGTAAAGTTTCTAACGTTCTTATTTCCAAAAGAGTTTAAACACTTTGCAAATTTAAAATCTTATGTGTTCGTTACAAAATTACACTGTTCACTTTCTAAGATGTTTGAATTTTGACTATTTCATGCTCTTCTTAAATTTAAAGTAATGTTTCTAACGTTCTTATTTCCAAAAGTAGTTTAAACACTGCAAATTTAAAATCTTATTTGTTCGTTACAAAATAACTTTGTTCACTTTCTAAGATGTTTGAATTTTGACTATTTCCTGCTCTTCTTAAATTTAAAGTAATGTTTCTAACGTTCTTATTTCCAAAAGTAGTTTAAACACTTTGCAAATTTAAAATCTTATGTGTTCGTTACAAAATTACACTGTTCACTTTCTAAGATGTTTGAATTTTGACTATTTCATGCTCTTCTTAATTTTAAAGTAATGTTTCTAACGTTCTTATTTCCAAAAGTAGTTTAAACACTTTGCAAATTTAAAATCTTGTTATTCGTTCGTTACAAAAATACTTTGTTCATTTTCTAAGATGTTTGAATTTTTACTATTTCATGCTCTTCTTTATTTTAAAGTAATGTTTCTAACGTTCTTAACTTCAAAAGTAGCTTAAATACTTTGCAAATTTAAAATCTTATTTGTTCATTACAAGAATACTTTGTTCACTTTCTAAGATGTTTGAATTTTGACTATTTCATGCTCTTCTTAATTTTAAAGTAATCTTTAACCTGATTCAATTCAACATTCTTGTTACCATTAACGGCATCTGTTCATAGATTAATAAATATATATGCATAAATGCCTTTGTCAATGAGTCGATTGAAAACAACCCTGATGGCCTGGTCAATTCTCAAGGATGTCCAAGACCAGAAACATATTATTCACTTTGAATAGCCTCACGTTTGGAAGTTTGAAAGTATTTATAATTCTTTTGGCAACGTTAACGTTAGAAGCATTACTTTAAACTTATGACATGTATAAAATTGCCAAAATTGCACATACTGTACAAAATAAGCATAGCATATTTTTATTTTCTATAAATCACATGTAAGTTTGAAAGCATTGATAATTCCTTTGGCAAGTTAACGTTGGAAACATGACTCTAAATTTTTTGAAATACGTAACACTACCAAAATTGTACATATTGTAAAAATAAGAATAGCAATTTATATTTACTGCAAATCACATCTGTAAGTTTGCAAAGTATTTATTTATTCTTTTGGCAACGTTAACGTTAGAAGCATTACTTTAAACTTATGACATGTATAAAATTGCCAAAATTGCACATACTGTACAAAATAAGCATAGCATTTCTTATTTTCTATAAATCACATGTAAGTTTGAAAGTATTGATAATTCCTTTGGCAAGTTAACGTTGGAAACATTACTCTAAATTTATGAAATACGTAACACTACCAAAATTGTACATATTGTAAAAATAAGAATAGCAATTTATATTTACTGCAAATCACATTTGTAAGTTTGCAAAGTATAATATATAATTCTTTTGGCAATGTTACTCTATACTTGAGAAACATTACTCTAACGCATGTGAGACATGTCCAGATTTGTTATGATAGCTCTTCCCAGTTTGTATAGTAATAAAATGTTACTTTTCGGCATCTTTAAGTTATTAGTCACGCATTTATCTCGTGATTCAGGCTGATATTCGGGTGTATACGAATACCAAATCCGCGTTTAGTGACATTTTCCGTCATCACGTTTAACTCAGTCACATGCTGGCCTGTGATCTACCTAGATGTCCTTCAGAATTCTGGTTTTTGGCTGAGTGCAACGTGAGGGAACAAGCTGGAGACAGTTTATAGGCGCCAACTTTGAGCCATTCGTAGTATACAACTTTTCCATGCAGATGCAACAGAACCTTCACTCCTGTTGCAAGTTACAACAGCTTGAATTTTGCTTTAAATTTTGAGGGTCATTTTTACAGATCTCAGCTTAGGAGTGGAATTATCATTGCCTCCACATGGAAAAGTTAGTAAATGTTTCGCTATAGCGATTTATGTGACAAAATAGTCTTTAAAGCATTCCCTATGTTGCACCCAGAGTGTTTCGCATTTAGTAGGTGTTAGGAAAACCATACGAACCTTTTCATGAACTAACTGGATATCTTTTACAATGGTAATTCTCGAAACGTTTATACCTCTACCAACATGTTAAGCCCGCGTTTGACATTCTGAAGCTTCTACAAGTTCAGAACAAAGGCTGTAAAAAAGACTGAAATTTTCACACCTTCTAATTAGCGCAGACATGTCCCACATGCAAAATTTATAAATTTATGACTGTGAAAATGCAATCTCAGACAAGGAGTGATGGTTGGTGGGCAGATTTTGAGAAAAGTTTACAGCCTAGACATAATCAGTTAAAGGAATTTGTATGTCTACATATAGGTAGTTATAAAAAATAAAATAGGGCATTACAGTATTGTATAGCATGGCTACAAGATTGCTATTACTTTGTATGAGGTGTTAATGTGGTTCTGTAAGTTTTTGGGATAACTCAGTGGTAACTTCACAAATCTGAGAAAATTTTACATAACAGTTAAACAGCCTAAGAATAATGGAAAATGACATTTTACAGTTAACTAATTACTGCAGTCGAAGAATAAGTAATGAACTGCTCCATGAGGGCTTTCCCCTTGAGACCTGCTTTGCTACAATAGAACCGAAAGGCACTATTGAGGCCAAGACTCTGCAAGTATTGTGCATATTCCAAATACACACTCTCAACAAGAACTTCTAAAATTCTATTAAGGATTCATAATGTATAGTACTTATGAAGACACTAGACATGCAGAAACAATGTGACCTGGCTTCGCATTAAAAGGATACTGCAGTGATCAGTCAGAAGACCCCACTGGTGGCAACAATCAGCAAAGAGAGCAGCCACATCAAAGTATCTCATGTTGAAAAGAATTTCCAACACTCTTTCAAAATGGCCCAATGAGAGCAGGATCAAAATTGCTTTCTGTTTTTGATTGACAACATGAGTAATCAGGTGATCTACCCAGCGATTCATGACCTCTCCACATTCCTTCTCAGGCAGACATATCTGCAATGAATTAGACAAGGCAATTCAATAACCTTTATGCATCATAATTTGGATATGCAAACAAACAAAATATGCACAATATCAGTGCTTGCACTTGCTAAGTTACTAGCAAGCTTAAGATCAGCGTAAAATGTTACATGGTAAACGTCGACGTCATTTAAATGTCAATTGTTTTGCCCAAACCACAACGGTCATCATGAATACTCAATGATTTCAACGCTGAAAGGCACGTTTTACCTTATCTCGATTCCGTTGGACTTTTCTTCCTTTGCACAAGGTTATTTTTTTCAATGTAAGGCTAGCTTGTTTGTCTGGAGCAGTGTACTACTCATATTTCTAAATAACTTAAATGTTCACATTGAATAGCTTCAGAGTACACTGACGTTTCCGTAGAAGACCTAAATCTCCTTCCTTGCTTGTTGTCCCTTTCCTGCAATTCTTAGCTACAGCTTGAGAATGCCTGAATTTAGATGGGATTGGAAAAGAATTGCATAGCTTTGGCTTCTGAAGTTGCCACGCATCGACCTCTTAGGCTCTAAAACCAATTAAGTTCAGAATTGCCTTTAGATTGGGTTAGTGTTCAAAATTACCAACATCCTTCCTTTCATCCTTCCTTTCATTGATTCACTGTGAAAATGTTCATTCATGCAGTACAAACCTCTTTTGAGCTCCATTTCTTGCTTATGTAGCTTAACAGTTTTACGGTAATCTTAATCATTTGTTTCTCCTGCACTGTACCTGTTAACGGTGACGTCACTATACGCTTCTCGCCATTTCTAACGTTTACTGTATACGCTAATCTTAACCTCTCTACGGTATATTAAACCATGGATAATAGATTTTGTTGGAAAAGGTATAGATTGGAAACTTCATGCCCACAACAAAATATCCATGTTAGGAAAAATGGCTAATGGATCAGCGCAAGAAGGTTTGGTGCTTATAATTTTGATTACATATATAGCCCAAAGTTTGCTATGCCCAGCCTAATACGGCAACTAATCTTTATCACTAATATCCAATCCCTACACTGTAACCAATTAGCAGCCTTACAGTGATGATTGGAAGTAGTGACTGAGTGACTCAGGAGGGCCTAGCACCTATTCCCGAGTGCTCCCAAGTACTTGCATCTTGTTAGCGCTAGGAAAATTTCTTTAAAGAAATCACTGGATTCTGCAAGAAGAGTTCTTCCATATTGTACATATAGGTACAATGTTAAACGTTTTGAGACAAAACTTGGACTGAAAGACTTACATAAATCTGCTCCCCAGCAAAGAGTTACTAAAATACCGAAGAGATACAGCTCTCTCTAAAAGAATATACATTCAAACTACAATGACATTGAAAATAGAAACCGGTATGCCAAAAAAGGCGTATTAAACTGCAAAGCGGCAGCACATATAAAATGACTATATAAAGCAGCAATACTCTTGCATGGTATTGTACTGAATTGGAGTGTATTTTTTGTTCAAACGCTAGTATCATGCTCAATATAAAGGAAAAACTACCTGGAACAAGCAATAACCATCCTACAATTTTGGAAAAATGCAAGAACTTAGAAAATAGTCTTCTTCGTAGATTCTTTTCAAATGTCACAAGTGATTAGATCGTAAATATTCCAAAAACACAATATAACAAAAGGATAACCATTGTTCATGATTTAATACTATAATGTTAATGTTTTAATAATATTAAAACATTAACGTTTGCATTTAGTCAACTTTCTGCCTAATAATGCTATTTTAGGTATTTGTGCTGTTTTCATTCTAGTATTGTGTAGCATATATAGGACGATTCTTAGCATTTTGTGCAAGAAGTACTCCAGACAGCTATGTCAAATCACGAGTGGACACGCACGAATTTTCAAGAAACGCTCACGTGCATTTCCGCTAGAAGCGCAAGCTATAGCACATGCATGTTCGTCGGGCGAGTTCGTCTCACGATAGCTGAAAATATATCGCAAGAACGCGTAAGTTACATTTGACCTGTACTGTAGCTATGACACCAGATGTACACAACCATAACACAGATATGAAAAATATGCACAGTATAATAGAATAATATGAATTGTAAAAGTCACATGCTTCCAATCCATTCCTATCCCTACATAATCTATTATCCATGGTTAAACTCAGCGTTAGAGCTCTTTCCTTCAAACATAGTCTGGAACATTTCTGTTTTCTTCAAAAGTTGGAATCTACCCTAAGGCTCATTCGTCAAATCAGAAATAACCCTTAATTCTTCTCCTTAAAAATATTCCACAGCTCTTCTAGAAGTTACAGCAAAGGTCTTCTTGTGCCCATAGTTAACACAACTGCAAGCAATCAAACACCCAACACTGCCTATTATAGAGTCATGGATGATTCAGAGGGTAAGAGATATACTGAACAGAAAAGCAAGGACTATATTGTATACAAATAATCTTCTAAATAGGTGTGAATGAAGTTCAGCACCTCGCTTATATAGTTGCGCTCACTTCAGTCTTTTTCCCAGCCCCACTTCCGGCCGTCACTTTAACAAAGAAAGTGCCCCCTTCCCCAATCAAGATGTCGGACACGATGGCTACTCAATATTATCACCCGAACGACGGAATGATGAATCCTACTATTTATTGAACAAGATTCAAAAATTTCATCCAAGAGAAAATTAGGTATTGTTGAGTTAAAGCAGTGTTTCCCCTAAAGAGGGTTAGGGGGCGTCCTCCCCACCCCCCTCCCCCCTTTAATCTTGGATAGAAAAACTTTCAACTTTAATGTAGTACACTAAAAGCTTGACAAAAAGCCAGAAACAACTCACCTCTAATAATAAACATATTGTCACTGATAATAACCATACAATATGTTCAATATAATTGTTCACTCCAGCAAATACCCACTTCTAATTATTGTGAAAAAACAGAGTTTTCAGCCAAGAAAACTAGAAAGCCAGGCACCCAGCAGCGCTAACCGCCATATTATTTTAAATAATTGACTTGATGTGGTACATACCCTTCAATTTTTGTCTGGGGGAAACACTGGTTGAAGTGTTCGAAGCTGTTACAAGTATTTGATCTGGTAAAATTAGACTGGCAGAGACCAAAAACTTGGTGACTTTGGACACGTCCTGTTTGGAACATAGGTAAAGAGTACAGACAAAATTTCAACTTGATGCGTAGCACGCCTCTGCCCACGTCCACCAGTAATACTTTGCTACGACTTGTCCTTGAAACTGACTTGCAACTTTAGCATAAGGATTCAAATGTTGGTCAAAATCTTACAATCAAGTGCATGGGAAGCTCGATCTGACTACCCTTACAGACGGAAACAATTACCCTCACTGACGCTCAGTAATAATATGTGACCGTACTTGCGATAAGGGACCACTTCGTGGGTCTTGCTGATTTTGTGTTTTTAGCATGGTTCAATAGCGTTTCGAACGCACTACAACGTGAAACCATTCGTGCTGCCATCGCAAGTTCCGTTCTGGAGTTACGTCTGAATTTATTCCAATATCGCGTATACTTGACTTTTGAGCTACGAGGGTTTTTAGTTAAATTTCCGTTAGTATGTATACTGTTAGTATACGGCTTTCATCACGTGCAGGTCTTTCTCATTGGGGCCTTTCATACAGGCAGTGATTATGTCATTGACCGCAAGTTTAGATATGCGGAGAAAATGGCGGATTGTACGGAAGTGATCAAGATAAAAAGTGCTATAACTCGCTTAAATTTAATCGTATCGCACTAAAAATTTTTCACAGAACTTTCGGAAATTGCATAAGAAACAGTTATGCATGAAAAAACAAAATTCGCACACCTTTCGATAAATTGTTATTTTAGCGCCGTTCTCAAATGTTTGCTTTACCACGAAGTGGTCCCTTTTCGCAAGTACGGTCACATATTTTCTTCTATCTCTTAATATGTACCATATAGCAGGTAATTTTGTGGAGTAAAATTTTCACAGATCATAAAAAAATTACTTATTCATGGTTAAAACTTCATGGTTCACATTGGAAAGAAAAACATAACTCCAAGAAAATGGCTACTTCCTTTGAAATTGAACCCATGATACGAGGCTACCATGAGTACAAAGACATTTGGGAAGATAAAGTCAGTGATAAACTTCAATGCCAAAGGGAATTAGGTAATCCCTACGATGTTTATGTGCCAGTAATGCGAAAGGTCGACTGAGATTGGGTAAATTGCTGCCGTTGCCTATATTAAAGTTCTTCAATAAGAATATACAGTGTTCAAGAGACTGCCGTTTCACAAATTCTTCAGATTCATAGCACGTGCAGCATGAAGAGCCATGTGGATTATTAAACTTAATGAGTAAATATTTTGTGGTTCCCTCCCAACCACAAAAATTACGATTTTTTTACCCCACAATCATTACCCGCTTTATGGTATCTTCTTCGTAATCTTTGCCAATGTCACCTCTTCTGCACCATTTCTTTTCTAGGTAATCCAGGACCATGTCTTACTGTTCTGGGTGTTTTGCATATTGGCTGATGGCTTGAACATTGAAAAACAGCCTAAACACATCCTAAAATTATGAAATGTCTAACGAGTGCAGGTTAGAAAACATTTCTTCATTACATGTCTAAGACTAATCTTGCTAATTGCTGAAAATCTTCTTAGAAGAAATCATTGCATCTCTACATAGAAGAGCACGGATTGTATAATACTTGTGAAATCATGGTACCACCTAGATAACCATTTTGCACAGCACCTTGAACGATTGACTACACTCTACCTGTGGTGATGTGTAGATGAATAACCTGTATAGCATATAGCAAAGAGGGTGATTGACTAAACACACAGAGAATGCCTAGCCTGAGGATCTGTATACTCAATTGACCCCAAGTTAATACATCATTGCCATGCACTATGAGGACTTCTTCCAGGTAGATTGTTAGTAAATAGCACAATTATGCTTTGATGTTTGCAAAGAAATGTTGTTTTGGACCTTTGACATCTTTAGAAAGCATTTAGCTTGTTGTTACCAGTTCCACAAAGCACCTAATGGAACAACATCTGTGCCTGGATTAACTAGACAGAGTGCAGAAAAAGATGACAATGGCAAAAGATTAGCCAAATCCTCTTTATCCTGCTCAAAATATGCAGGAAGGCTTGTTCCCTGAACAATAAGAGATTTTGGGAAATAGGGTCAACTTACAACTTAATGGAGTAGTTGGAAGGCTTTTTTACCTTCTCGAAACAAAAGATAAACCCTTAAAACATAAAACATTGTAAGCAAAACTCAAGTACAGTAGTTCAACTCAAGTAATATCTCATTTAAAACTGTTTCAAAGGTTTATGATAAACAAATCTCTGGATTCAGTTCTACTTTCATAGAATTGCTGTTCCCTTTCTGAAATCAAAGGTTCAAAACAGGTACATTTGACAGCAGGTGAAATGGTTGTAAGTAACCAGATCACATTACATTAAGAAAAATACCTACGCATCATACTAAAATTATAATCAAACATGTTGATTGACCCTCAGAAAATGGCCAGATTAGAGAATGTTGGATTGTTGACAAGTGAACTTACAGAATTTCCACTGTGCATTAAAAGTTGCAAATGCCAAAATCTGTTACACAACATCAAACATGCAAAGTGAGACACACAAAGAAAAACCTTAGCAAGCCATGCAGCCAAAGTCCATTCTCCATATGTTTGCATATAACGGCAAGCATCCAAACCTTTGCCTGTTACACACAGTAACTGAGCTCCTTCTGAAGAATAATGCAGAGACTATTTAAATAAACAAAATAAGCAAAAAAACATAAATACAACTCAACAGTACCATCCTGTAAAATAAACCAATAATAGTATGGGGTGCCGTTTGTGTCAAAATTCAGGCTTTTTGCATGATATATAAATCATAGCCTGATATAATATATCATAGCCTGATTTATATATCATAGCCTGATATAATATATCATAGCCTGATTTATATATCATAGCCTGATTTATACATCAGAGCCTGATTAATATATCATAGCCTGATTTATACATCAGAGCCTGATTAATATATCATAGCCTGATTTATATATCATAGCCTGATTTATACAGTACTGACTGAAGGTAATGGTACCTATTCTCGCGTGGGAACAGCGAGCGATCCGTGAGGGCTGTACGCACCTCGAAGGTGCTCGCGAGGCCTCGCACTTGTTATCACTTTTGGTGGCGACGATTATCACCGTTAGCACCCATGGTGAAGAATTCCACAATTCGACTAGAATATTGTGTTCGAATAGCGTATATTAAATTTAAAAAGTTCCACTTAGGTGCCATTGAAAGTAACTGCGATTGCATGATGGGGAAGCATTACGTTCTGATTGAATGGATAGATAAGGAGAAAGGCGATTCGGACGAGAACAGGGTCAACGTGAAGCACCTCGTTATAGAGGACCCACAGGACATCTCTGTTGGTGCAGTTGTCCGAATGAGACATCACGGAAGACTTTTCCGCGGGATTGTGAAAGATTTACTGGATTGGAAACCACCGAAGAAGGTACGAAAAAGAAAAGATATGAAGAAGCAGAAAAAGGATTGTACGAAGAACTTCCACCGCGCTCTTGCCTTGTTTGGTGAGAGAGATTATCCGCTTCCTACTGTAAGCTGACAGTTGCTTGGGCATCTCGAATTAGTAGATAGAGAACTTCACTTCAGATCGACAAGAATAAAACTTACACGTTCAGCGAGAATGGAGCAATTTCGACTTATTAACACCTACGCTAAACCGCACTTATTCTTCGGCTGAACTTTAACTTTTAGAATATGTCACGCCCGAATAGCCAAAAACAACGAATATGAACATAATATTATATGCTTCGAAGTATACATGAAGAACCTAGGGCCATTCGCACAGCAGTATAGCGTTATCCAGCTCGACGACATTTTATGGTTGCGTAACCTTTACTCATATGAAGGGAACAGTATGGAATGTGTTTATAATACCGCGAGGCCTCGCCAGGCCTCGCGATGACCACAAGGGTGACAGTAAGCACACGTGACATACTCGCGAGTGGACGGTGTTATTACCTTCAGTCAGTACTGTATATCATAGCCTGATTTATATATCAGAGCCTGATTTATATATCAGAGCCTGATTTATATATCAGAGCCAATTAAAATCATTGTCAAATTTATATGAATCCTCTGGGCTGCACTGAGCATGCTCAGTGCAATGTGGTGTCCATGCTGAGGAGAAACTCCAGAAAGTAATAGAATTTGAGAGAAGGATATGGCTGAGAGGAGTGACTTGAAGATAGTGATACAGAAAGCAGTGGAACAGGCCTTGAAGGAGAATAGGTTAGTATATATGTAGCTACTGCATGTTTGTAGACATTGATAAGCAGTATTGTGTTTACTGAAATGATCTATAAAATGTTCAGTTAAGTTCAATTGTTATACCAGGGTTTCATTCAGGAAATATGTCAAGGGGGGCAAAATTTAGCAATGAAGAATATGTGGGGGGGGGGGGGGGGCAAGTCTAAAACATAATAGATTATAGCACAATAGTTATGCCGTAATATAGAGCGTCCATGTATATTATCTATGATGAACAGTCATATATAGCATCTATTGTATCAATGTAGCAGGTTTTCTTTCCGGATAATATAACCATGCATGATAATGGTTAGGACATTGGCACTCTGGTTGTATGGCAGATACACACTCTTCCCCTTAGGTACCCAGTGCCAAAGGGTGAATACATTTTATATGCCATACAGCCCTCATGCAGGCCTGTGTCTTAGCCACTAAATAGAATACAGCTGATATACGGAGAGATTTCTTCATGATCAACCTGCATGAGAGCATCTTCGACCTATAGGTTTCCTTGATAGGCAGGGGTGTGTACATGGTCACTGCTATAAGGCACAAATTTTAAGATGACAGCTAGGAAATTAGTCTATCTCATGCTACTGTGTAGGAGAAACATTTTCCTGCAATGAATGGATTGTAAGGCAATTGCATGCACATGCCTAGCAGAGAGAATTCTGATAATGTCAAGAACCTATAGACAAGGTGTTCATTTATTAGATATCATTGTAATGATCACATTTTATAAAATATTACCATCCCAAATTTTCAAGGGGCGGCAAGAGGTGAAGGCCCCCCTGCCCCCCCTAAAAGAAGCCCTACATATATATATATATATATATATATACACTGACGATTACGCAATCCCATACTTCGAGCAGGGAGTATATATGGCATAACCACCCTGGTCGCAGGGTCACAGGGAGTATATGACCCCATATATATACTCCCTCTTCACTTTTTGTTTTGTTAAAGCTTCAAAAAAGCTTTACACGTGTAAAACTGTCTCATCCTACCTTGTTTTGCTTGCAAAAAGTAAACAGTAACTTGGACTTTTGCCGCGGAGACAATATCAGGTGCCGGATGATTCGATCACAAAGAGATCACAATTGGCAGATTGCACTCTGTACGATGCACTGTAGGCTCACTCAGGAAAAGAAAGGGGTTAACACTCTTGAATGATCCGGCAATGACTTAGAATCACATCTTACAGCCAAACTTGCGATGATAAAGGAAAAGGAACTTAACTAAATCGGCGTCTTGTTCTCGGTCAGTGTATATATTATATGAACCATGGCTGCCAGGTGTATTTGCGCACACATACGACCCTCAGTCTCGGTCATCGGAAGTTTGTGGATAAATATACCCCTCGCCTTCGGCTCGGGGTATACACAGGGCATTTATATCAGCCCACAGCTGCTTGGGATTTGGGGCGTGCACGTACCAAATTTATAAACAACGTCACCCCTAACAGTAAACAACGTCACCACAAATTGTAAACTACGTCACACAAATGAGAACGTCACTGAAGGTGCCCCATGTAAGCAGATACCAATATTAGTGATGTCACAGCCCTGCATCACGATACGTCATCAAAATGGCCGTTTTTAATAGGCAAACAGAAATCAGCTTTTCCGGAGGAGAAAATGCCCTACAACTTTCCTGTTTGTTTCACTTTTCGATTTAATGTAGTCTTGGCTATAGGATTTTGCTTGTAGAATAATGCTATAATAAGGTAAGCGAAAGTAATTACCTTATTTGTTTCCATTTTTGCCGATTTGGGGCACCAAAAAGTGTTTTTTTTCCAAATAAAAGGTTTTAAAAAGGCTATAATAGTAAACTACAAGCAAATTCATATAGTTTAGATATTTTACTAGCGACTGAAGTAAATTTCGTGAAGCTACAGTGTCATCTTCTCCTCCGGAAATGGCAATTTCTGTCTTTTACCGAAAGTTTATGGCTCCTTTGTTGTTGCCTCAAACTTCTCTGTTTCGTACTTTTTCTTCTTCGGGTGTTCCTACCAATAACATTTGTTTAATTTTATAAAGTGTAACGTACAAGTTTATCCGTATTGGAAGCATAATATGATAAGAAATTTGGTCAAGTTTCGCGACGGCCATTTTACCGTTATATCTGAGGGCTGAAATACATACCCTGTGTACCTATCCCCAAACTTCCTCTGACCTCGACGTTCGGGTCATATATATGCGCAATACACCTGGCAGCCATGATTTATATACTACATATATATATATATATATATATATATATATATATATATATATATATATATATATATATAATATGTTATATATATTAGCATAATAAAAGGCATGCATATGAATTAATTAATGTATTATGCATGGTGTTAATTGTGTATCAAGATCACCATGACACAAAGCATATATTAATTATAAATACTTTTACTGAGTCAGACTTTTCTACTCTTAATGTCACAATTTCAGAGTTAGGACGGGAGAATCAGCACCTGGACCTGAGCAGCACCAGCCCCTTTCAGAAGTGCAATCTCATCCTTCTCTCCCATCTGCTGCCAACACTACTCAGCCATTACCAGTTAGTATGTCCTTAAGTAGAATCCCTTCTGCTGGCAAAAGAAGACACTTTGGACATGCTAAAGATAAGGTTAAAATCCCACGACTCGTCACCTGGGACAGAACCATATTATGCATACCAAAATCTAGCAGCAAGAGTATTCTATCCATTCCTAGGGGGAAAGCTCGCACACATCTGCAATCTAACGGTCTATGTGGGAAAATCAGATTAACGTCTGACATGAATGAGTGTGACATACTTGAAGAAATTCGATCAACATTTAAAGATGCAATGGGCCACAATCCTAATTTTCCTATCCAATTTTTGCAAACTGGGGGAGGAGGAAGTAAAAGCTTGTCAGTGCCATCAGTATCCTCATCTTTCTCCTTGACGGCCAAAGAAGTAGCAAAATTGAGTGGGCAGGGTTGCTTGTATGTTCAAGCACTAGCTGATTTGCGGCTACCACTTGCTACATCTGATGAAGTGGATCTCACAGGAAATGATACAGACAAGGTATAATTTGTGTATGGCCAAATGGTTACATGTGAAAATATGACTATTTGCAATTTCACAGAATGAACTATTGGTGGAGGACACAAAGAACACTGATCATTTGAACTCCAGCACTATGGATGAGCCTATGAAGACTATTCCAGTGGACAGTCATGATATAATCAGCTTCCCTTTTGATCGCAAAATGGCTCTATACAGTGGATGGTAAGTTGAATATGTTATCATACATATATTCCTTATCTTGGTCTTAGTCTAAGACTATCCTAATTGATCTGTTATACACAGCAACTGGGATACAGACTTTGAAGCTGAGGATGTTGAAGGAGCTCTATTTGAAATGGCACGTAGGCAAAGCATTCTTCAAGGCTCAGACTCAGATTCAGACTTTCAAAGTGATCGGTAGGTATACAATTTTACATTCAATTTGAGTGCCCATGTAGAATGCCAGCCTTAGAGATCAGAAATATTTAATGCTTCCTTTTTTTTACTTTAGATCAACTTAGGAAATAATTCGATGCCTACGTTCTCGCCATCTACCACTAGACAATTCCAGAGAGGACTCTAAAATATGCATTAGAGTTAGGAGGAAACTTGTTTGGAAAGATACTCTACGTGCTTTCAATCGACCTGGATTTGCTACAGGCAAATGGTTAATGGTAGAGTTTGTTGGAGAGTCTGCAATTGATGATGGGGGGCCACGCCGTGAATATTTTCGATGGGTAATGAAAGAAGTACAGCAGAGCAATGCGCTTTTCCAAGGGCAAGAAAACCAGCGGGTACCCAGACACAATCTGCAGCTTTTATCTTCACAACAGTTTGCGTATGTTGGCAGGTTCTTTGCCTTATCCATCTTACAAGGAGGGCCCACCCCTGCTTTTCTAGCACCATCTGTTGCTCGGTACCTTCTTTCTGGCTTGAAGGAACTCAAACCATCACCAGATGAAATTGCAGATGGTGATATAAGAGAGAAAGTGCAAAAGGTGTGGTTTGTAGGCTTGCTAATATGTAGCAATAGTATTATTATATTATTATATAGTGCATGCAGTTTTACATATTACATTTTTGTTACCATAAAAATCACATCCTGCTGTCTGTATATATACATTATGCAGATATCAGAAGCCAAGTCCACTGAGGAGTTATTAGACCTGCTTCATTGTGATAGCTACAGCTTTGTAAGAGATGTAGGCTATTTGAAGCCACAGCCAGTATACGGGGACAAGCAGGATATTGTACGTAGCGTAGCCCTACATTATGTCATCCTTTCTGTTAAAGCAGAATTAGATCAAATCGTCCAGGGTCTGCATGAAGGTGGCTTGCTTTGGACCAGCGATGAAGCCCGAAAGTTGGAGGACATTTTCTTGTACAAGTCAGGCTCACTAACTGCTGCACAAATCGAAGACCTCTTTCCTCCAACCATGTCTGCCTGCGGGTCAAACAGACGAGATGCAGAGGAAGAAATCCTCCTTCACTGGAATTATTTCTTAAAGGATGTTCAGGACGGCCTGGTCACCATCACCAATGACGAAAGTGCAGACTTGACCCTGACCCTCGAAGACATCCTCTCATTTGCAACCGGAGCAACGAACATCCCTTTGTTGGGATTTAAAGCAGAAGGACACATGACATTTTTGCATGATGGAGGAATGTTTCCAACTGCCTCAACCTGTTCCATGACACTGCGTCTCCCTATTGTGACCAACTATGAGGTTTTCAAGGAGAGAATGTCATATGGCATTTTAAATGCTCACGGGTTTTTTGGAAATGTATAATCAACTGTACTAAGTCATAGTGGTATATGAACTAGTAGGTATAGTATACTTATGTAAAAGTGTCACAAGCACACAATGACATAGTCTCAAGCACAATCACATGTACTACTGCTTTGTAAATGAGATGTTACAATGGATATAACATGTATGAAAATGTCCTTGCCATAGTTCTGTGAGTTTCCTAGAGTGTTCACTTGAGATAAGGCTTGTTCTAAACTGGTACATGGCGCAAAAGTACTGCGAGGTACAGAGACATGACTTGATGATCTAGCCTGACACTATGTTGGACCTAATAAATTTGGTGGTGTCTGTAATGATACTGAAATTGGTGGTGTCTGTTGTGATGATAAAGACAGTGGAGTCTGTGATGATGATGGAGTCAGTGGTGTCTGTGATGATGTCAGTGGTGTCTGTGATGATGACGGAATCAGTGGTGTCTGTGATGATGGTGAAGTCATCGGAGTTTGTGATGATATCGATGACGGAGTCAGTGGTGTCTGTAATGATGACGGAGTCAGTGGTGTCTGTGATGATGACTGAGTCAATGGTGTCTGTGGATGAGATGATGTCATCATTCCAGTTATGAATAGCTGGTTTGGAGAACGATTTCGCTCAGTCGACAACTTATGATTGTTCCAAGAGAAAATGAACTCCTCAAAGACCTGATTTATTCGACCAACAAAGACATAATGGAGGCAGAAAATATCAGTTTCATTCAATGGATTGAGCAGTCCGTCATCTTCTAACTGGTAGAATAAGCATCAAAATTCTTCTGTGACCGACCTTCGTACATCATTCCACAATCGCTCTATTCTTTCATTATGTGTGGAACTTCCAGTGATCACTGATGAAGGATTGTGGCTGTGAGCAGCGGTCATGCTAGACCAAACCCTGGAAGTTTCACCTCCCAAATCAGTTCTGACTTTCTGCGGCAGTCCATATTCTTCCACTGCTTCATCAAATAACATAGAAACTGTGTCTGCAGTGTTGCTGGTTGAACAGTGTAAATACACAATCATTCTACTGTACCCGTCCACTGCTCCATGTATCACTAACCTCCAGCGAATGAGTTTGTGATTGCCATCTAGATGCCACACTGTGTTAGGACCCTCCACATGGTAAACACGTCCCCTTACTGTGGTTGTTCGTCTCAGTGCAGTGTTAAGTGGGTCCACACGGTGAATGGATTGACGCAACCGTTTCCGCTGTATTCATATTCCTTGACTTAGTAGGTGGCCTTGCATCAGAATTTCACCATCATTGGGGTGCTGCTGCTTGATGGAATGTAGGATAGCGTCCAAATCCCTGTCAGTAATGTCAGCATATTTCTCAATCTTAGCCTCCTTCATATGACGATACAGAGTAGATCTGCTGACTCCAAGAATGTCTGCTATGTCTTCTATTTTAAAATTAAAAGCAAGCAAATACCTGATCTCATCCAAGTTTACATCCTGCGCTGGCCGCCCAGCCATTAGTTTTACACTTCTCTCAAATTTAATTGATTTCTGGGATTTCACCTCAGTATGGGCACCACATTGCACTGAGCATGCTCAGTGCAGCCCGGAGAATTTACATAAATCTGTTGAATGTTTTAGCTAGCTCGAACTGATACAATATATCAGGCTCTGATATATAAATCAGGCTATGATATATAAATCAGGCTATAATATATAAATCAGGCTATGATATATAAATCAGGCTATGATATATAAATCAGGCTATGATATATAAATCAGGCTATGATATATAAATCAGGCTATAATATATTAATCAGGCTCTGATGTATAAATCAGGCTATGATATATAAATCAGGCTATGATATATTATATCAGGCTCTGATATATAAATCAGGCTATGATATATTATATCAGGCTATGATTTAAATATCATGCAAAAAGCCTGAATTTTGACACAAACGGCACCCCATATAATAGGCACAAACACACATATTGACATGAAATGGTCAATCACATGAAAATATTTCTGGCAAAAATCATTAGTTTTTCCTAATACACAAACTACTGCAAATGTACAGCACAGCAATCAAAAATGGCTAATTTAAAGTTTAGACCACAAAATTAACAGCAATGTTAGCCAATGACAAACTATGACATCACAAGGATAACACTTAGTATTGAATGCTTGCAATTTGCAGTGATTTTCAAAAAAAAATGTAAATGAATCAAAGTAGGGAATTACTAAATTTCCTTTTGGAGCCATATCCAATGGTGTGCTGCTGATAGGTTGCTAAAAACTGGGCAAATCTTTTGCACTTTATGTACTCCCAAGTGATCCCACATTCAAAATGCTTGAGACTGTTCATTTGCAATACATGACAAAGGTTATTTACGCCAATCCACAATTTTAAGGCTTATTAAACTTAGAGGTTTGCATAATAGTCACACCAGACTGCCACATCCTAATCTTGGCATTATACACATCACATCATAGATAATATATACCAGTGCAGATTATAATTTTTCAGACTTGATCTAAAATAGGTTAGACCAAAACTGCATTTGGTGGAGCATGAACTGACATGTAAATTTTGGCATACTTCAATATGAAGAGTTCACAATCTGTAGTACCATGTGAATACTATCATTTGTTCACTTGAATGGTGTGTACTACTTAGTGGTTAAGACATAGGCGCTACGGCTGTATGACATATCAAATGCTAAGTCCCGAGGGCCGGTGCGAAGTGCCCGAGGGCGAGTGCATTTTATATGCCATACAGCCAGAGTGCCTATGTCTTAACCACTATAGCATCTGTTCGTGGACTTTGGGGAAGTGTTCATGACTTCCAGGGATTCTACGAAGCAATTTAAACACTAAATATCGAGTTTCCAAAGGAAATCAGCCGTTAAAATCCTCAAAGAAGACTTCTCGGCTACGATGCTAAGTTCACTTCTCGCAGTGGCGAAGATTGGCTTTTTGGGGTTTGATAGGTAGCATGTTTCTTTAGAAAGGTCTTCAAGGAACATTGCAGAGAGGTATTTGCCTGAAAACACAAGTTTCCAAGTATAAACTGTCGATAAGTTAGACACCCATGTCTATACATTATAAAATCACAAAAGATAAAAAAAAAACAAGTTTTATACTATCAATCAGAGTCCAACTTTGTGAGAACCAATATATTCATCAATGCTCTTTAAAACTTTAAAAGTCTGCAGTTCTGACATTAGTATAATCAGTAGTTCTGCAGTAGGACTTTACTACTGTGACGCGAAAGAATGATACTACTTGTAGTAACAAAATGGCCGCTTCTTCATGGCCTAATCACAATCAGCGTTATTTGCAAGAACCTATTAAACTCAGATGTATAAGTGCTCAGTCAATATATTAACTGTAAATCATAGCTTTTAGGATGTAGAAAGGAGTCAAGATTCTTGTAAGTTCCAAATCACAGGACAGAAATCTTGACCGGCCAATGTTCCAAATCACAGGACAGAAATCTTGACCGGCCAATGTGTCAGGGTAATAATTTTTGTGCGGCCATTTTGCAACTATGCACGGCATTTGGCCAATGGCTGACTGCTATAACCCCACTGTATACATACATAACCATGATTGTAAACACGCGGGCAGAGGCTGGTAGATTGCATTTGAGTATGACGTACGTGTACGTTACATAATAAACGTTTCTGTGTGCCACTTAGTACATATTGAATTATTGGAACTGAAAGTATTCAGAAGAATACAGATAAAAATGCTCCGTCTTGCTCCAAAGAGAAACACAAGCTTACTGTTGGTGTTTGAATCTTCTTTTCTAGCTTATCTACTGAGATGATGTAGTACATCAACTCTTCCTTTCACAATGAAAGAACGATTTGGCTACTTTTCTTTAATATAATATCCTTCCTAGTACCGTCGAGGGGAAAATCATCACACCACGTCTTGCTGTGAAGGGTTTTGCCACCTATCATTAGAAGTTAGATTCATCACAATCTGCCGCTGGATGGGGAGAAAAATGTGTAGAAAGATTTTGGCTTGTGTTCTGCCATACAGAAATCCCGTATTCCTTCTTCAAACATGTAGATAAATATTGCCTCAAGGTTTTCTGAATTCATATAGGCATGTGGATACTAGTGTGTGAAGAAATATGTCTAGCAATTTGTGTATTTGCCTGTTCTCGTTCATCTCCTAAGAAGCTATCATTCACGTGCGCTCAGATAGCAATCTATAAGCTTCTGCCCATCTGCGATGACATCATCAATAATTCATAGTCGATTATATGCAATGTTAAATGTATAAGTTGACAGTTTCTTATCCCGGTTACGCATTTATATATTATCTATGATCACATTTAGATGACTTACAAGGTAGGCTACAAGAATTGATCTCAATTTTGTTTGCCTTGGTGGTAATCCCAAGCATTCAGGATCATATTTAGATGGCCAAAACAGAAATTGACAATGGGTTACTGTGCAAACCCTAATACTGTTGAAATGAGGCAAATATCATCTCTAGCTTGGGGAATAGTACGTGGAAATAAACACTTTTATGCCTGGCATGAAATACTTTCATACTTATCATAACATTAATAAAACGTGCTGAAAAACGTTAAGCCACACATTTAATACAAAAAGGCAGAACTTGCATAGAAAATCCAATATCTCTGCCCTCGCAAACATAAAAAACTAGGGTATTTACAGAGGTACGCAAACCATTGATTACATTCAAAAATTCTTTATGCTGGTAGGGCCACTTACTGACATGTTTTTTGTTTCATATATCAACTTAAAGTCAATAGCTGGCACTTAAAAATTGTAATGAAAGATGCTCAAACTGTTTCATCCAGGAGAAAGTCACGAACTTCCAGTAAAATTGCCTCCTGTAACATGCCATTAATTTTGTTCGTGACATCATAAAATCTTACAGAAGGTATCTACCGTATATATTTAATTAGGATTATATTAGCTACTTCCATTATCTGCTAAGTGCTATTACGTGTGCATGTATTTCACTGGTAATTATCCTTTATTGCAAAATACCTACAGTATAATTCAGTACCACTGAATTTGTCTGTTTGCAAACTCCTCCCATAGCTCAATACGATCAACACGAAAAGCGGATACGTTCAAGGCACCTCATGGGGAGTATCATGGTGGGCTAGACGGAGGGCAACTCTGCCCACCTGAGAAAAGAGCCACAAGAATTCCCTTTGTGTAGAAAAGATGCCATGTTTTTGTATACATTTACGGAATGTGTATGCAGTATTCCCGAGACTAGAAGCACTGGACGAATGATTTTATTGAATACAATACCATAGACAGTGGTCTATGATGTAGAAGTGGGTGGGAGGGGAAATCTAAAATCATGGTTTCTCTAACAGTTTTCAATGCATACACCATACACCTGAATCAGTTTATCTGGAATCATTCACTTGTGATACATTTCATTCACCGTTGTGCAATGCTCAACTCAACGATGGATACAAAGCAACAATACACATGTCGCAACATAGCAGGTGAGCCTGCTGAATGTAGGCATACCAGTTACTAGTATGTTAATATTATTAGTACATAGCGTTTACATAGCAAAATCATTGTTTTCGTGATTGAAATCAAAGCATTCATGTGCCACAGCGATGTTTGGGTCAGGGTATAGCAAAACACATTCTGTGATGGCTACTTGTAAACATGATATACATGGGTGCATGTATACACATGTGCACATGCACATGCACCTACACACACCTACAGTACAGTACTTCCCATAGTATTTTTAACGATGACTGTTCATTCATTACACCTTCATTCAGCGTTCGATCAGGGTTCATTCAAGCCTTCGTTCAACCTTCGTTCATTCTGATCAATCATGTGATAGCAGAAGTGTCATAATGCGCATGCAGATGTTGAAGTATAGGGAGTGTGCAAACGAACGTTATGGTTTATTCTAACTACATGAAACAACGAATTCTCTATCTAATCAGAATAGGCAAGTCTTAGTCTCAGATTGCGAATCTACTAGAGTCAGAAGGGCACCACGTTACGAAGCCAGGGATATCACATTTCCTGAAGAAATTTAAAGATACAGACACTATTACCAGAAGTAGTAACTGGTAGAAAGCCCACCAAGATGCGTGCTATCCTGGACTTCATTGACAGCAAGATAGCTAAGGATGATAAAATTTCTTTTCATTCATTTCGAAGAAAATAAACTCATTTTGGCAACTTGTGGAAGAATCTGGAGAATCGCTAACCTAGTCGAAGCGATGACGTCTTTATAGAAGTTGCATATTTTTTAAAAACGTCACATTATGACGTCATGGGTTCAAGCATTCGTTCGCTCGTTCGTTCATTCAGCATCCATTTGCCTTTCATTATTCGTTTGCTCATTCATTTGTTCATAACAAATCAATTTATTCGTAACAAATCGTTAAAATTACTAACAAATCGTTAAAATACACAAACACACACACACACACGATATATCATAACCATTCTAAACACTGATGCATGGTGATAAGAACCAGTAAATCCCTGTTGCTCAGAAAAACATCTATTTCTAGTTACGGTACAGATCAACAGTTACTTGCACTATTATGCAAAATCTTGTGCAACCCCTTCACACAATAGTGAGTGATATTGAACAAATATTATGTGATTGCACAAGACTGCCCTTCGAGACTGCATGCGAATATATAGCAGACTCTTCAGATGATGTTTACGAAAAATTATGAGTTGACCAGTGTACTACCAGAAAAAGAATGATTTCCAAAATTACAGAGGCCTAATAAAAGTGGAATTAATATGGCAACTTTGCTTTGAATTCACCTGACTTTTGTACAAGTAGACATACTTCTTTCTTTTTCCAAACCATTTTATAAGCATGCTTTCGAGCAGACATGTGCATCAAACGGTGGCTAGCACTATTGCAAAATACCAAGTGAAAGGCGTGGTCAAGAACAGAAAGCATTTGGGAAGACCGAAGACAGACATGCCTAACTGTACACGTTTTAGATGAAGCTATGGCTTAGGATGACAAACTGACTAAATGAAGCCAAAACTGTCGGGAAAGATAACTGCTCAATTTGGAGCAATGTATTGTTCAGAGAGAATACTTGTAATTCATGGGACTATGGCTAAGATGAAGATATTCATGGTCGAGATTTAGTGTGAATAGTGCATGCAATCTCGTGATTTCGCTCACGGTAGTCTCATGCAATTATTTGCAACATCGACATTTCAACTTGTACTGTACATGGATTTATAGGCAGTTGGTACTCTCCATGACAGTGGGGACAGATACACAATCTGTTTTTCTGTGCCCACTGTCAGGAAGAAATAACACATGAAGGCCAAGAAAACAAGTTGCCTCTGGGTTGTAGTGAATAGCTAGAATAAAATCCGTACAATCATTCTAATGCTAACGATCTCCTGTTGTTTGTAGCCGTGCAGCCTTCACTAAGTTTTGTGCAACAGCTAGTGCTGCTCCTCTCATACATATGCTCAAATTGACACGTTTACACATCTATAATCAATATGACTTCGACTGGTCCGGTATCCAGTGTGCTATTTTAAAAACTATTTTTGTATTCAAGTAACAGCATACAGTACTTTAAGCAACTAAATGGATCCTTCTGTGGCGTGGCAGAAAAGCAGAAAATGCCTATGCATAATTGGACTTTTGGCGACTTGTTTCTCTGTAGTTTTCCCACTAGAAATCTGGGCACCATAAAATGGGTATCAAACTTCGTGATTGTGACTACTCTTTTCAACATAGATAACAAAAACAAATGACAGTGGCCCTTTAAATATTGTAATAGAATACACATCACTGACCTAAACAGGGTAAAACCTGGGGGTGGGGACCTGGGTATGGTTCCCCCCGAATAAAATTATGCAGGTTTCACATTAGTGAAGGAACACTGTCATGAATTGATCATGGCATAATTTACCAAAAATGCTCATATCATTACTAAATAGATCAATCAATCTTGAGTCCATTGGTAAGTATGTTTATTTAGCCATTACAGTATACTGAATGCATGTGTCAAAATTTAAGAGTTCCAATGTAAATTGTACATGGTTTAGCTTTGCTCCAACAGCATGGCATAAGCATTTATGCAAGGATTAATTCATGTATAGGTACGTACGGTACAGGTCAAAAGTTCCTTACGGGTTTGTTATTAACCGCGCAGGATAATCTCGCGTGTTAGCTCAGTATTCTAAAAAATCGCTTAGCGAATCCGCGTGATTATCTCTCGGTATTGTGCGCGGATTGAACCACTATCTCGAAGATTGCGAAGTTATGATAGCCCAGAAGCCGAAAGATCGCGAAGTCAAGATAAAATGAATGATTCAGAGTAAAGCGACATACGTAGTACGTACTAATCAGAACCATATTGAGGACACGTGTACTGAATCCGCTCAGAGCCAAAATTTTCTGACTTTACAGATTGAATGAAGCTACGTACGTATATAGAAATAACCTTAAAATTAGCCTTTATATAGTCCTAATTGAGGTACTTACTAAGATTTCGCTCAATACTGAGCCCAGAACTTAAGTTCGCTTCTGTGTGCGTAAAGCTTTCCTATCGCGTGCGCGAAGCTTTCCTATCGCGTGCGTGAAACTTCAGTATCGCGTGCGCAAACTTTTTCTATCGTGCGGCACCATCACGCGCGACATCATCGAGAACCTGTAACCAATCGCGCGCGAGTATGTAAGTAACTTTTGACCTGTACCGTACTTGTGCATATTTACACATGTGCAGGGTTTCTTGTAGAGGGAGGGGGCACAGGGGGTATCTCTTCCTTGAAATTTTATCCTAGCTATAACACATATGCAAAATTGCAACAGACTGATTTGTGTACAGTATTCATGCAGAAACAGCTTGAGTGGCATGAAACAGCCTCACTTATCACCTCCCGAGGCATAAAAACTAAACATTTTCCTGGTGGAGCATATCCCCAGACCCCCCTAGCTTAGACCATTATCATTCCACATACATATCTGCCCCCCCCCCCCCCCCATTACATTACTACAATCTTACATTGCCCCGTCTTCATCATCATTTTGAAAGAATGTGTATATGCTGCATGCATGAACGTGTTTTGATATGATTGAATACACATGCTTGCACCGCGCCAAGTGTGCGTGTGTACATATGCACATATGAACAGATGTGTATATAAAATAGATGTGTAGGTCCCCCCCCCAAAAAAATTGACCCCAGATAAAACCCTGCTAAATCTGGATAAAACATGTCATCAAAAGAGGTTGTTCCCAATATAGTACATAGTACAAAACACTGGTATAGCATCAACTCATCACAAGTGTGTCAATTTGTACAGTAGTATCAGGCACTAAGTGAAGCTACGTAATAAATGCAATGATTAACTCAAGTTGCATTCATGTGTTCCTATAGCAAACCATAATGCTTAGATTACACAAGGCAATACAAGACTTGCTAAGAGAAGAGAATCACTTGAAACATGCAGAGGGCACGAACAAATATAGACTTCAATTTCCCTACTTGTGATAGTTGACACTTAAAGTAATCAAGATGCTACACCTGAGTTGGGAAGGCATTTTTGTAGCAGTTGTAGAAACTACTTAGACATCACCACTTTCTTGCAATAGGTGTAGCAGGGTAGTCACCAGAGAAAAAATGAAAGAGGGTGGTATTTGTGCAAGCCATTAGTTGGCTAGTGTACAGCTGGCATATGATGGTTTCACTTCCATATTATTTAGTATCTTGTAATGGGGGATACACACAGTGTCAGTTTTACCTAATCTATCGACTCAAAGTACCTAAACAGAGAAGAAATGACTCTACTTAAAGAAAAAATGGTTTAAACTGAACTTCAAGGAGGGCGGCCCGCCCTGCTTAAAACGGCTAGTGAGAACACTGGTGTAGTATCCCTTTACTAAGTATCCCCCATTTTAGATGTCGCAATTCTACTCAGAGGTGCATGGCCAAGACAGACTAGTCTTTACTTAAAGTTCTCTCTTGTGACATTATTACACACTTCACACACACATAAAAATAGGGGCTTGGAAAGTAAGTATGCTCAAGGGCCAGCTGATCGAAGAAGTATATAATATATCAGTAGTACTGACTATCGTGTTGTTTCCACATTCTAACCAAGTGTCCCACATCCGTGAACCACCTGACAGAAACAGCATGATGCAGATGCAACACAAGCCACAATGCTAGCTAGATCTAATAAAATGCAAGGCACTACATTACATATAATGGGAACCATCCCTAAGATAATCCTGCATTTACCCATAACAGAAACTGACCTACAAGCCGTGAATTTGCAATCAAGTTAGTAGCCACCAATTTGACAGTGCTTTGAGATATGGCACTTGATTGAACAGCAGTTGACAAGCAGGCCTTTAAAGAGTCACTGTAGTAACTTGGATGACTTGAATCAGTTTCCAGTAACAACTGCACTGCTCTGTCTACCTGTAAACAACATTGATACAAATCATACTTTGCTGTGCATATGTACAGAATCTCACTGTTATGTACAGTTAAGAAGGAAGGCAAGTGAAAACATTAAAAAAGGGAGGAATCTCTACAGACAAACTGAAAGCAAATAAATGGAGATTAAAAAAAGGATATATCTAAGCATTAGTGGATGAGTGATAAGGAACTTGAAGATACCGAAATTATAATTGATATAGCTGAGGCAACATACTGTACATACACATGTACATATGTACTGCCAGTGATATATGAAAACAAATAGATTGGTCAGAGTTCTAGCAGCATGTTACGCCTTGGTCTGGCAAGCAATTACAGCACAAAGCATAGTATATTATAATGTCCACCAAAGCTACATTTGTACAGTATAACCGAGGCAAATTATTTTACCTGCAGTAACACTGTTCTTTGATTGGTAAAAAAAAAACATTCAGTTCAGATTTCCCTGTCATTAATACTGCACTAGCTTTCCACAGTGTGTGTATTTTACACAAAAACATCAAGTTACTGTACTAATTACAAACTTATTCTAAGGATTGTAGAGATTGTAACATGGCAGAATGGGTCTGGCTACGTGGAATAACCACACTCCAATATGCCATTTTGCCTACACAACCTGTCCCAGTGAGCCATCTTGCATTCCTATAATGCCCTTGTTATATATTTTAGACACAACAAGCTATTGAAAATTTTAGGTTCAGTTCCATTATCCAGCTGTAAGTTACATATACAGTGGAACAGTGATATACCAAAGTGAAAACTCCCAACCAAATGTTTTGTTATATCAGATCTTTGTGACAGGCAAACACTACGTTCTATTTCAGTATATTGTACCGTGATGTGTGGATGTATCCTTTGATGTGGCTGGGTGTATACTTCACTAACCCACCCCATTAAGCATCCATGAGGTGTATATGTTTGGATGGGGCATTAGTGTCAGTAAACGGCTTGGAGGTGGTGAGATCAGCAGACAGCTGGCTGAAGGTATTCGGTCAAGAAAACGGGTGGATAGAAGCATTTCAATCACCAGCAAGACAGGATAGAGGCATTCTTGTCAATGAACAGCTGGCTGTAAGCTGTCAAATTATAGCTGATGGTTGGGTGGAGGTGCTCAGGTCATAAGCAGCCATATCAGCTAAGGAATGGACCAAAAACTCATATGGATTGAAGGCAATCGAAAATTCTGAAAGGAAAGGATCCACCATCTCCCTATTCGCAGCACAGTAGAACAGAAAATAGGTAGGAAAATGAACGGTTAAGACTTCCTCAGGCTACACCTAAGAATGTCCGGCATTATAATATGAGATAGTTATACAATGGGAACAGAAGGTTTAGAGATTCACCCCTTCAGGCTCTGCCCTCAAGTGTGTAAATCGCTAAACCTCACATTCCCATTATACAACCTATACTTACAGTACCTGTTAAAAGTAAGTAACATCTTTCCACAGCCATTTGCAGAAACAGTTAACGCCAACCCACAGCAACTAGCAGGAAGCCACAAAGAAGTCTACACTGTGCATCTGCGGAAATATCAAAACTGATCTGAGGAAAATGGCGGAACAGCTAGAAAAGCGTTGAAATTATGTTAATGCGCGAGTACATACACGTACAAAGAAATATGTACATATAATAATATGTACATACATACTAATGTACAATATTTGTATGTAATACTACTAATAATTGGTAGTACAAATATTACCTTCCATAACAGAGGAATATGTACAGTAATAGACTAAAAATTAATATAAAAATACACTCAAAGC